>OZ024902.1:17702132-18176440 GCA_964017125.1 Flabesymbios commensalis
ATTTGTAAATATTTAACACTAGATTTTCTCAATAAATCGCGTATTATTATCCCCTTTTCATTTACTAAATAGTTTTAACCAACTGTGTGTCGAGATATGTTTGTTTCCAAACTTATGTCAATTTACACATTGCCGTTAACACATGAGTATTATCACACATGACTGTGTTAATGCCTCACTTGGAAACCTGCAAACAAATTCATTATAAACTTTAGAAGTTGATATATTGTTTTTGCTTCCACTTACTGCATATTCCAATAAAAATCAAACAATTTATGTGTGTTTAAATCTATTCTTCTAAAATTATTCATTTAAATTATATGATATTTGTGAACCTCCGTGATTTTCTTCGTTTGAAGCTGTGAATGTACATATTATTATGAATTTGAAGCTGTCAATCTCAGTGATTCTTTACACGGCTGGATCCCATTTGTTCTGTAGAGGAGACAATAATATCAAGATTATCTTGAATCAGACATGATGATACATTTCCTTCTAGTTCTTCAGGCGTGAAACGTTTTGATTACATATCTCATTTGTAACAAAGGATTGCTCGACAACTGTGATTGCAGCACAGACATTTTGTCATTAAGATTCTATTACTTACAGGTAGTACAGATCAGTAATCAGATATTTCTCAAAACCAGTTGTTGTGTTAATCTGGCTCACTCATTATGGTCGGATGTGTTTAAAATCGATTAAATCCCTCCCTCGAAATCCTAATTCGTGGATGTGAAAAGCGTTTGTCCTATACATATTGCTACCCGTATAGCAGGATAATACACACATTTTAACTTAACCCTTTAAACCCACATGATGCATCAAAGTATCATTTTGCACCTTTGCAGAATGACTTAATTTCCCACACCTGGGTGCTTTAGAAAGAAAAAAATATTGGAATTGTTGTAATAATAACAAAATAGTTTTTTTCAATTGCACCCCTTCCAAGTCATCTTCACCCACTACAAGTCGAGAATTGCGACAGCAATTCGCAGTTTGTAGTGGATGAAGATGACAATGGTAAATTCAGGATTGAAAGGCTTAATACCTTGATCACAATGACGAACGCCGCACCATTATTGGTCTTCGTGGAGTTGAAATGGCACACTAATGAACAGGTCTGCTGATCGAAAGAGGGGTTAAATTGTAAAGTCGGCTGATACGTCTTCAGACTTGATATCAGGCTATAAACCTACACCAAAGCTTAGGGTTTTTTTGTTTGGGCGTTTGTAGAGTTCTTAGGCATATCCAAGACCTATAGCTACGAGCTTCAGAACGGAATACGATTTATTTTCTTACGACCGTCTCGAGTAGGCCACAATAAATTATCCTAAACTCGTTGGTAGGCCTACATGTACGACGTTCATATGGGTCAACATGACCAGGTTTCTACAGGATAGAACTGCATAGCTCAATAATAACACTATTATTTTTACATATGGGTCGACCAGGCTTTTACCCCATAGAACCACGTAGCTCAATAATAGCACTATTATTCTTATGGTAATCGTAAGGATGCAGCAATGATTCATCAAGCTGTTATTACGGGTTTCGTCTGGCGTTTGTAGGAGTGCCATATACGTATGTAAAACAGTCGTCGTGAGGCGACAGTAAAGTTTTCGTATCAATTAAACGGTAAGAAGGTTTTACCCTCATTTATGTGACGTCGAATGAATGAATGAATGAATGAATGAATGAATGAATGAATGAATGAATGAATGAATGAATGAACGAATGAATGAATAAATGAATGAATTATTAAATGAATGAATGAATGAATGAATGAATGAATGAATGAATGAATGAAGGAATGAAGGAATGAATGAATAAATGAATGGATGAATGAATGAATGAGAGAATGTGGGCTATGCCACTTCTGTGCACATACAGGCTAAACTGGGTTATGAGCATGTCCTGAGGATGGTGAGATAAGTCGGATGTATTTGATCGTAAAATAATCTTTTATGTCTCCCCTCTCACGGAGAGTTGGGGACATGTTGGTTTACCCTTGTCCGCTCGTATGTCCCCAGCAAATATGATACGCTGACCCGAGCTGGTCCAATGCTGGCCCACCGTCTGCGACGCTGGGCCAGCATCAAACCAGCACTGGTTTAACGCTTCGTGTCTGCTGGGTCTCAGTCTGTCAGTCTGTGCTGGGAGTCTTCTGTGCTATGAGTCTGTATCCATTCATTTCTCTCCAGCGCTTTCCATCATGCGGGCGGTCAATGACGAGACGTTGACCCAATGCTGAACTAATGTTGGCCACCGTCTACGACGCTGATCCAACATTAGCCAAGTATTGGGTTACCGTGTGTGTTTTGCGCAACGCTTAATGTGGGTCAGCGTCACAGACGGTGGGCCGACAATAACCCAGCTTTGGTTCAAAGCATCGTGCCCGTGCTATACTACCAGAATGCAGGTACGGCAGAATCAAGTACTGACTAACAACTAACTGGTAACAATGTGAAAGTGATATTAGACGATGCAAACTCGGAAAGTACACAAATAGGTCTACAATTTTCTCATATTTGACCTTCAGGGACAATCAAAGTCAATATCACATAAAGACACAAATATTACTAATACATGTACTATTTTTAATCAGTTGGTTAATAAAGGCTACAAAATATAGATATAATGGATAAAAGTAGACTTACAATAGTTTAAACTTGTAACAATATGCATTGACCTAGACTTAAACTTTAAAGACCTCTCAAGATCATCCGAAAACAGACTCAAGGTGGTTCCACATTTTAATAGTAGCTGGAAGGTATAAATATAATGTGTGGAAAAATTTCATGCTTTTATGAACTTTTGCACAATGGTTTTGCTATCTGCTCTACTATAGGACAGACAGACAGACAGACAGACAGACAGACAGACAGACAGACAGACAGACAGACAGACAGACAGACAGAAATTTTATTGACAATAAAAAGTCACAATCACGATTTTGTTTTATTAAGACATAAGCGAACATGTTTCGCCAGAAGCTTAATAATACAATTTTCTTGGCAATTTTAAAGTAATACAAATTTGAAATTGGATGATAGTGTGTTAAATTTTTCAATATAATTGTTTGCTTCGTGACATAAAACATATCTTCCCTCATTAAAAAAAACTACAGTGGACTAAAAAATATTCTTCGTCATCAACGGCATTGTAATCACATCTTGTACATAGTCTATCATTTATGGGTGTGTTATTGTGTCTTCCAAGTTATATCTGTAATGAATGTGAGGATAATCTAAACCTGGCTAATGCTGAAACTTCTTTTACATTCTTTAATAATAATAAATATGGTTCAATATGAAAAGTTAATTTAAAGGTTGCATAGGTACGTCATTTCGGATATAAAACAGAAAAGTCATGTTTCCATTTATTGGTAAAAAGGTATTTATTATTATTTTCCACATCTTTTCTAAACGATTTGGTACAATGTATTCTTTGTGTTTTCCAGCAATAGAAAAGTTGACTTTCAGTCAACAATGATTTTACCTGTGACACCCAATTTTGTTTTCCTAATCGATCAAGCTGTATTAGCGTGTTATATACCCGTCGCACGACACTTTCAGGACGTAAAGATAAAATATGACACCAGTATTTTAAAATGGAAATCTGTTGTAAAACTATTATAGGAAATTAACCTGTATCCCCGTAGACAGTCAGAGATGAGGTTTGACGGCGAACACCCAACATTCTTTTTAAGAACTTCAATTGTGTTTGCTCGATTTCCTGAATCTGTTTTCCATCGTACATTAACTCATTAACTGTGCAATACAATAAACTTTGTAAAATTCGACTGGTAAACGTTTTTAGTGCTAATCTAGGAGGTAATTTACCAAGTGTCTCAGTAATATAACTTTATATTGCAAATATTGCTTTAGACGCCTTATTAGAAAAATGTGCAGAATTTTCGGAGAATAATTTGTTTTTGTTTGAGCACCATACTGAGATATTTATATGTGTTTATGATTTTAAAAAATTCGTCACCATATTTAAAAACACAATTTCGCAAAGCGTAAGCAGAGTTATATATAACCACGTTTACAATTAAGTGCCATTTTGCACAATATTTAGACAAACAGTTCAATTGCTTTTGCAAGCCTTTCGCAGAGTGGGAGAATAGAATTAGGTCATCTGCAAATAATAAATAAAGAAGTAACTTTTTGTCTAGCTTAACTCCGCATTCAGAGTCCAAGTAGTCGCATAAATCACGTGAAAATTTGTTGAACAATTGCGGGCTTAGGACACCTCCTTGAATTACTCCAAAGCAGCTTATAAAAGGCATGCTAAAGTCTTTTCCCCAATTCAATCTAGTTTTTGATTTTGAAAACATACTCTTTAATAAGTTTAAAAAATTCCCACTAACATTCCTCTTAAACAGTTTGTTGATTAAGGCTTTTCGATTCATATAATCGAATGCTTTAGTGAAGTCTATAAAACATACATAAAGGTTTTTTTTCAGCCTTTTATTCTGCTGAACAAGAGAATCACCGACCTTCATTACATCATGTATTCTTATATAGCGTGCTACTTCGTAATCTAATATATCAAACGTATCTAGTTTATCGCCGTTATAGCTGGAGTCCAGAGGAGGCATGTATACACACCCTATATTGACATTTCTTTTACCTTTTTTAAACAAATTACTCTTAATAGTTATCCATACCATACATTCATGCATGCACTTGTTCTACTTGAAAAAACTGTTTCAATACATTCTTTATTGGGATTCCTATTCCACCAGAATATCAAGAGGCATTTGGGTGTTTATTTTTTTTAGCAAAATTATAAAATGTTTAGTTTTTAATAGTCAGGACCTTTCATAGTTTCTAACAAAACAATAATTGAGTTCCTCAATAATAAATTTAGCAAATATTCATCACATAACTTACGTTCAATGCCTCTAATATTCCATACCATATTTAGGTGTTCATTGGCACAATTAATACTATTTGCATTGGGTTCATGCAGTTCATCTGGATCAAGTCCAGAGTTCAACGGGGACAGGTCACTGTTTTTCAGCAGATTTATCTTTGAACTGGGGCATTGTCCTTGTGAAAATTTAAAAAAGATCGCATATTACAAGCCAATTGAGAAGTTCCAATGTCATTTAAATGTAGCCATCGTCATCCCATCGTCGTTGTAATCCAGTGATAAATATATCCGCATTTCTGTTCCAATGGTCGAATGTTTGATGATAAAGGTATCGGCCGCTATACATACTACTCGCCCATGGGAGCAAGTACTATTGATTATATGATACTCAGAGAAGATTATATGATCAGTAAAGTTCTACCGAAATTAGTAGAATCGGATCATTGTCCTATAAAATTCCATATTCTCAATACAAAATTGAAAGAGTTAAGCTCTGCAGAAATAAACATACATGTTAATGACTCATCACCATGTTCCGATGTTTATATATGGCAAGATGAAAAAAAGATAGAGTACCAAACATCTCTTCGAACAGATGAAACAGACAAATGAACAGACATGTATTGCGTTTGAAGAAATGCTTTGTGCCGCAGCTGAAGGTTGTAGTAGCGATCATCTATGTGATATTTTCAATGGTATGCTGGAAAATGCATTATCCCCGTTATTTCTAAAGAAGCAGCATCAATCAAAGTGTGAGAAAAACATAAAAAATAACTTTCCTTTCAACCCTTGGTATGATCAAGAATGTAAATCTCTAAAACAAGTTTTAAATAATATTTCTAAAGATAAGAAGTTTAACACACGTCAAGGTGAATATAATATAATGTTACGCCAATATAAACAAATAATCCAGAAAAAGAAAAGACACTACCAAGAAGTCAAACTTAGTCCGCTTGAAAATATGAGAACAGAAGATCCAAATTCCTACTGGGAATTTTGGAAATCTTTAAAACCTAGAAATTCAACCAAAGGTCCTACCCTGTCACAATTTGTGAAATATTTTGAAGAACAAGTCCACCCTCCTCATGTTGACTATTTTGACTACGATCACATGAATAATATAATGAAGCTAGTTAAATCATCCCGAAATGATATCAATGAGAAGGTAGAAAATGGACAATCCGATTTGTTACAGTGCCTAAACAGCCCCATAACTATAGACGAAATTCAAAAAGCAATTAAAAAATTAAAATGCAAAAAAGCGGCAGGCATAGATGGTATTCCTGCGGAATTTTACAAGCATGGTGGTAATGAACTCTTACCAGCACTAGTTTTACTGTTTAATACCATTATTGTCAATGGAGAATATCCATCAAGTTGGGCCACTGGTATAATTCATCCTGTTCACAAAAAAAGCTGCCCATAACGTGCCCGATAACTACAGGAAAGTTACAGTAATGCCATGCATTGGGAAATTGTTTGAATCTGTACTTAATAACAGACTGTCTTTTAAAAATGATGTATGCTATGATAATGACCCCTTTCAAGCCGGCTTTAGAAGCAATTCCCGGACGACTGATAATATATTTATACTATGTGCCATTATAGATAAGCAAAGGTGTCTTTCAAAGCCCCTGTATACATGTTTTGTTGATTTTACAAAAGCATCTGACTATATTGACAGATCAGCACTGTACTATAAATTATTGGGCAGAGGAATAGACGGCAATTTTTTAAATGTAATAAATAGTTTGTTCTCTAAAGCTGAGTGCCGTGTAAAATGGGATTCATGCATCAGCGAGATATTAAAAAGCGAATTTGGTGTCCTGCAAGGTGGTATGCTCAGCCCCAAATTATTTACAGAATTTCTGCAGGATATGTCCAAATCATTTGATCAAGGTTAGAGTGTCGACGTAGACACTTTATTAATTGTATACTTGTTATTTGCAGACGACCTTGTCCTTTTTTCAGATCCTGCAAATGGATTGCGAAAGCAATTAACTGCCCTGTATAAGTATGCTTCTCTGTGGCATATAATAGTCAGCATTTCTAAAACAAAAGTTCTCATATTTAACAAACGTCATACGTCAGAATGTGACAGCTTCTACTATGGTGATGACATAATAGAAAAAAATGAAAAATATAAATACCTTGAGGTTGTATATAGCACTAAATATCCTAAGAATGTATTGAAAGAAACGTTCCTTCATCTCGTTTCCCAAGCTGGTAAAGCAGTTTTTTCTCTACACAAGCAATCTCGTCCCGTAGTCGGTAAATTGTCACCTGTTATTGCATTCAAGGTTTTTGATTGTCAAATACTGCCCATATTAGAGTATGCAAGTGTTATATGGTATACCGGTGATAGTGTTAATGATTTGGAAAAAATACATCTAAAATTTATTAAATGGGTGTTAGAAAGCAAACACCCACTCCTGCAATTTATGGTGACACAGGACGGTTTCCATTGATTATCAGGCAACATATTAAAGCTGTAAAATATTGGTGTAGAATTCTAGACCTATCTCAGAACCACCCTATCAGAAATGCCTACAATATGCTACTAGAGCTAGATGGCACTGGATTCACAAGCTGGTGCTCGCGTATTCGGTCTGTCCTTGAACTAACCGGGCTAGACCAAGCTTGGGAGACGCAGCACATTGGCAATACAAATAAATTCATGCTTTCCTTTAAATATTCAACTGTTAGAATATTTACACAGCGATGGAGACAAGATATCGAGAGTTCAAGTAAGCTGCGCGAATATTCATTAGTGAAAAAATCTTTGTGTGTGGAACCATACATCTTAAACATAAAGGGGAACCACCTCATAACAGCAATGGCGAGATATAGAATGAGCTCACATGATTTAAAAATAGAGAGATGACGATTCAATAATCCAATAACTCCAATAAACCAAAGAATATGCACAAGGTGTGAATCAAACGAGATTGACGACGAAATACACCTTCTTCTCCACTGTAATGCCATGAACAATGAACGCGAAATCTTGTTTAATTCTATAGCCGGAATTATCAATATGCAACCAACAAATGATATTTTTCTACGAATTATGACATCTAGAGACATAACAGTGGTAAAGTCGCTAGCAAAATTTATCTATGGTTGTTTTAAACAAATTAAGGGTTAAAAATATTGAGTATGATAAATATAAATTCATATTCAAGCTGAAATATTTTGTATGTGTGTCGTGCCGTGCGTGACTAGCATGATTAATTATTATCATCATGATCATAATTATGTGTCATTAGTATCGTTTTAACGTTACATTTTTATGTAGAACAATCACAAGTCACATGTCGCTATATTATCCATATTACCATGCCTTCATGATCTGACTTGGGTATTATCACATATCAGGACGGCTGTTGCTCTCGGATCTTATTATTTGGCTTTTTAGGGCCGGTTAGGGACATTTCCGTCACCTTTGTTATCAGACGAGGTGGGGCCTTAGGGAGGATTTCCGAGTTGCTAAGTCAACAGATTTTCTCTATGAGGTCGGGAATGTTTTTCTTCGATTGTAACTCCTAAGTATGTGGTACTAGCTAGGTCGTGAGTGAAATGGTATGAACTAAACAATATAGTGAATTAAAATAAGCGGTAATGTTTTTGTGCGAGGGCCATATAGATAATAAATCACTAGTTAATTAAACAAACTTTATTGCTATTTTGTGAGTGCCATGTCCTGCGTGAATGGCACGCATAATTAGTATCCGTAATCCGTAGCTATTTTATCTCTGGTTTTGGTGCGGGAAACAAAATGATAGACCTTATGTTACCCTGGCAATACCTTTCAATTTTATTTTAAGTATATACCCAGTGTTTCTTATGGCGATGCCAGTTAACATGATTTTAGTTAGCTATGTCATACTATGTATATTGTCATATGATTTTACCAATTAACAATGTTGTATATACATGTATATATCTCTATTTCTATGACAAATAAGTCTGGATTGACTTTCTTTCCGTCAATAAAATATCTGTCTGTCTGTCTGTCTGTTCAGCGATAAGGCTGTATCAGAATCAATACTGGCCAACATTTAACAGCCATTGGGTCGGTGTCGGCTTGTAATCGCAGCCAGCAGTAAGCTGCCAGCAATACCAGACCAGCTGCTATTCCCAGCAGACACAAATTATTTGTATAACATTTGTACAACGCCGGCACAACGTCCTCGACGTTGGTCCAGCATTGTACATATGATTTGTGTTTACTGGGTTGAATGCAGCCCAGAAAACACGAGGCGTTGGAGCAGTGCTGGTTTAATGCTGGGCCAGCGTCTCAGATGGTGGGTCAGCATCGGATCAGCATTGGGTCAACGTCGTGTTTGCTCTGAGTGATGACAAGTAATGATCAAAACGGACTAAATTCCGCTTAGTACATAGTCTCTACTCTTCACAGCAGCCATTTAATAACATTAATTACAAAAGCCATTGGCACTACATCTATTATCTATCAACCATTATGCTGCTGGGGGGGGGGGGGGGGGAGACATCTCCAGTTTTTATTCACAAAAAACTAGACCCTTCCTTCTAGTTTTTATCCTATTTTACACTAGCGGGTCGGTCGAATGCTTAATTGTCATCGAGTCTGTGCATATACGGAGCTCTAAACAGTTCAAATTTCTGGTGTGTGCAGTGTTGTCTAGGATACTGTGCACTTTAAAGGGACCCTAAAAACATTCGATACAAGTAGTATATATAGGGCACATAGTCCCAGCTTCGGCCAGAATTAGAAAACCCGACGGGTCGCGTTAGCGAGAGAAACTTCAAGTGGATAAAAAATAATAAGATAAGTTAGCGGGAAAAAGGTTAAAATAAAAAAATAAAAACTGGTAATAATGATTGTGTTGTTTATTTCAAAAGGACATCATTTTATAATGCTGAAGAGATTAATTCAAAATACAGCTATTTAAAGGGTTGACCCTTATCCTGCTGATCACGACTATTGCCGTTTTTAATCTCTTTTAAAACTTGACCAAATCAGTGTTATTGGGAAAGAAATGTGTGTCTAAACATTATGATTTGCAATTATTTGTGCCCAAATTAAGCAAATATGTGTAATTTTCACCCACTTGAGGTTGTGGATCGCGGTAGCGAGACACAACCTCAAGTGGCCGAAAATTTAAATAAATAAACTTAGCAGGATAAGGGATAATCTTGTTATGTACTAGAATATCAATTGCGTTGTATTGAATCTATTGTAAAAATCATCAACTTAGAAGGAACGTTTTTTTCACACGAGCATTTAATTTGTACGCAATACTAAAATGATATCAAAGAGAAAATGATAATTTAAAATCGAAAATAGATAAATGGCAAGAAATCTAAAATTAAAATTGCAAAACAAAAATAGTATATCATCTGAGCAAATTAAATATATAACTGCTATGAATCCTCACATAATAACATGATATTGAAATATGCTGAGTCTAGTCGATGTACTTGTTGATTTATATTTATTAATTTTACAATATATAAATTATTTCAGAATGCAGTGTTAAGTTATTGTATATCGTTTAGTAGTGTCTTCGGGGCTTTTGTTATCTTTATTCGTCTTCTTCTGCATTGAAATCTGAAAAGATCAATGTGAACGTTATCGAATAATAGCTGATGATAACTCACAATATAGACTCTTAACGTGCTGCTCACGTTTATAGACGTTCTAGTCCTTTTTTTTGTCCTTCCAGGAAGGCAATTTGCTGGAAAAATAAGCTTTAATTTTGCTGGATTGACATATGTTTTGATTCCAACTATACATGCATGCATGTAAGTAATGTGTGCCGACTTAAATTTTGTGGATCGCGGTAGCGAGACAGAAACTGCACTAATAGGTCAATATCTGAATTTGACCTTGGATTTATCATATGGATCACTGGTATTAATATTGAAGTAATACAAATCGTGGGTGTGGAAAAATCGCTATGCTAAACTTTTTCCTTTATTAACCTGTGCCCTTGAAAAATAGGACAAGGTCACCCATCTTTGAGCTTGACCTTACGTTTTATGATATAGATCACTATGCATGTAATACAAATTGTAGGTGTGGAGATATCGTGATGACAAACTTTTATCCTTTATCAGCCTATGTGACCTTGAGAATAGGTCACGATCACCCATCTTTGAACTTGGCATAGATTGTCATGAGTTCTATTATTGGTATTAATATGTAACTGTTAACTTCAGTTGTTATTGAATTATTGTGATGACAAGGACAACCCGACGGGCATACGGACGGACGGACCGAGGGACCACCCGGAAACATAATGCCTTCGCCTGCTCTGCGGCGAAGGCTAATAATTGCTCAATATAGTAAAGGACCATGAAGGACTAAGGTGAACATTATGCCACACTTAATAGACATAGTTAACTGTAACTGAGCTCAGTGATAAAAATCGAATAGATTTGGGTGATGATCCGGACTACAATCCGATTGCAGTAATACAATATTGTTAAAAACAATATCCCTCCACCCTCTTTGCCTACCCATACACTCGCTATGTAGGCCATACCAATTGTACTTAATATTACACAAGATTGTATTCATATCTTCCCAGCCCAGATCCTGCTCCGGTGTAGCAAGGTACCTATTCTCGTACAAGCTACGATTATGTAGTAGGCTTCGGATTGGTCGAGATGACCATCTCGACCAATCCTAAGCCTACGATATATCGTAACTTGAACGAGAATACGGGCCCTGGTCTGTGCTGAGCAGGTGTCAAAATAACTGGATATGCCTCTTTGTATTGAGAATGTAATGCTTATCTAATATTGGAACTTTTTATACTCTCAGATACGTGTGTAAGCTCACGACCCGCCGCTGTCAATCAAAAGAACATATCCATCTGATAGTTTATGAAAGGGGCGAATACTTTAAAATGGCGAACTTTACACAAAGTAAACCGAAAAGCAGAACAATTACAAAGTGAATCTGTATAATGTGGTTACCTTAGTCAAGACTCTTTTGAAAAAGATTCTTGAAAGACGATTGTAGATTGTCTCCAATTTGAATCTGTTGATTAGAACTCTGTTTGGCGTCTTCACCACGAATGGATTTTACAGGGGATCTTACCTCCTATTTATTCACAAAAACCGCGTGATTATGCCACAACATATGCATTAACATAATGATAATAAATATTCATGAAATAAAGACCGATTTCACCCTAACTACTCATGTAGATAAAATATACGCCTAATGTTGACACAATGTTACCTCAACGTCTATTATGTTGGCTCAACATTAGTGCAGTGTTGGCGAATGCATAGCGTTTACCAGACACCCTACCTAGCATGTACGGTTGATGCTGACGACCGTCTCGACCAACGTAAGAGCAATGTCACCCTGTAACTAGCAAACACAAGACGTTGATTCAATATTGATTTAATATTGGCCCAGCGTCGCAGTCAATGGTCCAACATTAGATCAACTTTGGGTCAACTTCTTGTGTTTGCACACTGAAACAAGCTTTTTCAACGTTGAACAATCAATGTGTAATGAGCCTGAAGGAGTTGTTTCTAGAAAACTAGAGTTCATTTAGAGTGTATGACAAAATCTGTATCTTCTGTGAGAAGATAAATAAATACATAAAAAGATAACAAAAAGAAAACAAGGGAGCCTCTTATCAAGTGCCTGGAGTAACGTCCAGATAAAACAATTGTTCAGCTACCAGGCAGCGTGACCAAATAATCCTAGCCTTATTGAATAGAAAATTGTTGCTGCCAAGAGACTTCATCATAAATCATGCTACCGGCTGTGTACCAAAGTGGAGTATTCTGGCATCAGTGATGAAGGAAAATGTAAAGAAAACGAAGTAGCAGACAATGGACAATAGACACTAGACAATAGTTTACTCATAATATCTGTTATTGAATAGACATATAGAAATAAAGCCAGGTGGGCTTAATAACATTATTATACGGCACCTGTTATTATATACATGAATTGATTGATTGTTATACAATGCAGATATATTATATATAATGTATGTAAAGCTGTTTATCAATTCCAACAGTTCGAACTATTCATTAGTTTATCAAATGTAAAAGCTGATGTACGAATCGTGTTTTGTTTTATTTTATTTTTTGGCTTCGGGAAGTTTTAAAATTGGATCAATTCATAACAAAAGGAAACTCGTCTCCCAGTTCACTGTCACACCAGTTACCACTGCTTACACTTTATTTGTTCTCCGGGTATACCTCTATGACATCCTGTTTCAACTGAAAGGCTGTGGTTTTGCAATAGACTGGGACAGATAATTCCGTCCAAATAGCAAAGATGAAGACTTCTGAATAAATGACTGACTGACTGACTGACTGACTGACTGACTGACTGACTAACTGAATGAATGAATGAATGAATGAATAAATTGAGTTGTATGCCACATTTGTGCACATGTAGGCTAAACTGGGCCAGGAAAACCTGCTGTGAGACAATGAGATGACACAGCCCTCTGGACACATGAATCGAAATTTGAGCCTTGGCGTTCTAAGGCCGAGCACGCTACCTCTCGGTCACGAAGGCTTCCCACAATACTGTATCTTTACGAGTGAGCGAGAAACAAACATTTGTTTCTTTGAAACCTGGATGCCAGAGCGAGGTTCGAACCCGCGATCTCCTACTTTCCAGGCAGGCAGCTTCAACCACTGCACATATTGTGAATAAATAATTAGGTATTTACGCTTTTTAAGCAGCTTCTTTCTTAAAATAATAAACGTATGTTATAGCGATATAGACAGAGAGCTTTTAATTAAGTTATGCATAGGCTACATTATTACATAGATAGATAGATGTTTTATTGACACAATTTAAAGTCATTGCTGACTTGTTTGTCATAATAATCTATCTATATATATATACAGTATGTACAGCAGGGTTAGCATGATTAGTTCTGTGAATCTCATATATCAACAATGTACACTTTTATTCCGGCTTGCCATTTACACATCTAAACAAGCTTAGTGTATTTAAAATAGTCATCATAACTATTTAAAATAACGTCAAACATCATACAGCATTATCATGGTATATGTACACGGGCATAATAGCCGTTTCCCGCACCAAAACCAGATATAAAATAGCTACTATAATTTCTAACTGGAAAGCGTAGAAACCTAAGAATTATATACAAGTTTACATTTTGTCTAGTGCGCGCTTAACACAATATTATAAGTTATATGATCTTTAACATGTTACATACTTTATACTTCGATATTTGAGCACTTCACGGTCACGCCATAGACACATTATTACTACATCCTGGGTTGTAGTGCTCTCATAACGTTAATTTAGCCATGTGCTAATAACGTAACAGGGGTATCAAATGAAAATCAGAGGCTTAAAATTACATTTGAAACCTCTGATCTAAAGGCAGGTATCAAACAGGTGTCACGTGGGCCGCCGAGGCGTAGGCCTACTAGCTCTGATCAGGCCACTTAGCAGTAGCCACTGGTAGCAGCGCGTACACCTGTACACTGCATGTACACACGCGTGACCTGCGTGTGTAATCTAGCGCTCGATGACTAACATAGGCTAGGCCCACGACTACGGCAAAGTTATATTCATCGTCATTGACTGCATCACCTTATTGTAAGGGACGCACCATTTGATTTCTGGGGGGGGGGGCCTAGATTATTACTTTCAGTTATGTTTTTTTTCTGAAAAATTAGCACACAATTTTTTTTTTTTAGCACCGACCTTGAAACAAACATTTTTTTTGTCCCTGGAAAAAAAATAAAACATTTTTTTGTGACAGTTCATATTTAATTAAGTATGTTGACAAATGTCATGCACTGACCTTGATGAAGGTCAGTCCCTGACATACATACAGTAACTGCGGCTGTATTAAAGGGGACACACCGGCCTGACCTGCTTCTTCAGCCCTGAGAATTGTTGGTGATATACAAGGATCTAGTAGTCATGGTGATTTTTTTTTAATGTGCAACATGCCGTTTATACTAGTGTTTGAAATTTAATACTCTCCTGAAACCTAGTACCGGATACCAGTGTAAGTGGTAGGCCTACTCATACTCATGACCTTAAATACGGTATACCTTCTGTGAAGCTTTGATAACCAAATAGGTCTACTTAATAAATATTTATTTTGACTCACCTTTCATTCTAGAAGCAGCATAATCTGTACGCATCATTTGGCGATCTGTTGTCTTCAAACTAGGACGCAAGCAACTATGACTTGAATACTATGTGGTAGAGCGGGTTCGGGTATTTCCGAACGGGGGGGTATTTCCGAACATTGCTAATATATTTCATCCCGTTGCTGGCTGGACATGAATAAATTGTGTCAGGCAGAGCTGCCCGTTGTGCGTGACTGTTCTGTCACGCACCGTTATTATGGACCAATATCATATCCATTAATTTTGCTTTTTTAAAAAGTCACTTTCAGACAAGTCTTTAAAAATTAAGGTAATTACACGGAAGGTAATGGTCTATTTATGATATGTATTATCAATCCTGGAATTATTATTTATATGGGGAAATGTACCTTGCAATGCACCTTCTAGATATAAAAACATCAAAAAACTTTTTTTGGTCATGATACTCTGGTTCCCAGAGCCACACTACGCGGCGTGGCCGAGCTTCATGTAGCCTCTGGTATGCCCCAGTGGCGAATGTTTGTGACTTGTTGCTATTTTTAGATGAAAATAGGGTAATCCCCGATTTCAGACATTTTTGAAAGGTCACTTCCCCGGATGAAGAGTTGTTCACAGTATTGTATTTCCCCTTTGACGCATTTCCTATGACTTGACCCAGGACATTATTCACTGGCCTCAATAGCACAGGCATGATGGTCACGTGACTAAGAACCTTGGCCAGTACCCGGCCATAAATGAATTGCAGGGCTCGCCAGGCAATGGTCATGATCATAGATACAGGGGAAATCTATGGTCATGATAGCCTTATCATTTGGGACGTGTTCGGAAATAGACCCATCAATTAATTTGGTTTCGTCTAATTACGAACACTAGGCCTATAGGGCCTACACCACAGTTTCACAGCGAATGCGTCATTTCGAAAGGAAATACATCAATGGAGCGATTTGTAGGCCTGCAAACGGTTGTGACGTTACTATGCGGGTTTGAAAAGTAATATGAAGGAAACTATGAAAAAAATCTCAGATTTCAATAGATTCGGGTAATCTCGAACAGTGGCATTTCCTAATATTTTTTTGTTTTATATTTTTTTTTGTGGACGAATTACAATTGACATTGATTCTATTTGTATCATATTTGAGTATACTACGCATGTTCCTGCTTCTAGACTGGTTATTTTCTCTTTAGATTAAAAAATGGGTGGGTGTTCGATTATACCCTACTTGGTGTTCGACATTACCCCCTCTATTTCGAGTATACCCGCCGTTACCTTGGGTACTACAACTTCCTGTACAACTTTCAGATTCATGAATGGCCGTGCACGTGGTTAATTACGTCATCAATCATAGTTTCATTCATCAACTGATGTCACGTGGGGAGCTGATAGACAAATGGGGACACCAGACATCAAGTGCAGAGGCTTAGGTGTTCGGAAATACCCGAACCCGCTCTAAACATTCGCAAAAAAATAGAAAAATATCACATTCTTTAATAGACAAAGAGCCGACCAGAAACAAACGAAAAATACATCAGTAAATACTAATACTTGACAGATAAACCAAATACCAATATTGTAGGTGGTCACTCCGCCACCCAAGCTACCCATTATATACGAGATATTATTATCCAGGCTAACAAGAATAATTTAAACAAGACTACAACATATACTCACTCACTTAAAATATCATTATTTTTTCTGAAAAATCGCTGAATCAACTTTAAATCAACCACTATTTGCATTTAAAGTCAAACTGATAGGTGCAATCGATTTCTGGTGTCCAAAAAATTAGTAAGAATACCTAACATTTGAAAAATGTAAATGAAACTTGAAAAAATCCATTTTCGATCATTTTAGTCAATGTCTCGAATTTGAACATGAGTTAGTTGGGAACTATATCCACCAGAATACATCATAAAACCTTTGTTAGCATTTTGTCCAGATTATTTTGCCAGAATGACCACACTACTGGCCCAGTTCGTGAGTGTGGAGGTTGTCAAACTACTATCTATCTTCTCAAAACATACATAAGTATACCTTGCAAGAGTGTTGATTATTGCATGGTTTTCGCTGCTCATGATAGGTTTAAATTGTTCAGTCTCTCATTGGGTATTGAAGAATGTGATATTTTTTTCAGCCTTGGAGAGAAGAGCTTTTCTATCGAGTTCGAACATATTAAACTGCATTAAGAAATGAGTTCTGTCGTCACCTTGAGTCGCCTGACATTGTCGGCATATACGATTAGCTACAGGGCTTTTCGGTCTGGTATGTTTCCTCTTTCTATTTCTAAATAATTGGAGCTGAGGCGAAGCTGAGCCACCGCAGAGATTAGTCTTGTGTCAGTCAGATCACTCACATATGCAGCGAGTTTCGGAAAGAAAGAGAAAGTGTTGTTTGTTCTGTTGGTTCTGGCATGATCTTTTTTCAGTCCAGTCGTCAATAAATCTGTCTTCAGTTTGTTGATTAACATTATTTATGATCTGTCTGTCTGACCCTTCTTTCTATCGTCTGTGTACATGAACTCAGATTCAGTTTAAAAATTAATGTTTTTACATGCGGAGTCCCATTTTGCAAGCATTTTTCAGAATGTGGTTATCTGGTAAAGCTTTGAGACGAGCACAGTATTTCAGGGTCTGCACTTGCTGTTTCAGCAAAAAAGGGAAATGACCACTGTCGCCGAGGGGGTGTTTTTCTTCTTACACTAAGCATGGTTAGGAGAGATGTACTTTTTCGAAGTCATTTTGCTCTCTACTATTGCATAATATTTCAGAGCCATACATTACAATAGGGCTGATCAAGATGTCAAATAGTTTTAGTGCTAGGTTTGGGTGTAATTTGCCCAGTGAGGGTGTGGTATAGCTTTTAATTGCGCATAATGGCTTTATCAGCTCTCTCTGACAAGTAGATGTTGTGGCTGTTGCTGCACCACAGTCCGAGTGCGAGATATTTGTATGTTTCAAATAGTTCTAATCTGTCCCCTCCTATCTTAAAATCACATGCCTCATCTGCGTAGCCGTTATTGTATATGACGACCTTACTTTCAGGTAGGCTAACTACGAGTTGCCATAATCTACACTAGCCCCAAAATAATGAGATCTGTTTCTGTAGTCTTCGGCTGTATTCGAAAACACACAATATCGGTAGACAGGACGTGGAGGTCAGCTGATTTCTCTTGCGACCTGGTCCCTATGCAGTGAGTCGAAGGATGTTGGCAGGGGCTTAGCTGTATTCTTTCCCATTTGTTTTTTTACCAAAGGTTTATATGGTAATATACCCTGACCATATGTAAAGTGTTGTAGTTTACTGATGCCAGTACCGTGCAACACAGCACCCGGTGCTGATGTTGTGCACGAGGGGTTGTAATCTATGTTATAAATCCCTCCTGTGGCGAACGTTTATCTAGTGGATTGGGCAGATACTATCTCACTAATTTTCCCCCATAAAGCAAGAACTTGTAGTGACATAATAGCCAAAATTACTCACCTATCCAGCTGATAATAAAACATAAATAATCAGCAGGAAAGGTAGACCGAAAATCAGTTATCCCTTTTCCTAGCCACGCAAGTTCACGACGATCTATGCCAGCTGACAGTTCAACCCTATGTGTCTATGGCATAGAGTAACAGTTTGATATAGAGTTCCGCACTGCTCCGTACTGGGACCACTGCTTTTTACCTATTGTACACCATTCAGCGCTATAATATAATCTACAGTTTCGATTCAGATCATCATCTTCATGCCAATAATTGATGGACAAACAATGAGAACAAACATTATCCCAAACCTGCAGGTCATGCTTCTATCACATATGTGGCCTGCGTCGAATCAACGAAAGTATGCCTATGTCCCTAACTCTAGCCAAACAAATTGCAGTACTAAATTAGATTACCATGCTGAGGGTATGTGCGCCTCTGAGCTCGGTTCTCTGAGGATTTAGGTGCTATGGAAGTTTGATTGATGATTGACTGATTGGTTGAATAATTGATTGATTGATTGATTGATTGATGGCTTGTTTCATTGATTGATTGATCGCTTGTTTCATTAATTGATTGATAATTTTATTGATTGATTGATTCATTCATTCATTGATTTATTCATTGATTCATGCATTCATTCATTGTAAATACGTTTTCTAAGCCAGATTGTCTGTTTTAATTATAAAAATTGGGGTTGATTCAATCTAACATTTCTCTCGTTTATTTTTCTCACTGCTTTCCAGGTCTTTTATTTTACTAGCTTAGTCTATGATATAAATCTTTACGGTTGTGGATACAGTTGAGTGTACGTGTCTGATACCATCAACTATTGCCAAAAAGCGATGCAAAGCTACATGCACAATGCGTACACAGCCCCCATGGCAACTGGATGTGGGTGTTTGTAGGTTTTGTTAACCAAGTTCTCAGCAAGGTATATTGTAGAGCGTGAGGATTTTTAGAATCGGTGTCTTTGATATTAGCAAACACAGATCTAAGGTAACGATACCACACAGCACCAGACTAACACGAGAAGATATATGTGAAAGTGTACCTTCCTCAAGGGCCATCTGCTATTCTGACTATTCTTGGCAAACTTTGCTGGTTGTTCTGGCGAAACTACACATGTAGCTTTATGATTTTGCTGAATTGGGGTGGCTTATACCTAGGTAAGCCACATTCAAATATCAAACGATTGATTATTCATGTTTTTATAATTCAGATAAATATCTCGCCATATTGGATTGTGCGATCATTTGATTTATTCATGTCATTATTTATGTTAAAAATGTATATGTAGCACGTATACTTTGCAGAGTTTTTATTTACTAACAACCCATTTATTTCCTAACCGTCATTAACTACATTGAATTGTAATATACATTTTCCCATAAATACCAAATGTCACGTAAACATACCTTAAAAACAATGATTGCAACATAGATTTTGATTCACAAATAAACCAGAAATTGTCGTACATTCCCTTAATTAGGTGGCCACCATTGAATCTTCATGAGGGGGGGGGGGGGGCTGAAGTTTATGTCGCGGGCAAATTATTTCTTTCGCCCCAGCTCACTTTCGCGCTGGAAATTTAAAAGTGTTCGAATGTCCTTGAGATACAATGGTGTCCCCCTTACACAACATTAATAATAATTGTGGCAGTTACTTTGTAGGCCTACACTGATTTATCAGCGATTATCAGATCTGGAGTAACTGGTAACACAACTGCATGAAAGTACTTTGTGATAGTTTTAATCAGATTTACATTATTATCCGTCTTTGGATTTAACTATTTTTTTTGCATTCACAGGCTACTGGATGTACGTGCTTGTATGAGTATCTATGGGAGCCTGCAAAATAAAATAATATTCAGTTAGATACATAATTTTGTAAGATTTGTGTATATTCAGAAAAAAAATTGTGCAGGGTACACAATTCAGGCAAAAATAAAGTTGTATGTACATGGAATAATTAATTAATTCAAAACATTTTGAGATCACATTTAGTGTTTCCCATGATACATTTTTTACAATATATTTTTATATTTATCTTGGTGATCATTCAGATTTTATGGTAACTTAAAAACCTTCTTCAAGGAGACTGATATGAGTGCGATGGTTCTTGTGTTTCAGTCTGTAGATCAAAATTGTACAAAAATATTTGAGAGTCACCTATGTTTTTTTCTGATTGTGACATGGCAATGTAGTCACTAAACAACTCATGTATCATGTTTAATAGCATCAGTGTGATCATGATAAATTTTTCATGTGAGAACAAATTATATATATAAATATATAGATTATGTCAGCTTCAAGCGAAATACGAAAGGAAATACATGCATATACACACATATCATTTTTAGGTGAATACAAGTTTCTTCAATAAAATATACATCATTATTGATCATTAAAATAACCGAGTGTAACTTTTGCTCACTTGATGTTTTTGCCCCGCTACCGTGAAATCTAATATTTTAAAATGGCAAAAAATACTGATATTATTTAGATCAATTTGGAATTTGTAAAATGACATTTTTTGATAAATAACCACATTATTTCATAAATTCTCACCACATTCAATAAAAACGTTGATCTCATTTTTGTACTTGGCTTGACATTCTTCTCCCTCATTTGCACATGTTCCAACGCATTCGTTAACGCTGTATGTATGTGTGTTCTCACATTCCACGCCGTCTGTATTTGTAAATTTTGTTCCCTTTTTTATCACTTTTGTACATAAATTGCACGTAGCTGTGGGTTGCCTACAGAAAAAATAAGTATAAATTTGATAAATAACACCTTTAAAAACACCTTTTTATTGTGATCTTTTAATTACCCTAATAATTCTTGTCTTTTAGCTAAAATAGAAATAAATGAAAGACTAAAAACTACAAATTGGATCCAATATTTAGGTATTTGAAAAAAATAAATATAAAAAAATAAAAGACAATGACAACCTAGTTTGCAAATGCATCATAGCACTGGGTAACGTCTCGCGGCCAAAGTGAATCTGCAACACTCGGAATGTGTGTATATGTATGACATGGGTATCAACTCTACAGTCATTCTCGTCCAAAAACCGACAGTCCCTTCATTATACACTGTCTAGCCGAGTACTATTAAATTCTAACAAAGCGAATCAAGTGCAAAGTCATCGAATGATAATTAGACCTAGTGCTTGCATAAATTACGAAATAACACCTCCGGGAAGGCGAAAAACACCTTAATTCTGCATAAACAGTGGCACATTTTGTTTGGCCTCATTTCTTGACACGAACCCATCACACTTTTGATACCACCCTCCTTTCAATGCAACTTGGAAAACAACGTATTTTACAACAAACCTGACGAATTGAACTGTTCATGAACATTCTAGAACAAGACATGAGATTTTCATGAAAAATCATGAGTTCATGAACTTATTCTGTTCATGAACTGTCACACTGCTCATAAACTTGGGTTGTTCATGAACGGTCATGTACTCAGATAATTCATGAATCATATAGTCAATTACCATTCTTGAACGTTCAATAAATGTGTTTATGAACCATTCATGCACATTATTGAACAACAAATGAGACATTCAATTTATTCATGAGTTCATGAACTTAATATGCTCAATTAAACTCTCAACTTCGGTTTTTCATGAACGGCCATGAGCTCAAATAATTCATGAACCAGATAGTCTATGAACATTCATGAGCGTTCATTAAATGTGTTCATGAACTATTCATGAACATTCATGAACAACAAATTATACTTTCATGAAGTTAATGAGCTGTCAACCTGAAATTCCCGAGCCTCGTTCATAAAATTAGTGTTGTTCATAAACTACGAGGAACTCAGGTAATTCATGAACCAGATTAGCCAGCAACACCAACTAAGATCATGATGTTCATGTTGTTGGTGCACTGTTGTTGGTGAAAATTCATTAACTTCCAGATCTAAGTTTTTGACCTTTAAAATAACTATAGTGTCTTGATTAAGGATTCTATTTTTCTGTAATATTCTTACCTATACCAAGGAAAATATAATAAGATATTTTCCTTGCCTGAACACAGCAAGCTATTAAGCTTCAAAACAATTGATCATTTTGTTAATTAAGAAAGATATCTCCCCCCTCATAATATATTATGTATTCTGCGGTTGATAACCTAACTCGGAAAGTCTTAATTTGCTAATTAATTAGTTAATTATTCATTGCGTAATTGATACCATTCTCGCTAGCGTGATTAGTTCACCCCAGCTCATGAACACGAACAAACTATAAACAAATTAAGACTAAAAGCTCATAATAATTCATCAAAATTCACAAAACTATATCTCATGAAATTTAATAAACAAACCATAAACTAAATTTAGACTTATCAAGTTCATAACAATTCATCACAGTTCATGAAATTGTCTCTCGTGAACTTTTGTCAAAACAGCTGATATGAACTGAATTGTTCCTACCAAGTTAAAAAAAGTCATTACATTTTATCGAACTTTCCATATGAGCTTCACGAACTAAATCATGAAAAACATTAATTTTTATGATTTGTATGAACTGTTTTTGATGAACAGCTCATGAACACGGACTGGATCAAGGACTGGCTTGATTAATCATTAATGAATGTTCATGAACATTCATCAACGGATGAACTTTATCTCACCGGGGAAGCTATGCTTATTAATCCGAATTTTGTGCAATAAAGCTGGTCAAAAATAGCACATATTTGTCAAATTTATAATCGGATTAGGATTCTGCTGACCAATGGCTTACTATGACGATGGCGATGGTAATGTAGAGTTATTTTAAATGAAGTACAGGCTAATTATCATGGAAGGCCTATAGTATTATAAACAGTCAGGTATGACCGAGCTGTTGATTATGAGTTATCCTCATTATGGTCGGATGTGTTTTAAGACACGGAGCTCTACATTCTTAGCTGTGGAAAAGGCTATGGCCTTCCTCACAGCTAAGAATGTAGAGCTCCTCGGGCTTTGTCCTATTCTGTGATACGCAGTGACGTCACTCGGTGAAAACAAGGTTATATAACTCCCCTCCCCCATACTTTATTCTGTGAAACGCAGTGACGTCACTCGGTGAAAACAAGGTATTATAAGAACCCTCTCCCATACTTCATTGTATTAGCCAGCTCTGTGAAAACCAAGGAGGTCGAGGTTATTGAGTTTCACAGAATACTTAATTCATGTCGCACCCAACTTTTATTTCGATTGCTGGCCGTTATCGTGACTCAATCATTATAACGAGTATTTAGACAACACCAACGTAATGTCTAAATATCATCCGTTTCTTGTCGGTCGGGTCTATGTGGCCAAGTGTGACAAGGGTTTTACAGTCCCACTCAGACCCATTCATAACCAGTGTCATGTACAGATTTAGAGTCAACAAGTCGCTGGTTTACCGAGTAGAGGAACTACGGTCACTATGATATGTTGTTTATATGTTCTTTATTGAGAAACAAAAAACAGAAAATACACATCAGATAAAGAAGTAGATTTATAAATGACAGCCTGTTTGGAAACAGAACCATGTTCTATCTATTTACTATGTCTTTATCGATACACACCTGGTTTCGGCTTTCTTTTCTGTTGTAGCTTCCGTGTCTACAAAACAAAAAACAATACTTAAACTTAAATGTTGTAACACGCGATTTAAAATAATAAATATAACGCCCCTCCCCCCCCCCTTGTATGACTGAGGCAGAAATACTCCCTAATTTAATCGTAAAATCAATAGTAGTTGTTATTAAACAGATAAAATCCTTTGACACAATAGTCATTGCTTTAAAATTATGTAATTTCGTAAAACTTTGATATATGGATGATGATTTCTATTGAAAATAAATATTGATATCTTCCTCAGCCCTGCATATACAACATCTGTATTCCAGTGTTCATATCGCCCTGGACAACAATAGAAGGTACTCTACTTTGATGAGTGCTGGTCGGATGAGTGTTGTTCGGATGAGTGCTGCTCGGATGAGTGCTGGTCGCTGTTGTCTCCCCTTGTTCTGAAAAAAACCCATCAAATGTGAACAAAAGTGTAAACAAAATAAACGATTGTTTATGATTGCCACCCCAGGGTCATTGTCATATTAATATTAGAAGTAAACGCGGCTTTTAAGTGTGTTTGAATGCTAATGACAAAAAATCAGTGTGTTGGTCTTCCTGATGGGCCAGAATCCTAAATGTTCAGGATATAATTAAGCAAAGAACCAAGGAGACAAGTTCAAAAATATATTCGACGTGTATTCCTTCCACCACCATCGCTGTTGCTGGCCAACATTCATTCAATAGTTGCCTACGATCTACCTCGTACAGAGGATGTAGGCCTACCCACCAAATCCCGGTTCAATGTTGGACAAACATTGCAGCCCATTGC
Organism: Flabesymbios commensalis; assembly: GCA_964017125.1. Classification (NCBI taxonomy): domain Eukaryota; kingdom Metazoa; phylum Annelida; class Polychaeta; order Terebellida; family Flabelligeridae; genus Flabesymbios; species Flabesymbios commensalis. The sequence goes on from OZ024902.1 coordinate 17,727,003, forward strand.
TGGTTCAATGCCGATCAATCGTCTACGACACTGGCCCAACACGAATTGTCCAAGAGATAAGGGTGATTTAACTAAAAAGCTTGACCAGGTCCGTGTTTGGTATCGTTGGAAAGGTTATCTATCCGGGAGTATGGAAGATGAATGCTGGGGTGACGTCAGTGGTGGGATAAGTCACCAGAGGTCATTAAAGGTCACTACCCGAGGTCATTTAAAGACAAAGTGTGATTTAAATACAAACTTTGTGTTTCGTAGCATTGGAACGGTTACCTTTATGTAACTATGAAAAATGGGTGCTGGGGTGTGACCAGTGATGAAATAAGTCACCAGAGGTCATATAAGGTTATGGAGAATGGATGCTGGAGGGTGATCAGTGGTAAAATAGGTCACCAAATGTCATTTTAAGTCACCACTCAAGGTCATTTGTGGAGATACAATAAGGTCATTGCCCATGGTCATTTCATGAAAAAGTGTAATTAACTAAAAACATTGACTAGGTTTGTATTTGGTATCATTGGAAGGTTGTCTATCTACAAATATAAAACATCGTCGATGGGGCGACGCCAGCGATGGAATAGGTCACCAGAGGTCATATAAGGTCATGAATCAAGGTGATGAAAAAAGGGCGATTGGCATCTTTGGAAAGTTTATCTATCTGTGAGTCTGAAAAATGGGTGCTGCAGGATGTCGTCAGTGGTGCAATAGGTTGCAAAGGTCATTGAAGGTCACTGGCCAAGGTCATTTGAAGAGCTAAGGGTGTTTTAACAAGAAATGTGGAGCAGGTTCTGTTGAGACTTTCCCATATGATTTAGGGGGTCCTAAAATGAGATATTCAGAGCAGCTATAGCAAGCAAGATCTGGGAGAACTTTTAGCTGACATTAATGCAGATATTACTGGTACTGAAATTGACAATATTGAGGAAGACACAACCATTGATAACCTACTAAAGCAGTACGTGGAGTGTAGAGAGAAAACAATACAAGGAGATCATGGTACTACTGGCCAATTCTGGATGATTTACATGACGTTGTTTCAGACATACATGGTATTTGACAGGGCATGCAATACAAACGACGTGGACTTGTTTGTGTATGCTCTTAAACAAATGATCCCAATCTTCCACAGATCCATTTATGCTCGATTGATGGTCTTGTACCATATTAATTTGATGAACATGGATATAACGCATCCAGGTGTTCGAGACCTTCTAGCACGTGGGGGATTCTCTATCCGACGAACAAGTAAAAATTTCTCAAGATGCCTAGTCGATCTTACTCTGGAACAGACCGTGAATAGTGATGCAGCATCCAGACACACTGGCATAGCAGACTTCACGGATTTAATAAAGGCTAGCAAACGATGGACCATAACACGCTCCACACATGGGACCCGTCGGGAAGCTGCACAAGATGGCTGGTTTGTCAAATCTTGAAGAAGCGTCACAGGAATTAAAACCTTACAGGATAATTCGTGATAATCGTGATGTAGAAGAAGGTTATCGCTGCCCTCAGATCTACAATAAATCCTTTTAATGCTGAAGGTACTGACAACGCTAAGCTTTACCAATTTTCAGCAGGGCGAGCAACATTCATCATCAAACATGCATGTTTGCATGCAGAAACCGTTCACATAATTTGTGATATTAATACTTTAATGAGCCAACCATCAAGGACTTCGAACGTGATAGAAGAGGAAATGCTGAACCTACATTCCTTGCTTACGAAATTAGGTCAAAGCATTACAATTATAAATATAATTATAAATGAAAAGAAAATATTTTTTGCCTGGAAGCAATCGTGTATCAAGGTTCAAGTAGATAATAATGAGGTAATCATCAGTGATGATTTCACAACGAAGCTGACACATGGATACTATTGCATGCACGTTTTGCTGCTGAGAACACATCTAATCCTCACATTGTTGTTCATGCAAGTGACACTGACATTTTCATTCTCCTCCTCCTCCACTTTGGTTATCAGTTAGATACTCAGATATGGATGGACACTGGCAGCATTTCCTTGAACACCAGAAGGATTATTGATATTTCAAGCATGTCAAATACCTTAGGATCAATTGTATGTGCCGCATTGCTGGGATTTCATGCACTCACCTGATCTGACTATAAAGCACCATGCATGAGGAAAGGGGAAGTCCGCTCATTTGCGTCATGATAAAAAAATGAAGAATTCCTTGACACCTGGGTGGATCAGTCGGAGATTGTCTCCTCTGAAGTGTCTGCCGCCTTGTAGTGCTACGTTTGTGCTCTGTATGGTCAGTCCGACTCATAAGATGTTAATGAAGCGCGATACAAAATATTCTGCAAAATGTATGTTCCACATACTGGTGACAAACTATTGGGGAAAATAAAATCCGCTGACCCATGCTGTTTGCCATCCTGCAAAGCCACACTGCAGTAGAAGATTAAGAGCTCTAATTACGTAGCTCTGTTTTGGAGAAATTCAACAATGGCCAGACTGCCTAATGTATTACTAGCTGGTTATGGATAGGAACTTAATGGCGAAATTTTAAATGCTCACATGAGGGACATTATACACTATCACTTGTTTGAAGCGACTTATTAGAAGAGGATATCAATATTGAAGATGAGCAGATGCACCTGGCATCGTCAGATGAAGATGATGACTGATTAATTCAAAGACATTATTATCCTGGCAAATGATGTATCAATAATAATTATAATAAATGTTTTAAACGATACCTGACTTTGCTTATATTCATGAGCGTAATTAACTGGTGACCTATTCCACCACTGCCGACACTCATTTCCCAGACTCCTAGATAGATAACATTTCAAAATATACCAAGTACAGACATAGTCAAACCTTTCATCTGAATCGTCTTTACTATTCACATGACCTGTTGTAATGACCTTAAATGAATGACCTGATGACCTATTCCACCACTGCTGGCACCCAAGACTTTATGAGGCTCATGGAAAATGATCATTTTCCAAACTCCTAGATTAAAAATTCTCCAAACGATACCTTACACAAACCCGGTCAAGGGGTTTAGTTAAATCACCATATATCTGCAAATGACCTTGGATAGTGACCGTAAATGACCTCTGTTAACTTTTTCCACCACTGGTGACACACTATCACCCATTTGTCATATCCCCAGTTAGATAACCTTACGGACTATACCATACACAAACGTGGTCGAAGTTTTTAGTTAAATCACCCTTTTTCGTCAAAAGACATTGAGTAATGACCTTATTTTATCACCGCAAATGACCTTAGCTAGTGACCTTACATGACCTCTAGTGAAATATTTCACCACTGCCGACCCCCACCATCCATTGTCCATACTTTGGGGTATAAAACCTATCCAATCATACCAAACAGAAACCTGGTCAAAGTTTTTAGTTAAATCGTCACATGACCTTGAATAATGACCTTAAATGACCTCTAGCGACCTATTCCACCATGGCCGACACCCCAGCACACATTGTCTGTGGTCCCAGATAAGTAATCTTGCCAATAATACGAAACACAAAGCTGGTCAAAGTTTTTAGGTAAATCACACTTGTTTCTTTAAATGTCCTTGGGTAGTGACCTTAAATGACCTGCGGAGACCTAATATTCCACCACTGGCGACACCCCAGCATCTATTTGTCATACCTTTCATAACCTTTCCAACGATACCAAATACGGACCTGGTCATACTTTCCAGTTAAATCACCCTTATTTCTTGTTCTATAATCTATCACCGGGTCTGTTGTATACGTTGCACAAACACGTGGCATTCAACCAATGCTGTTTCAATGTTGACCTACAGCCATCGACGCTGACCCATCATTGAAACAGCATTGGGTGATTGTACCATGTTTTTTGACTGCTGCATCATGCTGGTGACGCTTTAACATCCCGGCTCCAGAAGCACCAGATAACACGATAGATTGGACTCAATGCTGATGTAATGTTAGGCCACCATCTGCGACGCTGGGCCAACATTATACCAACAAACAAACAAACAGACAAACAAATAAAAAAACAAATATACACGACCAAAACAAAACCTCCTTTAGCATGTTTAGCAGAGATATTATTTATTCAACTTCGCTAAAATAAATTACAAATAACAGAAAATAAAATAAATTATTACAAATGTAATAAATGATCACAAATGTAAAATTTATGTTAAAAATTAGTATAAAATATTTATTTTGAAACGAAAATAGATTCAAAAGGGGATGTAAGGGGGTCATTATTGTGGGGAAGATATTACTTTCCATTTTTTTTCAAAGCATACTTTTAATCTCCTCTAGCATGCAGTTTGGGGCTAGATCCCGACACTTGGTATCGGGTTTTTTTCTTTGGTTACTCGTACATATCTATAAGACCCTATGTTTTTTAAAAAATCTATACGTAATTGACGTCTGTACTCTCCTGGCAAATGTATGTTTCTTACTTTTTTGGAGGTAACCAGAAATAAATACAATAATGTACATAAGATTAGACCTATATATGTGGATCGGTAGGCTTATGCATTTTTCAGAATGCCCCCGGTGATATATAACCTGACACACATACACCCACCTTGACAGTTCGCAGTGACGAGAAACAAAGTCAAAGCCACCAGAGAACATACACTTGACGAGGGCTGCATCTGTGAAGACAATATAAAAGGTAAAGGTGTAGGTTTAGAGTCTGATATTAAGTCAGAAGAGCATACATTCCTGCAACCATTTTTTCGCATCGTGCACATTGCCATCTCTGTCCTACCAGGTAATCATTTTCACCTGAGTCTAGTGAAGCATTTGAAGGTGAAGTGTCTTTCCCAAGGACACCACATCGACACAATGTACCAAGATTGACAGGGAAGAAACCTAATATTTTTTGCAGATCTCCATGTTCTAAACATTGCGCCACGTCCCTCTCTAGTAGACATATCCTTTATTATACTTAGGCGACTGGAATAAGCCATTTGAGTCACCCCAGTTTTACATTTGCGGACACGGTTACAAAACCTAGCACCACTAAAAATGATGATATTTACAAATAATAGCCTGTTTTCGTTGGTAGGATGATTGGAATTGAGTGTTGTTCACTGCGTGATTATTTATGATTATGACCTGGTCTTGATGGTAGGATGATTGGAATTGAGTGTTATTCACTGCGTGATTATTTATGATTATGACCTGGTCTTGATGGTAGGATGATTGGAATTGAGTGTTATTCACCGCGTAATTATTTATGATTATGACCTGGTCTTGATGGTAGGATGATTGGAATGGAGTGTTATTCACTGCGTGATTATTTATGATTATGACTTGGTCTTGATGGTAGGATGATTGGAATGGAGTGTTGTTCACCGTGTGATTATTTATCATTATGACCTGGTCTTGATGGTAGGATGATTGGAATGGAGTGTTATTCACCGCGTGATTATTTATGATTATGACCTGGTCTTGATGGTAGGATGATAGGAATGGAGTGTTATTCACCGCGTGATTATTTATGATTATGACCTGTTCTTGATGGTAGGATGATTGGAATGGAGTGTTGTTCACTGCGTGATTATTTATGATTATGACCTGGTCTTGATGGTAGGATGATTGGAATGGAGTGTTATTCACCGCGTGATTATTTATGATTATGACCTGGTCTTGATAGTAGGATGATTGGAATGGAGTGTTATTCACCGCGTGATTATTTATGATTATGACCTGGTCTTGATTGTAGGATGATTGGAATGGAGTGTTATTCACCGCGTGATTATTTATGATTATGACCTGTTCTTGATGTAGGATGATTGGAATGGAGTGTTGTTCACTGCGTGATTATTTATGATTATGACCTGGTCTTCATGGTAGGATGATTGGAATGAAGTGTTGTTTACCGCGTGATTATTTATGATTATGACCTGGTCTTGATGGTAGGATGATAGGAATGGAGTGTTATTCACCGCGTGATTATTTATGATTATGACCTGTTCTTGATGTAGGATGATTGGAATGGAGTGTTATTCACCGCGTGATTATTTATGATTATGACCTGGTCTTGATGGTAGGATGATTGGAATAGAGTGTTGTTCACCGTGTGATAATTTATGATTATGAGCTGGTCTTGATGGTAGGATGATTGGAATGGAGTGTTGTTCACTGCGTGATTATTTATGATTATGCCCTGGTCTTGATGGTAGGATGATTGGAATGAAGTGTTGTTTACCGCGTGATTATTTATGATTATGACCTGGTCTTGATGGTAGGATGATTGGAATTGAGTGTTATTCAACGCGTGATTATTTATGATTATGATCTGTTCTTGATGGTAGGATGATTGGAATGGAGTGTTATTCACCGCGTAATTAGTTATGATTATGACCTGGTCTTAATGGTAGGATGATAGGAATGGAGTGTTATTCACCGCGTGATTATTTATGATTATGACCTGTTCTTGATGGTAGGATGATTGGAATGGAGTGTTGTTCACCGTGTGATTATTTATCATTATGACCTGGTCTTGATGGTAGGATGATTGGAATGGAGTGTTATTCACCGCGTGATTATTTATGATTATGACCTGGTCTTGATGGTAGGATGATAGGAATGGAGTGTTATTCACCGCGTGATTATTTATGATTATGACCTGTTCTTGATGGTAGGATGATTGGAATGGAGTGTTGTTCACTGCGTGATTATTTATTATTATGACCTGGTCTTGATGGTAGGATGATTGGAATGGAGTGTTATTCACCGCGTGATTATTTATGATTATGACCTGGTATTGATGGTAGGATGATTGGAATGGAGTGTTATTCACCACGTGATTATTTATGATTATGACCTGGTCTTGATTGTAGGATGATTGGAATGGAGTGTTATTCACCGCGTGATTATTTATGATTATGACCTGTTCTTGATGTAGGATGATTGGAATGGAGTGTTGTTCACTGCGTGATTATTTATGATTATGACCTGGTCTTGATGGTAGGATGATTGGAATTGAGTGTTGTTCACCGCGTGATTATTTATGATTATGTCCTGATCTTGATGGTAGGATGATTGGAATGGAGTGTTGTTCACCGTGTGATTATTTATGATTATGACCTGGTCTTGATGGTAGGATGATTGGGATGGAGTGTTGTTCACCGTGTGATTATTTATGATTATGACCTGGTCTTGATGGTAGGATGATTGGGATGGAGTGTTGTTTACCGCGTGATTATTTATGATTATGACCTAATCTTGATGGTAGGATGATTGGAATGGAGTGTTGTTCACCGTGTGATTATTTATGATTATGACCTGTTCTCGCTGGTAGGATGATTGGAATGGAGTGTTGTTCACCGCGTGATTATTTATGATTATGACCTGGTCTTGATGGTGGGATGATTGGAATGGAGTGTTGTTCACCGTGTGATTATTTATGATTATGACCTGGTCTTGATGGTAGGATGATTGGAATGGGGTGTTGTTCACCGTGTAATTATTTATGATTATGACCTGATCTTGATGGTAGGATGATTGGAATGGAGTGTTGTTCACCACGTGATTATTTATGATTATGACCTGGTCTTGATGGTAGGATGATTGGAATGGAGTGTTGTTCACCGCGTGATTATTTATGATTATGACCTGGTCTTGATGGTAGGATGATTGGAATGGAGTGTTGTTCACCGCGTGATTATTTATGATTATGACCTGGTCTTGATGGTGGGATGATTGGAATGGAGTGTTGTTCACCGTGTGATTATTTATGATTATGACCTGGTCTTGATGGTAGGATGATTGGAATGGGGTGTTGTTCACCGTGTGATTATTTATGATTATGACCTGATCTTGATGGTAGGATGATTGGAATGGAGTGTTGTTCACCGTGTGATTATTTATGATTATGACCTGTTCTCGCTGGTAGGATGATTGGAATTGAGTGTTGTTCACCACCTGTTGTTTATGACTATGGCCTGTTTTCGATGATAGGATAATTGAAATTAAGTGTTGTCCACCACGTGTTTTTTATGATTATGACCTGTTTTTTCACTCACTTGAAGTTGTGGATCGCGTCAGCGAGACACAACTTCAAGTGGGTTAAAAAATCACTTTTTGTTTAATTTATGAGATTAGAAACGCTACTTCATCAGCCATGACTAATGAAAATTTTTCCGATGAAAAAAAAAACTGTTGAACTAATCAGTACCACATCTAGTAATTTACTAAAGTGATGTCATTCTGTCTTGGTTTCGGCACACCTGCTGCCGCGTCTGCAAGTTATCGTGCTTTCAATATTGTAGTACACATGTGGCTAAACAATGAACGATCCAAGTCCAGACATTATGATGTTATCGCGCTTACAAACCAATTCTTTTTGTAACCTTGTGACCAAGAAATTAGGTCAAGGTCACTGAGTGTCCAACTTGAACTTAGGATTAATGTAGTGCACATGTGGTAAAAGGTAATGACTTAAGTCATGGAGTAATGAAGTTATAGCGCTCACGAACATCTGCACCGACCGTGTGACCGCCAGGCTGCTCCGCGGTGGGCCGAGGGGTAAAAATGGCAAACATAATGTTTTATTAAAGTAGATTTCTTATAGATAATCCAAAACATTATAGATACACACTGTACCTTTTTATCAAAGTAGCCTATGCTATAATTCACTTGCTGTGTACCCGAAAAACGTTTTGAAGCAATATTTTATACAACATACTTTATTTTCACTTTAACACATACACAGCAACACTAATCCCCTGTTCATTCTCAAGATATATCAAGCTGATGATATCAAGAAAATGTAATTCGCAATTACATAATTTTTTTTTAATAGATGTGTAAATCATTTAAATATAAATATTTTATTAAAGTTAGTTTCTTCTAATTTTATAATTAAATTCCAATGCTGTTATCTACCAATAACTTGATAGACGTTATATTGTATTGAGGAGTGGAGGTGTCTGGAACCAACACTGGTTATATAGGTTCTCCTGGTTTGACCAATAATGCGTGAACCGTCGTGATTAAAATCTCGTTACAATTATTAAAATGATGAATAGGATGGCAGGCTGTAGCGCAAATTATGCATAACTGTGTCGATTGTCGGCCTGCGGTGAATACGCACGTTGGTGGATATATGCCATATGGAGGACACTATTTGAGAAGGTGACAATAGTAATTTGATGCATTGCAATGTACAATACGTTTTTTTTCAAATATTTTGTTTTTATAATTTTATTGATGCAATAGCTTGATATTATTTCTTCTTAATACTTACATTTTAGAGAAGTGATGTGCGAAGTACTCTCCTACAAACTTAGATAATGATCTCGGTTCAGATGTTGATGATCTCAGCTCTCAGCATAACATATTGCTGGTTGTGGTGAGTGGTGTGTTTATATTATGCTTTTAGAACAACGATCCTGTGTGCACAGACAGACCTGTGGCTGTTGCTTGCTCAACTGCGTGTATAATTAATAATTAGTTATAGCTATTAGCCTGTATGCACAGACAGACCTGTGGCTGTTGCTTGCTCAATTGCGTGTATAATTAATAATTATTTATAGTTATTAGTTGATAAAGCCCTTTCAGTGCGGCTGTCGATCCATGCACATAAATAATTAAACATTTATAAGGAGTGTAACCCCATAACAGAAGGAGATCACTGACACATTTATGACGTTTAAAATCGACCCTTTGAAGCCTGAATTTACCATTGTCATTTTCATCCACTACAAGCCGCGAATTGCTGCCGCAATTCTCGACTTGTAGTGGATGTAAATGACTTAAAGTGGGTGACAAATGAAAAAATATACTGCTATTTTTAAAACATTTCCATGAAAATGTTCGTTCTAAAACCACTAGGTTTCAGGAAATTAAGTTATTTTTCAGAGATGCGAAATGATGCTTTAATGCATCGTGAAGGTTTAAAGGGTTAAAAGAAAAGTTTCGTCTCTATAGTTTGCATAACTTTGTGAGCGTTGTAAGGAATAGGTAATGCCATCCTCTTTTCCAAGTGGACTATCACTGAATCATGTTGGACAAATTAGATGTTTAGAGATTAGAGTCTAATAATTATAATGATCACGGTATAATGTCTTTGCTCATCAGTCGCGTATTATTGAAAAGTTACTGTTGCAGTTTGTATAAAACAATAGTGTAATTGTTTATTAAACGTGGGAACCACCTTCTCAATAATTATTGTTTAAGTGACAGTAACAGTAACTACAGTCTGGATTGGTCGGAAATTCTCAAAGTTGTTTATTTAATGTCATCCACTTGTTTGGATTCCCATGGACGATCTATGTTAATTTTAAAAAAATGACCACTAATTCCTTCAAAGTGGTTATCTAGCCATTAATCACATAATTAACATTGGTGTTAATTTAAATTATAATTTGTTATCATAACTATGTTTTTACTGGTTTGAGACATATTGACCCTTAACCTTTTAATCCCCCCACGATGCATCAAAACATCATTTCGCAGAATGACCTAATTTCCTGAAACCTAGTGGTTTTAGAACGAAAATTAGCATGGAGCTGTTTTAAAAACAACAGTATATTTGTTCATTTGTCATACACTTCAAGTCATTTTCATCCACTACAAGTCAAGAATTGCGACAGCAATTCGCGGCTTGTAGTGGATAAAGATGACAATGGTAACTTCAGGCCTGAAAGGGTTAAAGCGCTAAATTAAATCTTTGAAAATTACTCATATGTGCTTATTTGTGACCAAACATTTGAAAATCTTGATCTTCAAGCACACATTTCATTTCCAGTAGCTAATGAATAGAACGGATTAAAACGACCATACAACTGCTTAGCGGTTCAACCAGCGCGGGGACCGCCTTTATCAGAATCTGACGCCTAAAATCAGTTCCTGCAATGAAAGAATTGGACAAATCATAATGGCCGTAGACCCGTAACACACTATAACATTGGTATTCAACTAACGCAGAAAACGCTAACCGAGACATTTATGATGATTTCAAATTGAAAAAAACCCTGTGGTCTGCATGGTTCATACAAACATATTTCAGCGTTGTAAGGGTTAACCCTTTCAAGCCTGAGTTTACCATTGTCATCTTCATCCACTACAAGCCGCAAATTGCTGTCGCAATTCTCGACTCGTAGTGGATGAAGATGACTTGATGTGGTTTAAAAATTAAAGAAAATTGCCATGTATTGGTAAACCAGTTTAATGGAAATTTCCGTTCTAAAACCCTTTGTTGTAGGGAAACTAAGTACGTTTTGAGGGATGTAAAATGATGCTTCAATGCATCGTGAGGACTTAAAGGATTAAACGGTTCATGGTTGGATGACTCACTAGGTTAACCCTTTCAATGCGGGCGACGTTTAAAGAGGTCCAAGTATAGCGCAGTACTCCAGACCACGCCCACTCAGTTATTTAAACATAGCACTGTACTCCAGACCACGCCCACTCAGTTATTTAAACATAGCACTGTACTCCAGACCACGCCCACTCAGTTATTTAAGTATAGCACTGTACTCCAGCTCACGCCCACTCAGTTATTTAAGCAGAGCACTGTACTCTAGACCACGCCCACTCAGTTATTTAAGCATAGCACTGTACTCCAGACCACGCCCACTCAGTTATTTAAGCATTATACTGTACTCCAGACCACGCCCACTCAGTTATTTAAGCATAGCACTGTACTCCAGACCACGTCCACTCAGTTATTTAAGCATAGCACTGTACTCCAGACCACGCCCACTCAGTTTGTTATTATAATGTCATGTGACGCCTGTGATTGGTTGGGGTAGAGTACTATACTTGGTCCTTTAACCCTTACAATGCTGAATTATGTTTGTTTAAAGGGACCCCTGGGGATGAGACATTTTCAATGTTGTCAATTTTGAAAATTTAATTTATATGAAGCTATATAGCCTACTGATCTTAGCTAAAAATACGAAAAAGTCAAAAAACAATTTTCAAGCACCGAAAAAGAGCGAAATAGTTGTATTTCCAGGTCGTATATTGCAATGTAAACAAAACAAGTCAGTAATATTCAGCACTTTACATCACATATTCCCACATATCAGACGGTAAGATCAGAGCAGTAGCAGCTAATTGGTGTCTCATAATCAGGACACGGGAGGACACACCTGCAGCACTGATTGTCTACCCAACGCTGGGCCGATGCCATCAGCATGTGGCCCAATACTGTGAAAACATTCAATCGTCCTTCAGGTATACATATAGTTTGTTTGGGTTTCTTTTGGTTTCATAGAAATGTTAATTAAAAATATTTGTAAAAATATGAAAATTATGAAAAAAATAAAAACATGATCCGTGAGATACACTACTTCAGTGCGGAAGTAAAAACGAAAATTGATGTCATCCCAAGGGGCTGCTTTAAATCGTGGAGAAACGGTTCATTTGAATACCTATGTTGTGGGTCCACGACCATTTGACATATTTTAATTCTTTCAGTGCGGGGATCGTCTTTATACGTCAGAGTTTGACTTCTACAGACGTCAGATTCTGACGTATAAATACGATCCCCGCGCTGAAGCGATTTCGACTTTTTTACAACAAAAATATTGACAAAACATGTCGCTATTGATATGTTTTGAGCAAATCTTACAGGTTGTGTTATATACATATTTAACTGAAAATAAATTAAAATTGGATGATGGAAGACTATTCGCAAATCCAAGTTAATACGATTCACACCAAATCCAAGTAATTAAAAATAGCCAAAGCCATAACACATTAAATAGATGAAAATTATACGATTCACAATCTGAAATGAATACAGAAACTCCGAACTAGAAATGAATGAAAATCACCATTTTCCACAATTTTAAATGAATAAAAAATACCAAACATTTGGTGATGATGGCAGACTATTCTCAAATCCAAGTTAATACGATTCACAACAATTCCAAGTATTTTAAAGTAGCCAAAGTCATACCACATTAAATTTATGAAAATTGAACGATTCACAAGTTGAAATAAATACAAAAACTCCAAATTAGAAATGAATAAAAATCACCATGTTTCAAAATTTTTAATGAATAAAAAACACACAGACAAATATATATCATTTTAGATTTGGCCAACAAATACAAAAGGATAACAAATATTCAGATCAGTAACATCAATCAAATGAGTCTAATTTACCTCAAACCACAGCCTAAAATTTGTAAAAAAAATACGTATATGCGTATTAAACTTGATCATAAATATCTTCGATCCGTAAATTTTAATACTAAAATGTTTCTTTTTTGTGTGATTCACACACAATGTGACTTTCGTTAATACTTTATTGTTATAAATATACAAACTGTTTAAACGCGGTGACTGTTGGTGTCAATGTTAGCCTTGTGTACACTGAAGACACATTACAGCTTTTCTTTGTAAATTGTATCAGTGTTCGGAGCGGAATGCAGGTGTCAGAATATATAAACAATCAGAATGAGCAAGCAATCATCGGCACCGAAAACTACTTAGCATATCCTACTTTGTCTTTCTCGTGATTTGCCTTCCATTACCGAAAGTGACGTAGAAACCAATAACGTTACAATTTTTGTATTTTTCTGTAGCATTTAACATTTTTTCTTTATCGCGGAACAGAATGCTTGAAGTTGTCAGAAGCTTGAAAGCAAGTTAGGCCTGATTGATTGATTGATTGATTGATTGATTGATTGATTGATTGATTGATTGATTGATTGATTGATTAATTGATTGATTGATTGATTGATTGATTGATTGATTGATTGATTGATTGATTGATTGATTGATTGATTGATTGATTGATTGATTGATTGATTGATTGATTGATTGATTGATTGATTGATTGATTGATTGATTGATTGATTGATTGATTGATTGATTGATTGATTGATTGATTGATTGATTGATTGATGGATATTAAAATAGGTTGCCTTAACCCCTCAACTGCCGGTGCCGCATATATTCGTTTTTTTATCACCTAATTATTACAACATTCAGTACCGCCTTTTAAACATGGTAAAGCCATAATGTGACATCAATAAGCACGATTTGAAAAGAGCTGACCGCCATTTTGTCGAATCTGAATATTTTTTACTCACTTGAAGTTGTGGATCGCGTCAGGATACATGCCTGATATTACATTGCTATGCTACAAATTAGATAAATATCATTGTTAGAGCTCTGGACACGTGACCATAGCGTCAGATTACACCGCCGTTTCTGCATGGATGGAGAAATCTATGGGATTGGACCAGGAGAGCTGACCAGGGGAGTTCGAATGACCCTGCTAGTCAAGCCGTAGATAAATAAAGGTTCGTGGCACCACCCGAGAAAGGGTCAGTCCCCTTTCCTCTGGTGGCTGGTTGCTCAAACGGCTGTTTCTATATGGTTCAGCAGCCATGGTTCCTTGTCTCCCGGATTTACTTGCCAATGCTTTCTACAAATCACTTACCTCACCAGGTGAAAAGAGAGAGGCACTATAAGGTTTATACCAGAACTAGTGCAAAATCTCGCGTCAGCCCTCGCGCTGCGCGCTTCTAGTCAGCACCCGAGAAAAGTCTCAGTGGTATTTGATTTAGTCACCTACTTTATAAAAAATTAATTGGTAATTACATTTATTCATGTCAATAAAATATTAGCCCGACTGCTTGCCTGGCTCTTAACTCGACTACCTGCCTGTCTGCTGCCTGCTATGACTTGGATGTCTAGTAATCATGGCAATGATGCATGCCGGATATTACATTGCTATGCTTCACACCGGATATAGAGCTCTAGTCATGTGACCATGGTAACAGATTAGTTCTGTCTGTATGGACGGAAACATATATGGGATTAGAAAAGGAGAGCTCACCAGGGGAAATAGAGAAATGTTCCTTTTAGCAAATCCTGACAAAAAAACGGTATATACCGTTGTTATCGTCATGATAGCCAGTGTTTGCCCTGTCGTAGATATATTTCCTGTTTTCCCAGTAAAAAAAGAGACGTTGAACCACTGTGGATTTAATGCTGGTCCTCTGCCTACTACCTTAAATCAACGTTTGGTCAATTTCTAGTGTTAGCTGCATCGGTACGACTATATTTCCTCACGATAATCACCACCCCGGAGTTTAATCAAAGTTTTCTTTAGTGTGGGATATGAATGGCATTGCAATTCTCCCCCACAATAAATGGAAATCCACTCTTATTTATCTCCAGCTGTTTCTATTGGATACTATGTAGCTGTAAATTATGTGATATGGAGTTCAGTTAAATTGATGAAGCCGCGTGGGTGATGCTACTGTGATATTTAGAAATATATTTAACCCTTTCAAGCCTGAATTTATCGTTGTCATCTTCATCCACTACAAGCCGCGAATTGCTGTCGCAATTCTCGACTTGTAGTGGAAGAAGATGATTTGATGTGGTTTAAAAATAGAAGAAATTTGCTATGTATTGGTAAGTCAGTTTCATGGAAATTTTCGTTCTAAAACCCTTAATTGTAGGAAAATTGAGACTGTTTTCAGGGATGTAATATGATGCTTTAATGCATCGTGGGGGCTTAAAGGGTTAATAACACGATACGAAATACTTCCCTCGTATTGGTGATCGCACTCTATATGCCATCAAAGCACGAGATGTTGACTAAGTACTGGTTTAATGTTGGGCCAGCGTCGCAGACGATGAAACGACATTGATTCAACATTGAACCAACATTGTGTTGGCATCTCGTGTTTGCTGGGATCATCATCACAATTCAATCAGAATCAGACATTTATTATTTTGTCAGCGATGAAATCTCATTTGTCACGTTCTCCAGGGAATAACCAAGAATCACAATTTGATGAGCGTCCTAGACTTTGTAATTGGGTGAGGGTTATAAATAGATTGAGATCCCGGTGGATGTGACTGCCATTTAACGCCCCCACCGTGAGATGTGTGTTATCATGGCTTCATCATATTAACTCACCGAAAAAAAACAGGCCTTTGCATTTAAATGGCTAATATTATTATTATGATCAGTCAACATAAACAATTAATCACTATAATTCTATCCCAGATGGACGTATTGATGTCATACATGTACGTGGGGACTATCTTGTCTATATGCCGCCGCCGAATTATTTTGTATCAACCATGGAGACCAACGATTTCTTTCACTAGACGTCAGTATCTGACGTCTATAGACGTCAGATTCTGACTACTATATTCGATCCTCGAGCTGTAAGGATCAACTACCATTACGCCATTTCGGTCTTTATTTTTTATTATAACTGATTATAATATTGGTCATATAGAATAAATAGCTATGCAAATGCCTGTGGTCAGTCCATATGATGGTTATTCCACACCACTTATCAAACGGCTGTACCATATTGCATCAGTAAACACGACATTTTGAAGCAATGTTGTTCTGCAACGCTGGCACAACATCAGAACAACATTGTTTCAACGCTGTCTGCTCGGGGTGATGTCAAATGGTTAAAATAAAAAACTCTGCTCATATATGCATCAACTACAATGGAGCAAAAACGCTTGTTTTATAAGAGAGGTTATCAGTTTATTGGATGTGACAGGACATTACCGATTATTTCGCGAAGTAACCACTAAAAGGCTGAGAATATAAAACCACGGACATGTAAAAAGTGACAGAACAAGTGGTGAAGTCTGAAAACGTGAAACCAGTAAAATCCTCTATTCTACCAGCTGAACCCAACAAGCGTCTAGTTGTCCAATATTAGTTAAAATGTTTCAAGGACAAATCATCTCCCGCAAAGAGAGACGTGGCACATTAGTAGCTGCCTCTTGTTTGCGTTCAATCCCCACTTGGTGCACGTTTTCAGAGAAAAATAATGTTTTTCTCCAACCAGCATTGGGTTAACCTTGTTTCCATGTTCTGTCCTTGGGCAGTGCACTTCCCGGGAGTTGAAATGGCACTTGAATGAACAGGTTCAATGACCAGGATCTGCTGGCCACCAGACCATAACACTTGACTGCCAATATAAAACGTATATGAGTTTTTTAAATTCTTCGCTCGGATGTTTATAATAAACTACAGCAGACGACAGTGATTTGACACCTGATGAATATATCACCATTTGAACAATTACGCTTTCTTTAGGCCACTATGTTTTATTCCTCAGTTTTAGATCCAACATCTAATGAGGGAGAGCGGACAAAAAAAAAAAAAAAATGTTTTTTATTTCCCGATAATCGGCAACAATCCAATGCGGGCGCTGGGCAGAAAAAAACATGTTTGTTTTTGGTAATGCGTGGACTAAAGCTTATCATCGACGTATTCAATCAATTTTATGTTCTAATGCGCACGCTCATATAAACGGGAGAAAAACATAGTGGCCTTAGTTATTTGAGTTGTGGTTATGCCTAAAGCAGCCACGGACCGCTTATAATTTATGGGCAGTCATTGTACAAAATCATTGCCTCCACTCCCCAAAAAATACATGACGTAATACCTGATGATGGCTTGTGGGTTGTATTCAGTGGTGGCGATGTTTAAATACTAAGTACTTATTTATTGGGTGGAAAAATTCTGATGCGGCGTTGTGCTGAGGACTAGGTGCCCGTAACACAACATGCCTACTATTATATTTTGGAGTGACTGATCAGCCCAAATGGGTTGGGTACGATGTTTTGATCATACTCATAAAATTATTGTCATTATGATTTCTTTGTAGTCTACATGTTACTATAATACAAATATACAATACAATACAAGTTTGTTGATTGGTCGGTGGGTGGGTTGGTGGGTGGTAGGTTGAAGGATTTTTTGGTTGGTGGGTTGGGTGGCCGGTTGATTGATTGATTGATTGATTATTTGATTGATTGATTGATTGATTGATTGATTGATTGATTGATTGATTGATTGATTGATTGATTGATTGATTGATTAATTGATTGATTGATTGATTGATTGATTGATTGATTGATTGATTGATTGATTGATTGATTGATTGATTGATTTATGATTGATTGATTGATTGATTGATTGATTGATTGATTGATTGATTGATTGATTGATTAATTGATTAATTGATTGATTGATCGATTGATTGCTTGATTGCTTGATTGCTTGATTGATTGATTGATTGATTGATTGATTGATTAATTTAATGATTAATTGATTGATTGATTGATTGATTGATTGATTGATTGATTGATTGATTGATTGATTGATTGATTGATTGATTGATTGATTGATTGATTGATTGATTGACGGATTGATTGATTGATTTATTGATTGATTGATTAATTGATTGATTGATTGATTGATTGATTGATTAATTGATTGATTAATTGATTGATTGATTGATTGATTGATTGATTGATTGATTGATTGATTGATTGATTGATTGATTGATTGATTGATTGATTGATTGATTGATTAATTGATTGATTGATTGATTGATTGATTGATTGATTGATTGATTGATTGATTGATTGATTGATTGATTGATTGATTGATTGATTGATTGATTGATTGATTGATTGATTGATTGATTGATTGATTGATTGATTGATTGATTGATTGATCGGCTGGGTAGTTGGATGGTTGGATGGTTGTTCGGTTTGTTGTTTGGTTAAAATAAGACGTTTTTTTTTAATTTTAACTGCATCATTTTGAAAAGTTGATATATTGAATTCAAAATAGTAGCTGCACAGCCTGGGGTCTGATCAATTCCTCTTTGTGAAAGGAAGATTAGGCTTTTGTCCTGAAGGAGAAGAAAGACTAATCTGATTACCATTAGCCTTACCACATAATGTAAGGGGATCAAATATAGGCCTATACCAGCTCAGACTGAACATGAACCCAATGCTGGTATGAAGTTAGCCCAAACGTGAGTATTACTGGTTAGTTCTCAACGACCCACAACCCACACCCTAGACCTGACAATCCGAGAGGGTTTAAGTAATTAACCAGTATTCTATATACATCAATGGTGGCTTAATGCCAACATATGTTCAGCATGGTAATTATTGTCGGCCCAACGGACTCTACTTTATTCTATATTTTAATCACAGTGTAATAATCTACGTCTTAAAGTGGTTTGGCATTCTCATCCCCATGTCGGCCCGACGTGAATCACAGTGTAATCTACGCGTATCTCTTAAAACATGTATTTATAAAAACCAAGGAACCAAAGATTTTTTCCAATTTGAAATCTTCATAAATGTCTTTAGGTAGCTCTTTCCACTTCATTTGAATACATATGTTATGGGTCTATGACCATTTAATTAATAAAAAATAATTATTTCAGTGCAAGTAACGTCTTTGGGCGTCAAAATCTGACGTCTTTAAACGTCAGATTCTGACGTCTAAAGAAGGTCCCCGCGATGAAAGGGTTAATATGTTTGCGCGTTCTCACCAAAAGGCATGCTAAGTACCAACAGAAAACTGGGTCTAGTGTAACATATGGCGGCAAATGGTGGCATAGCTTCCTCAAGGAATCTGCAAGCACAAGACTCAATGATTTCATGTTGGACCATCGTCTGCGATGCTGGTCCAGCATGTAGACAACATTCGGTGAACAATCCGTGTTTGTTGGGTGTCTGGCTAAGATTCACGCATGCGCCCATCGATATCATTGATCGTCTTGACAGGTGTTCGTATCACTGAACTACAGGCTGTTGCTGACTACAGTAAATTCTAAAATGCAATCCTACACCATAGATTTTATAATGTATACATCTCAATCATATGGCCAATTAAATCATTAAAATAACCTTATTTCCACAATATGGGACCTAAATAATTCACTCGTTGTTTCATATTATATATGAATAAGGTATTGATAAGGCAATGTGTTAGATTTACACACACATACTCTGTAAATCGGACATCTGTTGTAGAGTATATGATGAAAATTAGACAGTCATGTTATAATACACAATAGTGATATATGATATACAATGCTTTAATAGTCAATTGAAGGTATACAAAGTTGTAATACAATGATTCGCTCTTCTGCTTTATAACAATGCGTTCACTATTATTTCCAATGTAGTTATTGAATAAAAAATGACAACATCAATCAATGAATGAATGAATGAATGAATGAATCAAACAATCAATCAATCAATTAATCAATCAATCAATCAATCAATCAATCAATCAATCAATTAATCAATCAATCAATCAATCAATCAATCAATCAATCAATCAATCAATCAATCAATCAATCAATCAATCAATCAATCAATCAATCAATCAATCAATCAATCAATTAATCAATTAATCAATCAATCAATCAATCAATCAATCAATCAATCAATCAATCAATCAATCAATCAATCACTTTTATTTCCAATGTAGTTATTGAATAAAAAATGACAACATCAATCAATCAATCAATCAATCAATCAATCAATCAATCAATCAATCAATCAATCAATCAATCAATCAATCAATCAATCAATCAATCAATCAATCAATCAATCAATCAATCAATCAATCAATCAATCAATCAATCAATCAATCAATCAATTAATTAGTTAATCAATCAGTCAATCAATCATTGTTAAACATCAAATCGTGTGTAGGGTAGCACTATCTTGCCTTTATAGTAATGCTTCAGTGTTTATGCTAATCTTGGGGTGGGGTCGCTTGTTTGTATGTTGTTTTATGGTTTATAATACATATTCTGTGTAATCTTTTGTAATGACAGCATTTTTCTCAAGATCTTAGTTCACTTAGAATCTGTATAAATGTGCAATGCCTGATTGTGACAAGACAACAACATATCTCCGCCTAGTTCACCCCGGATAGAGACAGGATATATAATAAACAAATAATACATGTTTCTGATTCATCGAGTTTATTTTTTTATTCACACCCAGAAAATAATGCTTATTCAAAACTTATAAAAAAAATGTGAGCCAAGATAGATCCCACCCATCAAGCGATACAAGCTCTACTCTCAATGACACATATCTCTCATCATTTCAGACAACATTTGACGTGTCCCTCTTTTTTCTCGTCATTGACGGTGGGGTGCCCTTGTCTCCACACATTGTAGTCAGCATTGTGGTGTGGTGCTTTTCGATGCGGTGCGTTTCACATATATTTACAGCAATTATTGATCCAGGTTAAAAATCGACCTGATATTGATCAGTCAGTATAAGCAACAGGTTCACTTTATATGTGCAGTACATGTGTAGCATACACTCCTTTCATTTATTTATCCAAGTGCTAAAATAATTCACAATATACATTTACAAGATAACATATGTCTTTGTATATGTTTTTGTTGATAATCCACCATTCGTAAATGACACACATGTCACATGGCTTCGTTCATTTTAGGTGAAACTGGACATTTAGTTTTCTCAACTCTCATCATCCAGTTTGAGTTGAAGAAATGTTTTATTTACAATTTAAAGAGTAACAATAATGCCACTTACTAGTAGGCATTTACAGAGCCTCTTATTTTGTTGATAGATACATCCCTCTATCTTCAAATTATCAACATGATTAGGCTCTGGAACTACGTGCTCCATCAATTATAGTAACTTAATTTTGAGTAGTCCTCCGCACTAATACATGTATGTTATTATGATATTATAATCCTACATGTGCTTGGTGTTTGATCCTTAACACCCATTGTTCTTAATATTTTGATTTCATAACAGCAACCGAGTGTAAAATTTATCCAATGAAAACTTAGAGGAACCTTATTTTATAAACAAATGACATCTCAAGTTGAATGAAAGGTAGTAAGATACCCGGGTGTTGGGAGGTTTATATCCTAATCAGCACATCTGAAACATTTTTCCTAGGCACAGTCTCATACCCTAACCTGTAGACCGACCCTTCCCGTATTAAAGTCCACGTCACGCATTCACAGTGTCTGGCAACAGAGAGGTCAGATGATTCAGAAAAGGGAAAATGTCCAATCAGATTAGATTGGTATGCACATTTCAATTGTGGCCTATAATATATAGTGACATTGGCTGCTCGATCTAGCCAAGAGTATCAACCTACAGGCTCAGATGTGAGACCCTGCATAGAAAAGATGATCTCAAGTCATCACATGCCCGTGGTAATGCGCAGGAAAGCTTTAATTTTTTCATTATTAAAGAGCTCCATAGCGTCACGGCCATGTGCAGATATAATCATTGCCATTTTGGAAAATCTGCAGCTCAGTGGAGGGGTACGGACCTCCCCTGAAGCCCCCCCTCCCCGTGCACACCCTTTAACTTGTTAAATTGCATCATTTTTATCTGATGAAAATTTGGTGTTGACGAAGTGTCTTCTCTATATATAATTGAACTCATATTCCGTCACTTTCGTCTGACACAGATCTTGCATTGAAGAGCTGATGTTTCTGTTTACTGATCAAGTGACTGGTGGAGTCCTTAGTAGAGCGCCCACTAGCACTGGGTAGAGAGGTGTTCCTCGTGGAGAACGCATTAGGACGTGTTGATCCAAGTCCTTGACGCATCATCCTAGACATGGTACGTCGGAAATGTGCATTAATCATACAATATAGAATAAAGTTAACAGAGAAATTCAATGCCTGTAGGGTGTTTAGCACCGCCAGCGTCATGTTGAATGTGTCTGTCATACTATGATCAGTGAGTATCATCTTACCTAGGAAAGTCATTAACTCTACAGGACAAACAAGCAGTAGATGCATGATTATAAGGACTATAAGGGTGAAGGTGATGTGCCTGCCTACCTGCCCAGTGCCCAAAGTACGTGAACAGTGGGGATAAGAAAGTTGTACATCTGCTGACGTACGGGAACATCGAGGACTTGTCAATGGTATGTTTTCCGGGGTACGTGAATGCAGAGGACAAGAAAATTGTATGGCTGCCTGGGAACTCGAGACGCAAGGACGAGAGTAAGGTATGTCTGCCGGGGTACATGAACAACGAGGACTATAGTATGGTACATCTGCCGGGGTACGTGAACAACAAGTACTAGAGTATGGTACGTAAGACACGTTGTCAGACAGGAATGTATGCTGGGGAAGATAAGTGGCATCCTGTGTGAGAGGAGAGAGTTTTAGAGCCTTGACCAATTTAATGTTGCAGTAACATAAGATGAGTAGCGGAATAATCATCACCATGATAAAGTAGAGCCAGCAGTATGTGTTATATAACAGAGGATAGCCTCTCATACCATACTCTCTGAAATATATCAAAGTACCATCAGGACATTCTATGCTCTCTATATGCTCATACCAGAACCTGGGCAAGTTAAACAAAACACAGAGCACCAACTGACAGACTAAGCTCCTCTTGGCTGTGGTCAAACCTATAATCTCTCTGGCTTTTAGAGGGTAACATATGACAAAGTATCTGCCTGCAGCCAGCGTCACAGTTAGCCATGTACTGGCCATAATACACATGTTGATCAGTCCATTACTGTAGACCAGGTAAACCAGGTGGAATCCTATATTAGGGAAGTTCACCCGATGTATATCAACGACCCACATAGGTAGAACAGTTAGACAGAACAACATGTCAGATATAGCTAGTGTTGTCAGGCCTGCATAGGCAAACTTCTCCATCCTCCCCAGGGAAGCCTGTAGACTCTTATGACTGAGTATGATCAGGTTCAGAGAGTTACCTATCAGTCCAAACACACCCAGAATGACTATCACACGAGAGTAAAGGAAATTCTCAACTGCACGTAGATCATGCCGCTCCATATCCTGAAGGTGATTCAGGGTGAGATTGTGATCCTCGGGGAATGTGGAGTCCAGTAAATAGTCATCATAATCCAGGTAATGTGACATGTAGCTGTTTGTAGTATTACCTATGGCAGTATTGTATTGGTTGTTATCGTATATTTTCGTGAGCATACATTCCATCCTGAGCCATTCAGGTACTATGTGGTCCGTCAGGTTATCCTGAATGTACGTTGCCATCGCTACAATGTACAATGAGTATTTCTCGCACGAAACTCTCTTATGGTTTTATATAATTAACCAAGAATAGTAGAAACTCCAGTTTCTTCGGATTGTGAGCTATCGGTCAACCTATAATCACGTAATTAACTTGGAATTTTGAATTCAACATCAGACACACGCTTTACTGATGAGCACCGATATCTCTCACAAACACTTTTTGTTTTCTGTCTGCAAATGGACTCTGTTGGTGAACACAGGTCAGCCATTAGTCTTCATGTACGTGTTGTGTTGTGTGGTAGGTTAGTTAGGAACATGAATCTGTCATCATTCAGACTGCAATCCCTCTATCTGAAGCAAAGAGAAGCAGCTGTATTAGGCTAGAGTTAGTGTCCGGTGCCGAAGGCGACACCTGATGTAAAATCCTCGGCATCTGAAATAGAACACACGCGGCTGTGTTAGTCAAGTGGATTGGATGGTAGGAAATAATATACAACGTTAATCTCCAATCAGCAATAAACCACACATCTGCACTGGACCTGTGCCATTAAGAATAATTTATATTTTACGTAATTTTTATGAAATTATATAATTTCATGGGCGATCCTAGACTCTGCCATTAAACCACACACATCTAGTAAACGCGTGGCGATGAAAACACCCATCTGTTTCATTCAAACATCATACTGCACAGGCGTATCATTTATTCGGAACCAATCAACCAAAAAAACAAAAAGCCAACCAGTTAATCAGTAAATCAACCAGCCATGAAATAAAATGAATAAGATTTTAGGTCACCTGTGTGCGCACTTGGGCTAAACTGGGTCACTACAAGCCAAATAACTCGTCATAGATGCTGGACCAACGTTAAAAAAGCCGGAAATTTTATGTAGCTTCTAAAAATATTGTTTTTAAAGGTGCTAACATATACATTTTTTCATGTTTACTATAGTTACAGTACAGTGATATGGTAATAGAAACAAAAAAACTATGTGACAGCTATGTAATACTTGTGATAGTCAAGAGGTAGGGCGTGCCTGCCAAGTAATAGCTCAGCTCAGTAAAGTTCAGTTCAGTGATTTATTTGACATATAGACATACACAAGTTATGTATTATAAGTAGTAAAGTCAAGAGACCACCGTTAAGACCTTATGGTCGCTAGCACGGTGGCCACCCGTTGTAGAAGAGGAAAAAATGATGCGGATAATTCATGACATAAATCATAATATTATACATGTATTAAAACTAATTTAAATGTAATATCTAGGCCAAAATGGCATATGTGATTGCAAACATAGCATTTTATTACAGTACAGCCGGCTGGATATTTTGAAAGCAAGTAATTTTTTGCGTAATTACTGAAATCACTGAAACTGTGAGTGTTTATTTTATCTGCGAATTTATTTGTCTGGGCAATTTATATACAATACTTGTGATTTGTTTTCAAATTAAATGAATACAAATATTTTGGAAATAGTCGATTACTAATTTAAAGTAAAATTTAGGCTGAAAAAGTATGTATAGATCATTGACCTTCGGGAGTATTAAATGTAGGAATATGGGATCTGTGTGGGTTAAATAGAGACTTCTTGTTATTATGCTCACTGTACGTTTTTGTAACTTAAATATTCATTTTGTGTTTGCTCTCCAGGCTAGCATGCTGTAATTTATATGTGGGAGTGATAAAGAATATTTAAGTAAAGCTCTTTGTTGAAATACATATTTGAATTTGTTCATCATGCCTAGAGTTTTAACAATTTTATTTTATTTTTATTGACATGATCTTTCCGGGTAGGCTGGGTATTTATTTCTAGCCCAAGAAAATTTAGTCGATTTACGTGTTCAAGTTTTGTATTGTTTATCTCTAAACTAGGAATAGTAATTGCTTACATGGGTGAAGAAAAAATCATGAATTTCTATTTATTTACATTCAGCGAAAGTTTATTTAATTTTAGGAGTAATTTTTAAGTATGATTTTTAAGTATGTTTATGCAGATCGTGTCAGACCGTGAAATTTTAATTTTTTTAAAAGAATATTATGATCCAGCGTGTCAAATGCTTTTGATAAATTAAAGTAAATATTGAACTGAATTTTGCCATTGTCAATATTACACGTTATCCTGTCAATTACCACAAAGGCTGCTAATTCAGTTTAGTATTCCTTTCTAAATCCGTACTAATTATTATGAAAAAGCTTGCTGTGACAGTGATGAAGTGGGGTGTGCTTGCTGTGTAATACTTGTAGCAGTGATGAGGTATGGTGTGCCTGCTATGTAATAGCTGTGACAGTTATGAAGTATGGTTTGTTTGTTATGTAATAGCTGTGACATTGATGAGGTAGGATGTGCTGGCGATGTAATAGCTGTGACAGTATGCGAGGACAGGACGTATGAGTAATGTGGGCACACTTTCCCAGGCTACTTTTCAGGAGCTTTGCAAACACAATACTCTCATTTTTCTATCCTGAACGTACGAGATATTATTACGTAATCGACTTTTTTACCTTTAAACGGCCATAAATCTGGCTATATCCCAGCTAGAGATACAGAAGTGATACCTACGTGTCCAGATATAGCACCCTACTTGACTACCCAAAAAACATTCTGTTCAGATTTCAAGTCGATCACGTTAAAATTCAATGAGAAATAGATGCGCAAAAAAACATCAGTATAATAATAATAATAATAATAATAATAATAATAATAATAATAATAATAATAATAATAATAATAATAATAATAATAATAATAATAATAATAATAATAATAATAATAATAATAATAATAATAATAATAATAATAATAATAATAATAATAATAATAATAATAATAATAATAATAATAATAATAATAATAATAATAATAATAATAATAATAATAATAATAATCACAATAATAATAATAATAATAATAATAATAATAATAATAATAATAATAATAATAATAATAATAATAATAATAATAATAATAATAATAATAATAATAATAATAATAATAATAATAATAATAATAATAATAATAATAATAATAATAATAATAATAATAATAATAATAATCACAATAATAATAATAATAATAATAATAATAATAATAATAATAATAATAATAATAATAATAATAATAATAATAATAATAATAATAATAATAATAATAATAATAATAATAATAATAATAATAATAATAATAATAATAATAATAATAATAATAATAATAATAATAATAATAATAATAATAATATTAATAATAATAATAATAATAATAATAAGAAGAAGAAGAAGAAGAAGAAGAAGAAGAAGAAGAAGAAAAAGAAGAAGAAGAAGAAGAAGAAGAAGAAAGTATCCTCTTGAAAAACAAGAGTTTGGACGAAGATATGTCCAAACTAATAACAGTACAGCATGTCCAGCACGAACTGGATAGCACACACTGACATTCCCCCAATGTTGTTTTAATGTAGGACGAACGTCTGCGATACTGACCCAACATTACATCAACAACGTCTGAACGTCCCGTGTTTACAGGGTGGACATATCACAATAAAATGATGTCTTACTTTGCAGGAGAATGTAGTACTAGTTAATCCATGTAGCTGGGCTCGGTCTGGTGTAGAATAAATCTACAATATGTTTGGCGAAAAGTCGTCATTCACTCTGATCATGTTAATGATTGAGGTAAAGCATGTAGATATCTCCTCATTAATCTCTGTTAGACAGACTGATAATAATCCAGATGTAAGATGTTAACAGTAAACTATACATCTTATGGATGACGCTGCTTGCTGGCGCTGCTGGTTCGCTGTCTGCTAAGACTACTCTACTATTGGTGCTAATTTCTAGATCTACAGCCCCTTGGCTCTGATGACTAACTGGTAAAGAGATAAGGAAATCCCACAACAGACCTGAAAAATAGCTACTGATGCCCCGATTTGCTCACTGCTGTGCCGTGGCTGCTGTGGCTCATCCTGTTGCCGTTGTCTCCTGTTGTTGCTGTTGCTGCTGCCGCACCTCCTGCTTGAATTTATCACAAGGGTGGTTTTCTTGGCTGGTTGACTGGTTTATTGGCTGGCTGGCTGGTTAATTGGATACTTAGCTGCTTGACTTATAACATGTACACATGTCGTTTTGTCAGTTGTGCGTGCAGACAAATCTGCATCTCCCCCTTGGCAGGGCGATCACAGACTGAGCGCCACGGAGCGTGAGATCACTTGCTTTGTGATGTCCTTGTCTTAAGAAGATGACAAAACGGTGACTTTGACCAAGAGAACCAATTACCTGATCAAATACGTGTAGGCGTTAGTTTTCTGAGTGTATCCCGCTATGTTTAGGTTAATCATACAAAATTGGCTGCTACCTTGTCTGATTCAATTTCTCCAGTAATAAGTCCTCTCTCATAGTTAGACATTACAGCTAATCACTCTCTATTTATCTATTTCTATGTGGAACCGGTATAATTCAAACGTATGGCTAAATGTAAACGATATGCACATACACATGTAAGTTCAATATGATGAGATGTACATATGTTCATTTCCTATCAACTTAAAGATTACCACAATCTTTAATCTTTGATTTGTTTGAAAATGAAAATTGCAGCTGCATAGGTCAAGCTTATTAATACGCTATTCTGGCGATACAAACATGTATCTGAGGTATCTATACAGCGACTGGTCTTTATTATCGCGTTCCTTTATTGTAACTGTTAAAACTACAACACTGCATACATAAGACCCTACAGACTGTTACAGTATCAGTATATTTTATTTTTTATTCAGAACAGATAAAATGTAATACATGTTTTTCCTTGTTGCCTGCCTTCATGCCTGCCTGCCTGCCTGCCTGCCTGCCTGCCTGCTCGCCCGCCTGCCTGCCTGCCTGCCCGCCCGCCCGCCCGCCTGCCTGCCTGCCTGCCTGCCTGCCTGCCTGCCTGCCTGCCTGCCTGCCTGCCTGCCTGCCTGCCTGCCTGCCTGCCTGCCTGCCTGCCTGCCTGCCTGCCTGCCTGCCTGCTTGCCTGCCTGCCTGCCTGCCTGCCTGTCAGGTAAGTGCGACCATAAAGGCGGACATATAAAGACAAACAAAATAGCCATCACCTGGATGTAGGCTATGATAGTGGTCCAGGTCCAGGTGAGAGAGACTATATTAGTAATGTATGTCGCCAGCCTGTCATATGATAGGTGGGGCAAATCTGACATGATAAACCATTTGTTAAAATCACCAAGATGATATTAAAAGCTATGCAGATGATTTTCTTGTTTGGCCTATTGGCGGGGATTCTGACTATTATGTGAAACGTAGTGACGTCACCAGCAGCCCTTTTAAATGGCTACTCGGTGAAAGTAATGTTATGCAAGTCCGCCCTCGTCCCCATACCTCATTGTATTAAGATTGATAGGTGAGAACATTGCAGGTCAGGGCTATCAGAATAGCCACAATTTTCGTCATCTAGGTGTTTGGTGGATTGGAGTGATTACCACTCTGACCATCAAGTGAACTATTTAGCCACACCGGTAATGCTCAAGCCTGTAAATTTATCAACTTTTTGAAAATATTTTCTATTTCTAGTGTTTTGTTGAATATTGTTGAATATTCATAATAAACATGAAAACAGACCTAATAAAAGAAGCCTACCATGTTATAAATATTTGAATTAAATTTTTAATATCTATTTGGATCATATGATTTGTGTCGAACCAGAATTATCTCAATGTTGATTTGTGGAAATGTCCGCATATTAACTTATTTTACATTAAAATTAAAAAATTATTCGTTGCGCTCATTTTGATATTTTTCTTATCAAAATCGTAGTATCTCTATTAGTTTTCATTTCTGATTATATTAATTATCATAATTATTGTCTAAAAAAAGAGTGTCTAACTTCAAGTACATGATACGATTTTTCGCGTCTTTTTTCATTTTTTATTAAAAGCGCATGGTTTCTAGAAAGGCAGTGTCAAAGTTCAACTTCATCATGCTCTCGTCAAGGATTGTTTCAACATACAAATTCAACATTATTTTTAACGGGTATATTTGATTTTTTTTTATTAAAAACGTCGTATTACTTTTTATTTCTATTTTCTGTGCGTATTAATTATCATGATTATTCTCGAAAAATATAGTGTCAAACCTCAAGTTCGTTATACGCTCGTCAAGGATTGCGTTATTGGTCATGCAATCACCTAATTAAATTTGCATATTCAAAATGGCGGCTGTCAGCCATTTTAATTTTAAAAAAAATTATATTATGTTTAACGTTTTAATTATGCTTGAAAATGTGCAAAGATACACCAGAATTTGGGAATCTGTGTTGATTGGAGGTTCTTACATAGATGACTACCTAAGTTACCTCATTAAATATGCTAATTATCCTAATTAAAAAAATGGTCAACATATAGAATCAAACATTTTCTGATTCATTGGGTTATACGGATAATATTTACTTAAAACACCATGTGGTAAAGGACGTTTTGGAACTAAATAATGTCAATGGGAGTGGGAAATAGACTAAAATACAAGATGTTGACTCAGCATTGGTTCAACGTTAGTCCAACATTGGGTTGACGTCTCGTGTTTGTTGCAGCTATCATCACAATGTAATTTAATGTATATAATGATTCCCGGATATATATTATTTTGTCAGTGATGAAATCTCGTTGGTCCATCAAATTGATGAGTGCCCCCGACGACCGTTATAGATTTATGGGGATTCCCGTGACTGCTATTAACGCCGTCGTTTAATGGGCGGGGGCCCTAGGGTAGTGGTTAGCACCGCTGCCTTTCACCAGAGTTCTGGGTTCGGTTCCCGGTCTCGGCGGTTTGAAAGAAACAAAAATGTTTCTTCCCCATCCACGTGTGAAAGTCTTGTGGGGAGCCTCCGTGACCGAGAGGTAGCGTGCTCGGCCCCAGACCGCCAGGGCTCGAATTTCGAATCCTGTGTCTGGAGGACAGTGTCATCTCAATCATCTCACCATCCTCAGGAGGTTCTCCTGGCCCAGTTTAGCCTATCTGTGCACAAAGGTGGCCTAAAGCCCGATTCATTTCATTTATTTCCGTCGTTTAATAATGAGATGTGTATCATGATTTCGCCATATGGACTCACTGACCAAAGGCTTTCGGGTGAGGGTTATAGATTGAGGGAATACCCATTTAAAGCCCCCAGCGTGTGACAATGACATGTGTATTATCACGAATGTATTATGACCGCAGGCTATTGCGTAATGATTTATATGATAAATATTATGATCAGTCATCATAAAAAATATCATTATCAATCTAAGATCTCAGACGCATTGTTGGTCATATAATCACGATGAAAAGCGTTTCTAAATTATGCCGCCGCCATTAGTTATATGATTTCTATTATAGCATATACACCATTAGCAAGTATTGGTGACATTTATACAAGCTGGTCATCAAGTACGACCGCCAACGCTTCCCAAGTATGACCGCCAACGCATCTTAAGTATGACCGCCAACGTATCCAAAGTATGACCACCAACGCGTCCTTTGTATGACCGCCAAAGCGTCCTTTGTATAACTTGCCTTTGTGTAACTGCCAACGCGAAGTAATGAAATGAAATGAATCGAGCTTTAGACCACATTTGTTCACATATAGGCTAAACTAGGCCAGAAGAACCTCCTGAGGATGGTGAGAAGAATGAGATGACACTGTCCTTCAGACACAGGTTTCGAAATTCGAGTCCTGGCGGTCTGAGGCCGAGCACGCTACATCTGGGTCATGGAGGCTCCCCACAATACTGACCTTTACACGTGGATGGAGAAGAAACATTTGTGTTTCTTCTTCTTTCTAACCACCGAGACGGGGATCCGAACCTTGAACTCTAGGGTGAAAGGCAGCGGTGCTAACCACTACCCTAGAGCCCCCGCCCGCCAACGCGAAGTATGACTGCCAATGCGTCCTTTGTATGACTGCCAACGCGTCCTATGTATGACCGCCAACATGTCCTTTGTAAAGACCGCCAACGCGTCTTTTGTATAACTGCCTTTGTGTAACTGCCAACGCGAAGTATGACTGCCAACGCGTCTTAAGTATGACCGCAAACGTGTCCTTTGTATGACCGCTAACGCGTCCTTTGTATGACCGCCAACATGTCCTTTGTAAAGACCGCCAACGCGTCTTTTGTATAACTGCCTTTGTGTAACTGCCAACGCGAAGTATGACTGCCAACGCGTCTTAAGTATGACCGCAAACGTGTCCTTTGTATGACCGCTAACGCGTCCTTTGTATGACCGCCAACATGTCCTTTGTAAAGACCGCCAACGCGTCTTTTGTATAACTGCCTTTGTGTAACTGCCAACGCGAAGTATGACTGCCAACGCGTCTTAAGTATGACCGCAAACGTGTCCTTTGTATGACCGCTAACGCGTCCTTTGTATGACCGCCAACATGTCCTTTGTAAAGACCGCCAACGCGTCTTTTGTATAACTGCCTTTGTGTAACTGCCAACGCGAAGTATGACTGCCAACGCGTCTTAAGTATGACCGCAAACGTGTCCTTTGTATGACCGCTAACGCGTCCTTTGTATGACCGCCAACATGTCCTTTGTAAAGACCGCCAACGCGTCTTTTGTATAACTGCCTTTGTGTAACTGCCAACGCGAAGTATGACTGCCAACGCGTCTTAAGTATGACCGCAAACGTGTCCTTTGTATGACCGCTAACGCGTCCTTTGTATGACCGCCAACATGTCCTTTGTAAAGACCGCCAACGCGTCTTTTGTATAACTGCCTTTGTGTAACTGCTAACGCGAAGTATGACTGCCAACGCGTCTTAAGTATGACCGCAAACGTGTCCTTTGTATGACCGCTAACGCGTCCTTTGTATGACCGCCAACATGTCCTTTGTAAAGACCGCCAACGCGTCTTTTGTATAACTGCCTTTGTGTAACTGCCAACGCGAAGTATGACTGCCAACGCGTCTTAAGTATGACCGCAAACGTGTCCTTTGTATGACCGCTAACGCGTCCTTTGTATGACCGCAAACGCGTCCTTTGTATGACCGCAAACGCGTCCTTTGTATGACCGCAAACGCGTCTTTTGTATGATCACTAACGTGTCTTTTGTATGACCGCCAACATGTACTAAGTATGACCGTCAACGCATCATTTATATGGCCGCCAACGCGTCCAAAGTATGACCACCAACGTGTCATTTGTATGACCACAAACGCGTCCTTTGTATGACCGACAACGCGTCCTTTGTATGACCGCCATCGTGTCCTTTGTATGACCGTAAATGCGTTCTTTGTATGACCGCCATCTTGTTCTTTGTATGACCGCCAACGCATCCTTAATAAGACCGCCAACTCTTCCTAAGTATGACTGGCACCACGTCATAAGTATGAACGCCAACGCGTCCTAAGTATGACCGCTAACACGTTCTAAGTATGACCGCCAACATGTCCTGAGTATGACCGCCAACATGTCCTGAGTATGACCGCCAACATGTCCTGAGTATAACCGCCAACATGTCCTGAGTATAACCGCCAACATGTCCTGAGTATGACCGCTAACGCGTCCCAAGTATCACCGCCAACACGTATTGAGTATGACTGCCAACGCTTCCAAAGTATGACCACTAACATGTCCTGAGTATGACCGCCAATGCCTCCTAAGTATGACTGCCAATTTGTCCTAAGTATGACCGGCAAGGTGTCCTTTGCTTCACAGCCAACGCGACCTAACAGTGACCGCCAAATCGTCCTTTTACTTCTATTTAATCCTCAAAGCGCTAAAATATTTGTATATAAACCAAGAGAACATATGTTTTTTTTTTACTATTTGAAATCATCATAAATGTCTTCGTCAGCTCTTTATCAAATGATTCTACCATATGGACAGGTGTCGCCATTTATCAAACAAAAAACAGACACAAGATAAAGAACCAACTCTTGATAAACTTTGTTCTGCGACGCTTGCCCAACATCGACCCATAATTAGTTCAGTGTCCCGTGAGTAGTGAGGTAGGGGGTTTCGGGACACGGAAAATAGTTGTATAATGGCTGTAAATGCTGGCAAAATCCCAATGCTGGCCTAACGTTGGAACAACATTGTTTTTAACCATACATTACCCCAACCCCCTCCCCAGGGTAGCATCCTATAGACGGGTACTGCAACGCTGATACAACGTTGGCACGACCATTTCAGATTTGGAGACACGATAATTTAAAGACAAATAATTTTTTTTGCAACACGGGAATTCGGAGACACAGAAATTTTAACATTTGCACAACCATACCAGATTTGGGTACCACCCACCCTCTCCCCTGGGTAGGATGTGAAAAAGAGACACTAGAACTGGTTGTTTTAATGCTGTTAATGTTGTACAAGGTTTTATTAAAAAACGTAGACAAACACAAACCCACAAACAAAAATTTGACTTTTGCAGGTTGTTTATAAAAAAATAGTGGATTTGACTTTGTAAAAAATATCCTTTTAGGACTTTTAGGTGAATTTTTACATACTTGATATTTTTTTCACACCAATTTTTTACTGGTGTGTTTTTTTACCAAATAATATCTTAAAAAATAGATTTTGGTTATAATATTTTTGTTTTGAAGTTATAATGTTCTTATTTTCCAGCTTTTTATTTCTGGTGCGGTTTTTTTACACCAAATATTATCTTATAAACAGCGTTTGTGAACTACAGTAAGTTGATGTGTCTGTGTGTGATATCTCTCTTCTATAAAACATTTGTCATGTATTCAATATCTGTAGAAAAGTTGAGATCTACCAGAGTCATTATTAGATAAATCCGAACACCAGTCACTTAGCTTTAGCAATACTCACATGTGTTACATCAGATGTGGCCAGGAAACGACTGACCCCTCCTGGGGGAAGAGCAGGATGTGGATGTAATAGTATACCTAGGCTAGATACTAGGTCTAATGCCGGATCATTGCTGTGTCAGACCCTCACCATACCCCCAAGGGAGTGTGATTGATTTGGGTACCACCCACCCTCTCCCCTGGGTAGGATGTGAAAAAGAGACACTAAAATTGGTTGTTTTAATGCTGTTAATGTTGTACAAGGTTTTATTAAAAAACGTAGACAAACACAAACCCACCAACAAAAATTTGACTTTTGCAGGTTGTTTATAAAAAAATAGTGGATTTGACTTTGTAAAAAATATACTTTTAGGACTTTTAGGTGAATTTTTACTTACTTTATATTTTTTTCACACCAATTTTTCACTGGTGTGTTTTTTTACTCAAATAATATCTTAAAAATAGATTTTGGTTATAATATTTTTGTTTTGAAGTTATAATGTTCTTATTTTCCAGCTTTTTATTTCTGGTGCGGTTTTTTTACACCAAATATTATCTTATAAACAGCGTTTGTGAACTACAGTAAGTTGATGTGTCTGTGTGTGATATCTCTCTTCTATAAAACATTTGTCATGTATTCAATATCTGTAGAAAAGTTGAGATCTACCACAGTCATTATTAGATAAATCAGAACACCACTCACTTAGCTTTAGCAATACTCACATGTGTTACATCAGATGTGGCGAGGAAACGACAGACCCCTCCTGGGGGAAGAGCAGGATGTGGATGTAATAGTATACCTAGGCTAGATACTAGGTCTAATGCCGGATCATTGCTGTGTCAGACCCTCACCATACCCCCAGGGGAGTGTGATTGATTGCTAATGCTGCTTGAGAATGTCCTGTACCTAATAATTCCATGTGGCCCTGGTTATGCGTCATACCTACCAATATCTGGACAATGCTGGGTCAACGTTCGAATAGATGCCTACACACTGTTGGGTACAGGGAAATTTGGAGACACGAAAATTTCTTGACACGGGAATTTGGAGACACTAGATTTAGTAAATAATAGACACAGACACAACAGTTGATCGACGTCATTTTTAACCATTTATATATCAGGGCAGTTATTCACATCTTAAACTTGACTGTAAAATGTTTAAACACATCATCTTGTACGTATTACTTTGTTGTGTTGTTATATGCATGTAAATGTGTTTTGGTTATTGAGTTTCACAAATTAGAAAAGTGACTAAATTGATAGATACGTTTTGTTGATCATTTGATATATCTATAAGAGTTGTTGTGATATCTAAAAGTATTAGTAATCGAATAAATTCATTAATCTAAAATGGATTGGTGGTGCAATCATAGTTTAACCCTATTCAAGGTAACTTCGAGTTTAATCATTGCTGATTCATAATGGAGACATGTGATCAATCAATCTCATATTCAGGCAGTCTGTGTTGCACATCAAGATAATCACTTCCGCTTTAGTTAAAAACATTCATCTATTATGCAGCACACTTTCTCATGTTAATGTATCAGCATCTTATTTTATCTGAAGACAACAAAAATAATATTACTTTGACGATATCAAACCTAATATTCCTCTGAAGAAAAGTACGCATTATCATCCGATACAGAGTTGATTGCATACCACATATTGGTAGAATATCGCCCAATGTCTACGACGGCAGAAAATTCGAGGGTCATTTACAGCACGTAACCCAGATGTTTCTCAGTGATGATGCAGACAAAGCAGAGCAGAGTGATACACACACACTCTGCTATACACACGCAGATGACTACTGTGCCGCAAAAGACACTGAATAAATGATGGCCCTCTGTCTGCGACACTGGCCCGCTGAACGATGGTTCCACTTAACCCTTGTCTCGCTAGGCCTGTATATATACGTTTCGAGCTTTTAAATCAATGGAAAGTCCCAACACAGAATTTGTACACGAAGACATTAACAGCGTTTGTTATGCCTATTGCGAGTGTTGTTTGTTGGGATATTTTGGCGTATACAATAATAGATTTCCAGAAAACACAGAGCTGTGAGTGTTATCACAAAGCTGGGCTAATCATCATGCTATTAAACAACTATTCACCATTGCGATGATCACTGTTTTGAACAAATTTGAACACTAATTGAATATATGCTAATGCACACACAATTTAAAATGTAAAATCCATACATTTATTAGCCAAACAACCTGAATTAATGAGAAGCACACGGAATACTGAACAAAACCATTGGAAAAATGACCCAAATAAAACCAAAAACTCGGAAAGATAGAAACAAAATTAACTTGGACCACAGGTGACAACACTGACACTCCTACCACCACGCCTCACCAATCGCGCTATTTAATAATAGCAGGAAGGTGCTCAACACGGAGATAGATAGACCTCCTTGCAGATAGATTGGTTGTGAAACATATCAGTAATCACGTGATGTCTGACGTATTTCATTTACTGATGACTAGACATACTTTGTAAGCTATGTATTAGACTTTAATTTTTACATGAGACTATATACGAAACGTACTCTAGAATGGGTAGCACAAGTGTATTTTATACAGCTGAATTAAGAAATGATCTACAGGTACAGATTATTTCATTACATAAAATATTGCAGTTCATGCACAACCAGTTCATTTCTGATTTGCCTGACACACTATTTAAGGAAAACCCTAAACGATTCTGGTCTTATTGTAGATCGGAAACAAAAAAAAATACATAGAACAAATTGTCATTAAGGTCTAAGCGCCACTAATCCCAATGATAATGTTCAATACATATTTTGAATAAGCTTCTAATAACAACACTAGCTGGAGAGTCAATAGCTCTCGTAGTGGCTGAGATAACTTTTAAAATGGCTGTGATGACTTCCTCGGTGGCCAAAATCAGTTTTTTGTGGCCAATATGACCTTTGTGGTGGCTGATATAGCTTTTAAAGTGCCCGTGATGACTTCTTCGGTGGCTAAGAGCACTTTTGCAGTGGCTGAGATCACTTTTAAAGTGCATGTGATCACGTCTTCAATGGTTAAGATCACTTTTGTAGTGACCGAGATCACTTTTTAAGTGGCTGACATCAGTGTGTTAGTGGTCAAGATCACATTTGTAGTGGTTGAAATAATTTTCAAGGAGGATGTGATCACTTCTTCAGTGGCTAAGATCACTAAAATAGTGGTTGAGACAACATTTAAAGTGGCTGTGATCACTTCTTCAATGGTAAATATCATTTTTGTAGTGACTGAGATAATTTTTTTGTTGGCTGACATCAGTTTCTTAGTGACCAAGATTACCTTTGTGGAGGCGGAGATAGAGGCTGTGATTACTACTTCAGTGGCGAAGAGCATTTATGTAGTGGGTGAGATAACTTTTAAAGTGGCTGTGATGACTTCTTCGGTGTCCAAGATCAGTTCGTTTGTGGCCAAGGTCACCTTTGTAGTGGCTCGGATAACTTTTAAAGTGGCTTCAGTGGCTGACATCAGTTTGTTAGTGACCAAGATCACCTTTGTAGTGGCTGAGATGATTTTTAAAGAAGATGTGATCACTTCTTATTACTCTAGTAGCTTGTAGGGGTTTTGTATGCACTTTTATGTCTACGCCTAAACTCTTCAGAAATCAAGTAATTGGAGGCCATTGAACATTTTGGGGTTGGTAACGCATTTGCCATAGACGCCGAAATTGGTAAAATACGCCACCCCCCCCCCTTCAAGCGAATTACACACGTTGGGCGCCATTGCATTTTCTAAACTATTGGACCTAGAAGGTCGTGTGACCCCTAAAAATTTGCACAATTGCCACATTATAGGGGGTCAGTAATACATTTTGATATAAAAAAAACAATACTTTTAAAGATATTTGGAAAAAACGGAACTTCACATAAAAAACAACCGCTAAAACAGTTTATTATCTTTATTATCAATTGTACATTTTGATTATCAATTGTAAATATGACTCTAGTAATTTAATTATGTGGATCTCTACACTTACTT
Organism: Flabesymbios commensalis; assembly: GCA_964017125.1. NCBI lineage: Eukaryota > Metazoa > Annelida > Polychaeta > Terebellida > Flabelligeridae > Flabesymbios > Flabesymbios commensalis. The sequence continues at coordinate 17,765,576 of OZ024902.1, forward strand.
CCTTTGTTACAAAATAAAACACATTATATGTGCATATGTCTGCATGTGCACGTTCCGATGCTGATACATGAAGTCGGCTATTTGTTTTAGAAAAAAATAAGTGTTTTAAATATATTTAATTTGACATTTTCCATTCAAATCACCACAACATGTCATTCTCCAATATGAGAGTGGGCTTGAGTGTGATATATGTCATCTAACTTGTCACTGCTCTTACTGAAAAAAAAATGGATTTCGGTGAATTATTTCAGCGATCGTGCTTAGCGATCGTTTAGCGAATGTATTAATGCTCTCCCAAGGAATGCAAGGCGAATGCTCAGCAAATGGTCAGCTACTGTTCGCTGAGCATGTACTAGTAAGGCGAACATCCTCTCATCTATTTTAAGCATTTTGTTATTATCCTCTAAAATTTATGCACTTCTTGTCTCTGTACATGATGACCCAAAATACAACGTGATCATCATACAGGACATTATTAGCATGTGTGATATCTTGATGTAATGTCAAGGCTTTGACTTGTACAGTAATTTCCACATCTGATTTGTTTGTATACATATAAAAAGATTATTTGTAATCATAAGCACATACCTACATGCAGTGTTTATGCTTTGAAAAGTCAAATATGATCTCCATGTTTAGTTCAACCTATTTTGCCATGGTTTGACTTCATGCTGACCCCATATTACTTTATAAATGTGTCTAATTAAGCTAATCGTGTGAAACTACACTATTTTCATAAGATGGCTGCCTGAGTCTGAGACGATATGTTTGAAGATAACTGCTCAATCTGGAAGAGTGTCCCAGGATTCATTGCTCATATCTTCACTGCAGCTACATATAGGCCAATCAGATTGCAGACATATTTAAAGCTGATGATGCAATAATGCATCCTCCTGGCATCCCTGGCATACAGTGCATGAAGTCATCTATCTTGAGCTAACCAGGTGCCTGTGACATAACCTCCCACCAGCAGATCCATAGCATGATACAACAGGGTGGAAAGAAAAGGATGCAGTTACACAGAATCCACAATGCATGCCTTGCATCCAGTATGAAAATGTCTGCATGCCTGCTGCACCCATTTCGCATCCCATGCATCCTTGGGTAAATTTGTTGTACCCTCTCTGCATGCCACTTGCATCCTCTGCATCTCAGGGTGCAAAATTGCATTCGTTCTGCATCCACTGCATCCACAGTGTTATCCTTTATTTATGGTGGCATCCACATTTCATACACTATGCATCTCATGCATGCCAATTATATCTTCAATACATGCTCAATGCCATCCAATTTAGGGATGAAACTTTGAATTAGGAACTGCAAACAGGTGTTTGATAATTTCGATTTCAATACCAACAGCTACAGTGTCAGCCATATTCGATTGTCTATGGATGGTGGTTGGGTGATGTACCATACTCTCAGACACGGTAGTGCTGTAGGATTTGACATGGCACTTGAGAAGTGTTACAATAAACCTGCTAAGGTTACCTGCTAAGGTTGCAGGAGTTAGAATTGGGATGACCAGACAGAAAAAGGCAGTAGCCTTGTGGGATCTCTTGAAATACGAGACAGCTCTTCATTTGGCGCAGTTGCTGGAGTGGTGTAAACTGGGTGATAAAGGAGACAGTGAATTGAGCCTGCATCATGAGTTTAATCCAAGTTCAAGAAAGATATGATATGATCGTGCAAGAACACTTTTGGATTACGATTAACAATCCATTTAGTACTCATAAGACTGTTAACAACATATCTACTGGAGCTGAAATACACCAAAATATTGTTGACGGATTAATTCACTGTATTGAAATCGGTGAAAAAAGTTATCAAGATTTTGTGCAGATGGGATTTCAAAATAAAGAGAAAAACCTACATTACACAAAACCTACTAACCGCAAGACTGTTTCTGCAAAGCATTCTCGTACTCAGCCCACAGTTAAGAAATCGACCGCAACAAAAGATGCAGTGGAGACCATTATGTACATTGACTATGCCAGGGAAAGAGGATACAGCATACTACAACTTCTCAAGTAAGAATTGACCAGCACAACCCAATTCCTGAAAGTAAAGATGGTATGAAATTGAAAAAAAAACCATGATAAAGCCGCATTATCCAGAGAGCTTGTTAATCAACTTCCTCAGGAAAAAACGGAATGTACAGTGTAGTGCTGAGATGACAGTAGTAGATTCCATGTCACTTGTACGTAAATTACCGATGAAAAAGATGGGTCTTGACACATTGGAAGATATGGCAGAGTGTCTTTCCAACATAATTCTTGCTACAAGCTCTGAGTCCACAAGAATAGACATTTTTTTATGTTTACCGAGACCACAAGAATATAATTTTTTTGATGTTTATCAAAACTCATCAATCGAGCAAATAGAAGGTGTACAGAGAAACTCTTCTGAGCAAATCACAATTACCATTAGATCTGACAATAAAAAGTTCCAGACGATTTTGATATGTTCTGAAGATCAATGTTAAATAAAATTCGGTTGCAGGAGTACATTTTCTTCCAGTGGATGCTGAAAAATGTTTTTGTCAGAAAAAGAAATATTCTTTGGAGGAGTATATGATGGTCAATGTTGGAAAGTGTTGGCTGGCACTGAAACGCATACCCCATATCTCTCAAGCAACCAAGAAGAGGCTGATGTCAAAATCATGTACCATATTAACGATGGTGTAGTGAAACACGATGTGCAATCAGCTTTCGTTGACTCACCTGACACAGACATATTTGTGTTATTTTCCGCTGCAAAAACACTTGGAATCTTCAGAAGCTGTTTTTGAAGTTTGATAGCCGAGAAAACAAGGAAATTGTACCGATCCGATTGTACCGCTTTCTGGATTAAAATCGTACGTAGATCTTTCCCTACTGGACGGGTTTGGTGGATAGGAGCTGTCAGCAGGAATGATAAATAAAGCTGACCAACTTCTTCTACCTACTTTAAAGAAGACTGATTGTTCCACGTTTCATGAATATCGTTGGGAGCAGTATCACAACCCCAATAAAGAACTAAACTTTAACCAACTTGTGTGCTGCTCCTCAACTATACAAGAACATAACGGATCTGGTATGAGGGCCCAACCCCCTCAGTCACCATATTTGATCCACTACAGTATGGGTATGAGACGACAGATGTCGGCATCCAGGGTCGTAGGCTGATCTCGTTGCGGGGGGTTGGATATTTTTCTGATGTTGACCTATTGGCGAGCGCAGCGAGCCATAAGAGCAGCTGGGGGTTTGGGGCTGTAAGCCCCCCAGGAAAATTGTGTTAATGTGAGACTTCTGAGAGCACCTGACATGAATTCTGGAGACATAATGCATTTGTTCATACACATGATATTTTTAACCTGACACAAAATCTACTTTTGAAAATTAGTATTCAGGTAAACCAAATATTACTCGAAGCATTCGAGTCGACAAAGGGCTATTCAAGCAAAATCATTAGGGGCCTATATCTAATTTTAAAATATAATTCCAAACATCGGAAGGGTAGGCCTATTTCATGGTTATTTTAATTCAGGCAAAAGCCAATAACGTTATTGTACTGACAAGTACATAATCAAGTACATGATACATGTATATCTTGCATCCATAGTATATACTTAAAACTTGATGACAAAAAATACCCATCACTACATAATAAAGCATTCAGGATTATCGTATAATGCACATTTAGTTCTGTGAAGTGTTTTTTAGTAATATGCATCATACCCATGATACTTCCGGTACCTCCCAGGCCAAATGATCTACCTCCGCCATGCAAATACCCAACTTCATGTATCAGCACTAAAACGTGCACATGCAGACAAATGAACATAAAATGTGTTTTATTTTGTGGATGTAGCAAAGGAAGCAAATGTAGGAATCCACATAATTAGATCACCAACCTTATAATTACAATTTTCAAAATGTATAATATATAATAAAGATAATAAATTACTTTAGCGTTTTTTTTTAATGTTAAATTCCGTTTTTTTCGAGATACCTTGAGAACCATTAATTTTTCAATATCAAAATGTATTACTAACTCCCCATAATGTGGCAATTATGTAAATTTTGAAGGGTCACACGACCTTCTAGGTCCAATAATTTAGAAAATACAATGCCGCCTGCCATGTGTAATTCGCCCAAGGGGGGGGGGGGTATTCTACATATTGTGTTACCAACCCAAAAATGTTCAATGGCCTCCAATTACTCGATTTCTTAAGAGTTTAAGCGTGGACATAAAAGTGCATACAAAATCACTATCAGCTACTCTAGTATATGTGTCCAAGATTACTTATGTAGTGGCTGAGATCATATTTAAAGTGGTTGGGGTCACTTCTTTCGTGGCCTAGATCACTTTTGTAGTGGATGAGATAACTTTTAAAGTAGCTTCAGTGGCTGACATCAATTTGTTTGTGGCCAAAATCACCTTTGTAGTGGCTGAAATAATTATTAGGGAGCCTGTGATCACTTGTTTAGTGGCTAAGATCACTTATGTAGTGGCTAATATAACTTTGAAAGTGGCTGTGGTCACTTCTTTAGTGGTGAAGATCACTTTTGTAGTGGATGAGACAACGTTTAAAGTGGCTGTGATCACTTTTTCAGTGGCCAAGATCTTTTTTGTAGTCGCTGCGATAACTTTTAAAGTGGCTGTGTCTTCTTCGGTGGCCAAGATCATTCTTGAAGTGGCTGAGATCACATTTAAAGTGGCTTCAGTGGCTAACATCAATTTGTTAGTGGTCAAGATCAGCTTTGTATTATCTGAGATAATTATTAAGGAGGATGTGATCACTTCTTAAATGATCAGTCGATTATCTGTGATATTGACCGAGCTATAACTCAATATAGTTTTTTTGGTAATGGCGGCACAAATTTGTATAAAAATGGCACGTGGGACATTTTTTCAGCTTGTGAGAAAAACCCAATCGTTTTCTACGGGTTTTTTACAAGCTAGATACACCAATTACAAGTATATTTACAAGGGTGCACTGGAACCCTACTTTTCGACTAGACTAATAAGCTTATCAAAGCCACATTCAAAGGTTATAAAAAAAATTGCAAATAATAGCAAAAAGAATGTAAAACATAAAAAATTAAAAAAACACAAACTAAAAAGTGAAATAAAATTTAATTGACACATAGACTACAGACAGGCGCAAAAAATGTTCCACCAATGAAATATTTGGTCGGCCATTTTGTTTTTTTATGTCGCTTATTTATTCCAACCCTTTAATCAGCACATTTGTAAACAAATTGATGATTAATTATCACTGCCTATGTTATTTCTGTGAGATAGTCGGTCATTTTGGATTCTACCCTCCTAAAAATCCTCCTATGAATATCCAGAGTAAACACATTTTGTGTGGCTAGTCCACACAGTATACAAGATCTAGGTACAAAAATATTTTGGTAAGAAATTTGTTTTAGGTTTTTTGCTAACTTTCCCTGACTATTAGTGCGAAAGACTCAAACATGGCACCATTACAATTAGACAGCGTTTCTGCCTTTAGATCGTTATTGTCTGATGTTACCCTCCCCAGACAGAGTGCAATGTACGTTGTCATAGAGCTCATAGTCACGAAATACTCTCACAAAATATTGACATGTTATTGTCATGAAAAAACAAGACACCGAAGGGGTCAGTCCACCTTGAGGGCTAAGACGCACACGTAAGACACTGTTTCTTCATCCTTACATACATGTAGGCCTATATAAACTAAATCTTTGAAACATTTTGACACAGCTAGGTCACACCGCACGACAATGAGACATCCGAATACACTATTATTAGATCACTTATATGACTGAAAACATTTATGACTTGATGATCAGTAAAATTGTTTGATGATCGCACCAGTGATTTATTCCACGGTGCTGTATTCACTATTTTACCCCAAACACTGCAGCAGACGAGACAACTAACAGTGGAATAAATGGCCATTTTTATGGCATTAACGTAGAAATTTCAAACAGAAAACAAACGCGTTAATCAATATTAACGTTTTTGAGTATAATGAACCAAGCATGGCTATCAATTTGTGATATTAAGAAAGTAACTTGATTTATATTGTTAATCCTCTGCCGAGAGATGAATATCGAGCGATGGAGCTCGATCTACAGTAAAATTACCCGTTGTACCAACTCAAACGAACGAGCGTCTATCAGATTGTCTAATATTGGTCTGACTGTCTTAAGAACATGTGTAAATGAAATGAAATAAATCGGGCTTTAGGTCACTTTTGTGCACATACAGGCTAAATTGGGCCATGAGAATCTCCTAAGGATGGTGAGATGACACTGCCCTGAGAGGACACTGCCCTGATATGACACTGCCCTGCAGACACAGTATTCGAAACTCAAACCCTGGAGGTCTGAGGCCGAGCACGCTACCTCTCGGTCCCGGAGGCTCCCCACAATACTGAGTTTTTCGAGTGCATGGGGAAGAAACATTTTTGTTTCTTTCAAATCGCCAAGACCGGGAAACAAACCTCGAACTCTAGCGTGAAAGGCAGCGTTGCTTACCACTACCCTAGGGCACCCGCTCAAGAACATGTGCAAATCATCTCACGTAGAATATGCTTGTAGCTATAGTTAGGGGTACCCGGCTAAACCAGTGACCTCCATCTTTGCACAGCTCGCTGTGTAAAACAAACACTGACCCCGCCTAGCGATAAGACCGAGAGAGGTGTAGGGTCTATTCAGCTAGCACGCTCTGGTGATCACAGTAGAACCATTCCGCTGAAACAATGGCGGTCAGTGTGTCAGAGCCTTGCGATGTGATCAGGGTAATTTAGGAGTTTTGTCAAGTTAAAAAAAATCCGAAAAAAACTCGGAAGTGGGTGGGTGGGTCAAGCCCCAACCCGGATTTAAATTTTTTTTCTGGAAATTTTGTGTTTTTTGTGTTGCATTCATGTTTCCAATTGTTTCAAAAAAAAAAAATCGGTTAGGCGGGTGGGTGTGTGGGGTTTGAGCAATCCGAGTTTTTGTCGGATTTTTGGATAGTTTTTTACCTGAAAAAACCCCTTAGACGTCATTGTGTATGATATGCCCCATGCACCACCGGAATGCCTGCAGGGCTGTATGCATCCCCGGGATTTGAAATTACACAAGAATGAACGAATCCATTGCCCAGAATATTCTGTGTTGTTGTTGCTATCTTTGATGCTTTTCTTGCTTTTGTCGTTGTTGCTGCTGCTGCTGCTGTTGCTACTAATACTACTGTTGCTATTTATTACACTATTGTATATGTTATTATTGTGTTTGTAGCTGCTGCTAATTCGTTTTTGCTTCATTTTTTCCCCGTGAAGAATATCGTAGATGTAAATGGCAATTTTTTTAAAATCGTTTTTGTCATTGTTCCTCCAGTCGATTTTTTTTAACGTGTGTTTAATATTATTCTCAACTGCCCTTGAAATGTGAAAAAATGATTTATGAAATATTTAGATGTACCGGTATGACTTTTGGTAACACATTTATGTATACATTTTGTAGCTCCAGATCAGGTTAAAAATCAAGTTATCTGTACCTGTACAGAGTTTACCTCTTTGATCTATTGGCCCCAATGATTTACTGTTTTCTATATTACCCGTGTTCTCCAAAATTAAATTAGCCCTAATTAAAAAAAAAACTTCTTTAAAATTGAATTGTTTGATCAGTTGATCATGAACCACCAAATCTTTATCGACTTCGTTTGAAACTTGTTTTAAAAAACTATATGTATCATCATAGCAAGACAAGGAATGTTAATAGTGCGAAGGAAGATCGGACAGATTATGATCAAATCTCCATGCTTAACGGAGCATGACAACTACGTACATTATCTCACTGTAAGATAACTTTATTAGTCGACAAATTTAATTAGACCACCAGCACCAAATTTGGACTTATTAGCCTGCAGGAAACGGGCTATATGGAGACCTACACGTATTTGGTCAGATAATTGGCTTTACGGTTTAAAGTTGCAGTTTTGTCTGCACGCGAGGCAGACACGCATAACAGTCAAAAAAGAGTTAAGCAGTGATGTCCAGAAAATGTTCATTAAAAAATAGCCGACTTTCTTAGATTTGTGAAATAATATGTTTAGCTGCATAGATAATGGGAGCTTTTTAATGCGCTATTCTGTCAACCTTCTGAGCACACCAATGTACAAAAACAACTTTATGTTGAAATGTGCGGTGATCTATACATTGTCTAGATTTTGTAATGTAGTTCTTTTAGTGTAACAGTGAAAAAGTAATACTCAGTACATATTGATGGTGAATAGGCAAAACCGTTAAATATGTTCATGAGTGTTTATGACATCTTTTTTGTTGATTAACTTCATTGAGCGCGCCACTCTATTCATAATACCCTGTAATGGCCTTCCCAATCGTTCCAGTATGACCGAAATTGGACATGAAAAACTGATACAGATCTGAGCAGCTGTCAGAATATATATCCAATTAATTATCTGAATAGCAGCACTTAAAGGTGATCTATCACCCCTTATATGGTGTGAATAATTATGTCCTTATATGGGGTGATTGGTAATCATGTGACCCTCTCAGAGGGTCACATGATAGTCAATCACCCCATAAGTAGTATATGTAAGAGCCAGTCTGTTGGAGAAGAGGTAAAAATGTGAAGTGTGTGGATGCTGGATGCGATTACGTACTCGCTTTCTCTTCACCATTTTTCATGTAGCACTGACGAATATGAATATGTTGTAGTCTTGGGGATCTTGGAATATAAATTCCACCGCCTATATGCATGTGAAATGAATCGTTTTCTTCATCAGAAAAAAATATGCCCGTATGTTCTTTTTACAAATCTTGTCCGGTTTTCTGGATTAAGTCGAATACCGTGTTTTGATGGGAATGTTTTTAAGTTTGATGATAAACACCATTTCCGAATATCAATTCCTATGTCACCATTGCGTGAAATAATCTGTACCTGTAGATGATTTCCTAATTCAGTTGTATAAAATACACTTGTGCCACCCATTCCGGAGTACGTTTTGTATATAATCTCATGTAAAAATTAAAGTCTAATATATAGCCTACAAAATATGTCTAGTCATCAGTAACTGAAATACGTCAGACATCACGTGATTACTGATATGTTTCACAACCAATCTATCTGTAAGGAGGTCTATCTATCTCTGTGTTGAGCACCTTCCTGCTATTATTAAATAGCGCGATTGGTAAGGCATGGTGGTAGGAGTGTCAGTGTTGTCGCCTGTGGTCCAAGTTAATTTTGTTTCTATCTTTCCGAGTTTTGGGTTTTATTTGGGTCATTTTGCCAATTCAGTATTCCGTGTGCTTCTCATTAATTCGGGATGTTTGGCTATTAAATGTATGGATTTTAAATTTTAAATTGTGTGTGCTTTAGCATATATTCAATTAGTGTTCAAATTTGTTCAAACAGTGATCATGGCAATGGTCAATACCTGTTTAATAGCATGATGATCGGCCCAGCTTTGTGATAACACTTACAGCTCTGTGTTTTCTGGGAATATATTATTGTATACGCCAAAATATCCCAACAAACAACACTCGCACTAGGCATACCCAACGCTGTTAATGTCTTCATGTAGGGGAGGCTTGGGAGAGTTGGGTCACAGGGAGAGTTGGGCCACCCCCGATATCACAGTAACGTGAAGCATTATGACCAGGTGCTGCCATCTAAAGAATCAACGACACATTACCTATTGTTTGATGTGACCAGCTTATCGAACCCATGTTCAGTGACGATTTTGTGTTGAGAAATCTATTATATTGAAAAAATTGTAAAAAATTGACTCGAAGGTAAGCAATTTGTTAGCATATTAATAGTACATAGTAGAATGCTCTTTTGTGGTGTGTAATATACCTATGGTACTCCTCTGTCACCAAGGCATTTAAGGAATGAATATCGTCAAAAGCCATTCTTTGATTTTGATTTTAACAAAAATTGCGGAATTACGGAGAGTTGGGACAGTCAAATGTGGGAGAGTTGGGACACTATGGGAGAGTTGGGTCATGGTCATGGAACATGGGTCATGGCCCAACTCTCCCACATCGGGAGAGTTGGGCCAGTATGTGGGAGAGTTGTGCCATGCCAGGCTAATTTGTTTTATCCATGACTATAGTGATAAAGGTGTTCATAAATAAAGTGCTCCTATTTTTTTCTTGTGTTGTGTATATTTTGACGTATCTGTACCGACATTCTCTATGTGACCCAACTATCCCAGGCATGGCCCAAGTCTCCCCAAACATGGCCCAAGTCTCCCCACTCCTTGGGAGAGTTGGGTCAGGAGAACATCTTTTTTTAATCACATTTTTGTCCTATGCAACACAATGCATGTAAAATAAAATAAAGTTCAGATTGTTTGGCATGCTCCGTACTTCGCAAAACCACAGGAAACAGTATAATATGACAAATGGGAAAAGCATAAGATGTCAAAATATAAAAAGTGGCCCAACCTCCCAAGCCTCCCCTACAAATTCTGTGTTGGGACTTTCCATTGATCTAAAAGCTCGAAACGTATATATACAGGCCTAGCGAGACAAGGGTTAAGTGGAACCATCTGTGATGTAGGTAAGCGCGTCAGTGTCGCAGACAGTGTGTCATCATTAATTCAGCTCTCTTGTGGCACAGTAGTCATCTGCGTGTGTATAGCATAGTGTGTGTGTATCAGTCTGCTCTGCTTTGCCTGCATGAACACTGAGAAACATCTGGATTACGTGTTATAAATGACTTGTCCCTCAAATTTTCTGCCCACGCAAACATTGGGCGAACCTTCTACCAATATGTGGTATGCGATCAACTCTGTATCGGATGATAATGCGTACTTTTCATCAGAGTGATATTAGGTTTGATATCGTCAGAGTAATATTATTTTTGTTGTCTTCCGATTAAATTAGATGCTAATACATTAACATGAGAAAGTGTGTTGCATAATAGATGAATGTTTTCAACTAAAGCTGAAGTGATTCTCTTGATGTGCAACACAGACTGCTCGAATATGAGATTGCTTGATCGCATGTATCCATTTTGAATCAGCAATGAATAGACTCACATTTACCTTGAATGGGGTTGAACTATTATTGCACCACCAATCCATTTATAGATTTTTGAATGTATTTGATTACTAATACTTGTAGATATCACAACAACTCTTATAGATATATCAAATGATCAACAAAACGTATCTATTAATTTAGTCACTTTTCTAATTTGTGGAACCTAAACACATTTACATGCATATAACAACACAACAAAGTAATACTTACAAGATGATGTTTTTATACATTTTACAGTCAACTTTAGGATGTGAATAACTGCCCTGATATATAAATGGTTTAAAATGACATATCTTCCCATTCACATTAACAAATGATGAGTACTAATAGCCAAAATGGAATAGTTTGTTTAGCTACAAGACCCATTGGAGTACATTGTACTGCCAATGCATTACACCTCCAGATATAGCGTGATATTCTCCCAGCATGACGGCGATCAACTGTTGTGTCTGGGTCTGTGTCTATTATTTACTAAATCTAGTGTCTCCAAATTTCTGTGTCTCCAAATTTCCGTGTCTCCAAATGTCTGTGTACCCAACAGTGTGTAAACGTCTATTCGGACGTTGAAGCAGCATTGTCCAGATATTGGTAGGTATGACGCATAACCAGGGTCATATGGAATTATTCGGTACAGGACATTCTGAAGCAGCATTAGCAATCAATCACACTCCCCTGGGGGTATGGTGAGTGTCTGACACAGCACTGATCCGGCATTAGACCAAGTATCTAACCTAGGTATACTATTACATCCACATCCTGCTCATCCCCCAGGAGGGGTCAGTCGTCTCATGGCCACAGCTGATGTAACACATGTGAGTATCGCTAAAGCTAAGTGACTGGTGTTCTGATTTATCTAATATTGACTGTGGTAGATCTCAACTTTTCTACAGATATTAACGAATACATGACAAATGTTTTATAGAAGAAAGATGTCACACACAGACAGATCGACTTACTGTAGTTCACAAATGGCTGTTTATAAGATAAAATTTGGTGTAAAAAAAAACGCACGAGTAATAAAAACCTAGAAAATAAGAACATTATAACTTCAAAACAAAAATATTATAACCAAAATCTACTTTTTAAGATAATATTTGAGTAAAAAAAAACACACCAGTAAAAAATAAGTGTAAAAAAATATCAAGTATGTAAAAATCAACCTAAAAGTCATAAAAGGATATTTTTTACAAAGTCAAATCCACTAAATTTTTTTAAACAACTCAAACAAAAGACAAATTTTTGTTGGTGGGCTGGTGTTTGTGTACGGATTTTATTACAACCTTGTACAACATTAACAGCATTCAAACCACTAATTCTAGTGTCATCAAATTGTTTTCACAACCTACCCAGGGGAAGGGGTGGGTGGTACCCAAATATGGTATGGTTGTACAAATGTTAAAATTTCCGTGTCTCCAAATTTCCGTGTCTCCAAATCTGGAATGGTCGTGCCAACGTTGTACCAGTGTTGTAGTACCCGTTTATGGGATGCTATACTGGGGAGAGGGGAGGGGTAATGTATGGTTGAAAAATAATGTTAGGCCAGCATTGGGATTTTGCCAGCATTGACAACCATTATACAACAATTTCCGTGTCCCCAAACCCCCTACCTCACTACTCCCGTGTTTACTGGAAAAATAACTTTTCTTATAAAAGGTTCAACTATCTTGTTTTATAAAAGTTATTAGCAGCTTAGTGGATGTGACAGGAAATTACTGTGTAGTTTGTGAAGTAGCCACTAAAACTAGAGTCCGGGAATACAAAACCACGGAGATGTAAAAAGTGAGAGGAATAGCCATTATAGTCAGGGAAAGTTAGGCGTTTTTTTTAACAAAACCTAAAACAAATTCCTTACCAAATTTTGTTTTACCATTGCATAGTATAAGGACTTAGCTAACTTTTAACAATTTCTTTACGCTCAACTGTCATAGGAGGGTTTTTTACAAAGCAAAATGTAAGATGGCCGAAATCGGTAATGAAAAAATCGAAACCAGACATATTTTGTCATGGAATGCTAATTTACACTACATTCTATCAGCGGTGGGTAGACAGTCACGTTAAATGTAGTATTATTTATAAAAGTAAATAATATCAACAGGAGAAAAACCAACATGGCCGCCAAAAACAGCAAGACAAGATAGTGATCAGTAGATGTTCACGCTTGACTTTTTGGTTTGAGAAGTGCAACATGCAAATCTTATGTTCCCGATATTACATGTTAAATGTGAACAGGTCTGCTTTTTGTAATTGGGAACATTTTCTTTTGTCTCTATTATAAGTTAGGAGCTTTGCTGAGTGGTGAAATTCTCCAGACAGTCGAATGTACTAATAATGTAGATGTTGATCTGGACTGGGAATGTTGGCTCTAGTGCTATGATGATGCTGTTAAAACATGTGTACCCAAAATTACTGTCAGAAGATTAAATGTACCCTCAGGAATTTACCATCTTGGTTTGACTCTGAAGTAAGACGTCTAAAAAAAGCAAGCTTGGACAAAAGTTAAGAGAGCTCATCATTGGAATACATTTAGAAAAGTAGGAAATTAATTACATAAGGTATTGCAGTTCAGGCACAACCAGTTCATTGTTTATTTGCCTGACACGATTCTGGTCTTATTGTAGATCGGAAACAGAAAAAATACATAGAACAAATTGGCATTAAGGTCTAAGCGCCACCAATCTCAATTATAATGTTCAATACATATTTTGAATAAGCTTCTAATAACGACCCTAGCTGGGAGTCAATCGCTTTTGTAGTGGCTGAGATCACTTTTAAAATGGCTGTGATGACTTCCTCTGTGGCCAAGATCAGTTTTTTGTGGCCAATATCACCTTTGTGGTGGCTGATATAGCTTTTAACCCTTTAAGTCCTCACGATGCATTAAAGCATCATTTTACATCCCTGAAAACACACTTTATTTTCCTACAGCTAAGGGTTTTAGAATGAATATTACCATGAAACTGGTTTACCAATACATGGCAATTTTCTTTAATTTTTGAACCACATCAAATCATCTTCATCCACTACAAGTCGAGAATTGCGGCAGCAATTCGCGGCTTGTAGTGGATGACGATGATAATTTAAAACTCAGGCTTGAAAGGGTTAAAGTGCCCGTGATGACTTCTTTGGTGGCTAAGATCACTTTTGCAGTGGCTGAGGTCACTTTTAAAGTGCCTGTGATCACGTCTTCAATGGTTTAGATCACTTTTGTAGTGACCGAGATCACTTTTTAAGTGGCTGACATCAGTGTGTTAGTGGCCAAGATCACCTTTGTAGTGGTTGAGATAATTTTCAAGGAGGATGTGATCACTTCTTCAGTGGCTAAGATCATTAAAATAGCGGTTGAGACAACTTTGAAAGTGCCTGTGATCACTTCTTCAGTAGTAAATATCATTTTTGTAGTGACCGAGATAATTTTTTTGTTGGCTGACATCAGTTTCTTAGTGACCAAGATTACCTTTGTGGAGGCTGAGATGGACACTGGGGCGAAACTTGATTAGCTAACGCCGGCGTTAGCCTATCCAAGATGAATGCACCGAAAATGGGTAAGTCAGTTTTCTGCTCTTTTGAGGTATTTTATCACAATTTTCGGGCTAGCCATTCACCCACCGTATTTATATGAATGTAAGGGAAATTTAGGGAGTAGCGGGGTTTGTTAAAAATGTCAGAGTTCGGCAATTTTGACATCTGAAAAAACGCGGGAAGATTGACTAACGCGATGTCTGGGATTGACTAATGGGAATTGTATTTTGTTCAAAGATTGACTAACGCTTTGTGAGATTAGATAACGCATCAAAAGATAAGATAACGCTGACGCTGTAAGGTACATTCATAGCCTGTCGTTTTGTAATAAAATTAACTGTCGGTATTAAACAGTTACCTTAACTGTCTACCCCCCCTAGGTGTGCTGCTAAACTGTGAATAGGGTAGCTTAATATTCTTGGTTAGGCCTACAATAACTGTTGTACCTTAGATCATGGCACAGCCATAGCCTATAATATATAGAGCTGTATAGCCTTTAGGCCAACAGGTTGTGTAGGCCTACACACTGTAGGCCTACTGTATCCACAATTTTACTGCGTACCTGATGTCTCCACGATTCTGTATCTGTAGGCTTACGTGGAAGCTACAAACATAAGTTACAGAGAACAGCATAGCACAGTCTACGGGTAGGTTTATTGTGTTATCCTTGCTCCTCCTCATATACCGTAGTCTAGTCAATCTAGGTCATTTGAGGGCTTGACCCAGCACAAATTGGAACATAATATTTGGGGGAATGTATTTCAGAAAGGTCTCTAGAACAACATACTAAAAATGCCCCTGGCCCGAAATGTTTCTCGGGGGAATATGGCAAATATGCATAAGTCCAATATGACCGCCAAAATTACGGGATACGACCCGTTTCTTCATATATAGCTAGTGCTAAGCAAGCCATTTAAAACATTTAAAGGACATTTAAAGTAAACTTAAAAATCTTTCAGTTGATAAAAGCTTGAAATATGTACCTTTAGAATTTGCATGAATCCAAAATGGCGCCAATATACTTAAAAACTACCCGTTCTTTCAAATAATTAACTTGGCACAAGCCATTATGATGAGTTTATTGAATTTATTTTATACTTCTGAATCTAGTCTAGCAAACATTCACCATGAACACGGAACATAATTATTTTAAGATAGTGCAACATTGTTCATGAAATAACTAGCGTGGTATGTACGACTGGGCTATGTACTCCATCTGAAAATAATATTCTGCACAAAGATACGCATTTAGGGCTACATAGAAGATATTCAATATATTTCATAAACATTTACAGGTTATAGTTGTAGTTGTTGATGACATTTGTATAGTTACAATGTCATCTAATACAAGATTCACTACCACCCAGTCCATTAATTATAATTATGTATTTTGTACATCTAACTAGCACATCCACCTCATAGCCTATATTTAAAACGTTCACCAAAAACCGTTATATGTGTCATTGCACAAGGTGTGAAATAAATAAAACATTGAGCTCTTCCAAGTAAAATCATTGTCCATCAAACGTACTCTCTCAAATCATAAATATAAATGTCTTCTTTGTTAACAGTTACTGCCGACATATTGCTACAGATGCCCATGCTCGTGCGTGCCTGTGGTCTCCTGATGCAGAAGAGATCAGCCTTGCAAGGAGCAATCATTAGTTAGTGTTAGTAGATCGAATTCTTGCTATGTCTGAGCTTGGTTGTAGGTCTACTGATGTTGGAGACATGTGTAATAATATCTATGCTTTCACTGTGTACTAACTATTACAGTTTCCCCAGTTGTAGCAATTATGTCAGCTCTGTTCTGTTGTTCTGCCTGGATTATTTATTAGTTGCTTGAATACTACGCCTTTGACATTGTCGAATAAGCGTGATGTTGGGTCACATACCAACAACTCATGACAAAAATGTAGGCCTATATTTTAGAAACATTCGAACCTTGAATTCGTTACATAGTCTGCATACCTCTCACAGTTGCTGGTATGAGTAGGCATATTAGCATTATATAAAGGGATTTGATGAAACAGAGAGCCACCATCAATAATATACACACAGTAATCTTGTGATGGACTTAGGGCATCTTGATGGGTTGCAGTTTTCATCAACTGTTCCACCCGGCTGTTCCATATCCATAGCTAACAGTGAAACATTTCAGGTAGCTAATTATTCCCCATATCTGCTTTAACAAGTCACCACTCTGGAAGAGTAGCTGTGGGCCAATATTTATGATTCCATCACTTATCTTGATGCAATGCCACATAATACATTTTCATCACCATAGTATTTACTGTTTTAGCATTGCTAGCTTTGACATCAGTGGTAATTCCTGTGTCAATATTATGAAGTCCGGTTATCCCTGAATATACTTCTTTCGACCAGAAAAGACACATCTATGTCTCTCTATTCTAGTTGGTGTTGCCTCTCTGTGTTGCTTGGTCACGTGTATTTTATTCAAATGTTCAAGGCATATGAGACTTATCATCAGCCTCATAAGTCGTGGAACCTATGATATCCTAGCTGTTTCTATTGTAAACTTCCTCCAGTGGACTCACTGAATTAACAAGTATTTCCTCAATGATAAATCTAGTGAGAGTCCCGCCCAAAAATGATGGTTCGATGCACCACATGACCAGTACCCTTAGGTTTATATTTCTGGGTGTAGTCCTTGGGAGTTTTATCATGCCCTGATATAATGCCAATTTTGTACAAAGCTGTGAACACTTTCTGTAAAATGTTGTAAAAATGTCATGTGTGGCTTGTAAATACATTTCCCAATTACATGTTCTCTCTGCTTTAGGGACTTATGTAAGTTTATCCATCATGTCCATGTACTGGAGTCACAATGTAGAATTTCGGGATCTCTGCAAATAATTATTCATATCTATCATATAGGGAAATGTCACTGAACGCCTTAATAAGAGATAGAGATCGGACATCAGTTAGAATGGTTAGTGAAAGGATGCCTGATGTGACTTCGTAATGTAACACGACAAGCTGCTCCAGAAGATGTGTCATTATATGGCCAATGGTTCGAAAAAAGCTCATAGTGTGGAAGCCAAGGCGCAATACAATTAAGCAAAGTTCCTTATATAATATTCTGACTCACTTTTATGTATCAAGTGTTTTCCACCCGAGCGGTTGGCCGAAGGTTATAATAGATCTCTTGGCATGGGAGGACACATATAGCTTACGTTGCTTAGATTCATATGAATCATAGGTGGATATAATTTTTAAGATTGTCCAGGGTGGCTGCCTTTCTGCGCCATTTGCATTAAGCCAGACCATACTAGCCACTGTTGTTGCCATATGAGGCTACCCAAAGGGCATCAAGAAATGAAGATGGGTTATTTTTGTATCTTTTATGACAATCACTATTTATCCCATGCCATGGAATGTGCTACACGCTTCAACCATCAGTGGTAATGGTAGTTTTGTTGAACATTATCTGCCTCATACTGAACAACTGTTTCAAATACTGTTTGAAATATCTGTACCCTGATACACCTCGCTCATAGGAAAAAGCCATGACGTTTTAATTTCAAATCATCAATTGCATATCTTGAAGCAAAATGGTAGCTGCACACCAATAACATATATTATTAGACAATCTGTCAGAGACTGAAAACGTCGTCACGTGATACGGATCGCAATCCGGATCCTGTATCTGGATCGTAATCCGCATGATCCCCAAAATTTAATAGATCGTTTTTTGACCTGAGATACACCTCTGATAAAAGGTTCATGCATGTAAATCTGTTCATTACTTTGTAAGTAATCTTGCTGACCGACAGATGGACAGACAAACAAACCAATGCAACCAAAACATAACCTCCTTGGACGGAGGTAATAAGGATTTCCTGGGTTTTTGCCAATGTAATTCAATAGTTTTAATATATAGGAGGTGATATAATACATAAATCAGATATTATAAACTGTACAACTATCAAATAAAGGTGGATCTTAACAGTTTGTTTGGGAAATGAAACATTTTGAGGGATTTGGGCAGACATATTGGGTTTATGAAAATGTTACCTAAGTAAGGCTTTGTAAACGTCCACCCAGTCATATCAAACTTTGCAATCTTAGAAATATCACGGTTAGAAACAGTTATATCAACAAAGCCCTAGCCTTCTGGAAATGTGGCGACCATATTGGATTTATGCAAATTTGGCATATTTCCCCAAGAGGCATTTCGAGGCATTTTTAGTATGTTGATCTAGTTGATGTTGATTTAGTATGTTGACCTTTCCGAAATGCATTGTGAAAAAAATAACTGTTGCAATTTGTGCTGGGTCTGTTACTACATGTACATTGACTGGTATAATATTAGCCTAAAATTAAGATAATAGAGTGATTGCACAGCATATCACTTTAAGGGATACAGACTATATATATAGCCTATATGTTACCGTTTTGTACAAATCTCTACCTGTATACATTGATTGCCTGTATTAATTCTTCAGTCAATGCTTGTCATGCCCTGTGCAGTGAGGTTGTGGGACAATATTTAAAATGGTAGGCCTATGACACAATATACCCTACAAAGAAGTCAATTATATATCTGACAATGGCATAGCCTACAAGATGAATTATACTTGAGTGATTAATACAGACCTGGCAATGACCACGATATATTATATATAGTGTACTGTTTGATGTTAATATACCTAGTTAGTTCTGAACAATACCTAGATAATTCCTTTAAAAATCACCATACATATGCCTATTATATGTATCGAGGAAGAAGATATATTATAAGAGGTATCTAATCCTAAGGTACGTTAGTCAATCTCATCCATCCCGTTAGTCAATCTTTGTATTATTTATAAAATGCGTTAGTCAATCTTTCCGCGTTTTTTCGGATGGCAAATTTATCAAACTCTTACGTTTTTAACAAACCCCGCTACTCCCTAAATTTCCCTTACATTCATATAAATACGGTGGGTGAATGGCTAGCCCGAAAATTGTGATAAAATACCTCAAAAGAGCAGATAACTGACTTACCCACTTTTGGTGCATCCATCTTGGATAAGCTAACGCCGGCGTTAGCTAATCCAGTTTCGCCCCAGTGGATAGAGGCTGTGATTACTACTTCAGTGGCGAAGAACATTTATGTAGTGGGTGAGATAACTTTTAAAGTGGCTGTGGTGACTTCTCCGGTGTCCAAGATCAGCTCGTTTGTGGCCAAGGTCACCTTTGTAGTGGCTCAGATAACTTTTAAAGTGGCTTCAGTGGCTGACATCAGTTTGTTAGTGACCAAGATCACCTTTGTAGTGGCTGAGATGATTTTTAAAGAGGATGTGATCACTTCTTATGTGCCTAAGATCACTTATGTAGTGGCTGAGATCATTTTTAAAGTGGTTGGGGTCACTTCTTTCGTGGCCTAGATCACTTTTGTAGTGGATGAGATAACTTTTAAAGTAGCTTCAGTGGCTGACATCAGTTTGTTTGTGGCCAAGATCACCTTTGTAGTGGCTGAAATAATTATTAGGGAGCCTGTGATCACTTCTTTAGTGGCTAAGATCACTTATGTAGTGGCTAAGATGACTTTTAAAGTGGCTGTGGTCACTTCTTCAGTGACCAAGATCACTTTTGTAGTGGATGAGACAACGTTTAAAGTGGCTGTGATCACTTTTTTAGTGGCCAAGATCATTTTTGTAGTCGCTGCGATAACTTTTAAAGTGTCTGTGTCTTCTTCGGTGGCCAAGTTCATTCTTGAAGTGGCTGAGATCACTTTTAAAGTGGCTTCAGTGGCTCACATCAATTTGTTAGTGGCCAAGATCATCTTTGTAGTTTCTGAGATAATTATTAAGGAGGATGTGATCACTTCTTAAATGATCAGTCGATTATCTGTGATAATGACCGAGCTATAACTCAATATAGATTTTTCGGGAATGGCGGCACAAATTTGCATAAAAATGGCACGTGGGACAATTTTTCAGCTTGTGAGAAAAACCCAATCGTTTTCTACGGGTTTTTTTACAATCTAGATACACCAATTAGAAGTATATTTATGAAGGTGCACTGGAAACCTACTTCTCGATTAGACTAGTAAGATTATCAAAGCCACACTTAAAGATTATAAAAATAATTGCAAATAATAGCAAAAATAATGTAAAACATAAAAAATTTAAAAAACACAAACTAAAAAGGGAAATGAAATTTAGTTTGACACATAGACTACAGACAGGCGCAAAAAATGTTCCATCAATGAAACATTTGACGGCCATTTTTTTTTATGTCGCTTATTTATTCCAACCCTTTAATCAGCACATTTGTGAACAAATTGATGATTAACCTATATTATTTCTATGAGATAGTCGGCCATTTTTGATTTTACCCTCCTAAAAATCCTCCTATAATTATCCAGAGTAAACACATTTTGTGTGGCTAGTCCAGACAGTATACAAGATCGTGGTACAAAAATATGTTGGTAAGGAATTTGTTTTAGGTTTTTTGCTAACTTTCCCTCACTATTACTGAGAAAGACTCAAACGTAGCACCATTACAATTAGACCGGGTTTCTGTCCTTAGATCGTTATTGTCTGATGTTACTCTCCCCAGACAGCGTGCAATGTACATTGTCATAGAGCTCTTAGTCACGACATACTCCCACAAAACATTGACATTTTATTGTCATAAAAAACAAGAGACGAGGTCAGTCCACATTGAGAGCTGAGACTCACACATCAGACACTGTTTCTTTATCCTTACATACATTTAAGCCTATAATAAATAAAAATAAATTTTATTCAGCCTTCCAAAGAAGAGAACAATACATACATAAAAAACAAAAAAAATTCAGTTATAAAATAACAGCATTGATAACAGTATTAAAACGACTTTAGCAGCAAGCCTAAAATATACCGGTCATACGGATTGCGGCTAAGCAGTACTTGCCTAACACTATCACATAATGCGTCTTCCGGCGTAGTGGATGATTTAATGGAAACTTGTACTCTGTGAGCATATGACGTATCTAAAATATACTTAAAGAGTGATACATTGTGTTTACTGCATATGGTTCTCACCCTGGCTATCAGATCAGTATGATTACGTAATTGATCACAGCAATGTTTCTTTAATAAATAACAGTAAAATGTCTTGGCACGTGAAGAGTTAGAGAATATAGCACTTATCAACTACAATGAGCTGGTTTCAATAACATTGTCAATTTTTGAGACATTCAGTGCCTTTAAAATCGGTGAACTTCTACACAATTTGTGAATTCCTATCCCTGCCTTGAGGAGTCTGCTTTGTATTTTTTCCATTTTTTCAAGGTCGCCTGCTGAAATGTAAATGCAATTGATACCGTAGGTTAAGACGTATCGCCGCCTTCCATATATAACGAAGGGCATCAACGTCGGTTACTGTGTTGTTGAAACCAGCTCCCTGCAAAGCAAAATATGCTCTTCTACATGCAATTATTCGTTTATCAACGTGTTCATGAGGTTTACAGTGTGATAACGTCACACCCAAATAGTTAACACTATGGGTCTGTACAAGATGTGCCACCCAGTCTCCATTCAGGTGGTAGATCTAAATGACATTTACCAAATATTGTACATTCGGTCTTCGACGGATTTAACATTAGACCGTGATCAGTAATGTATTTATCTGCGACGTTATCATTGTCTGCAGACCAGTGGCAGTCAGACTGGATAGCAAAATGTCGTCAGCATATACAAACAGATTATATGATGTGCCGTTAATTTTAATTCCTCCATTACACTCAGCTAACGACTCGACCATTTCTTGATAGAAAAGGTTAAAAAGAGATGGAGAAGATAAGGCACCTTGGCGTGTACCTTTACATACTTTGATCGGAATACTCAACTCACATTTGTGTTTTATTTGAACTGTGATCGATTTATACCAATTAACCAGAAGTAACCAACAATGATCAGGGATAACATCCATTGCCTTATAAAATAAAATCGAGTGAGGGACGGCATCAAATGCACCCTCTGCGTCAAGAGAGCATGCATATACAGTAGACCCTCGCTTAGTACAGTATGAAATTACATCATTTGCTAATGCGGTGGCCATATTTGTGCCTCTACCAGGCACGAAACCAAACTGCAACTCACCAAATTGCCTTATTGCTTATAAACTAAATCTTTGAAACAATTTTTGACACAGCTAGGTCACACCGAACGACAATGAGACATCCGAATACACTTTTATAGATCACTTATATGACTGAAAACATTTATGACTCGATGATCAGTAAAATTGTATGATGATCGCACCAGTGATTTATTCCACGGTGCCGTATTCACTATTTAACCCCAAACACTGCAGCAGACGAGACATTCAACAGTGGAATGAATGACCATTTTTATGGCATTAACGTAGAAATTTCAAACAGAAAACAAACGCGTTAGTCAATATTAACGTTTTTGAGTATAATAAACCAAGCATGGCTATCAATTTGTGATATTAAGAAAGTAACTTGATTTATATTGTTTATCCTCTGCCAAAAGATGAATATCGAGCGATGGAGCTCGATCTACAGTAAAATTACCCGTTGTACCAGCTCAACCGAACGAGCGTCTACCAGATTGTCTAATATTGGTCTGACTGTCTTAAGAACATGTGCAAATGAAATGAAATAAATCGGGCTTTAGGTCACTTTTGTGCACATACAGGCTAATTTGGGCCAGGAGAATCTCCTAAGGATATTTAGATGGCACTGCCCTGAGAGGACACTGCCCTGATATGACACTGCCCTGCAGACACAGAATTCGAAACTCAAGCCCTGAAGGTCTGAGGCCGAGCACGCTACCTCTCGGTCCTGGAGGCTCCCCACAATACTGAGTTTTACGAGTGCATGGGGAAGAAACATTTTTGTTTCTTTCAGATCGCCGAGTCCGGGAAACAAACGTCGAACTCTAGCGTGAAAGGCAGCGTTGCTTACCACTACCCTAGGGCACCCGCCCAAGAACATGTGTAAATCATCTCACGTAGAATATGCTTGGCGCTATAGTTAGGGGTACCCTGCTAAGCCAGGCTACTCACATTGCGTGGAGCCCGGCGGCAGTGGCCTCCATCTTTCCACGGCTCGCTGTGTAAAACAAACACTGACTCCGCCTAGCGATAAGACCGAGAGAGGTGTAGGGTCTATTCAGCTAGCACGCTCTGGTGATCACAGTAGAACCTTTCCGCTAAAACAATGGCGGTCAGTGTGTCAGAGCCTTGGGATGAGTTTACCTTTTTGTGATATATTGGCTTAAATGATTGACTGTCTTTTGTATTAACCCTTGCGCTCCTGAATTTCAAAAGACGAAAATTATCCCTATTTAAGAAAAAAACATCTTCAAAATAATTTATTTCAGCACTTGATCATGTACCACAAGATCTTTATTGATTTCGTTTAAAACTTGTTTTAAAACGTATATGTATCATCATAGGAAGACAAAGAATGTTAATAGTATAAAGGAATATAAAAGAAGATCAGACAGATTATGGTTAAATCCTTTAATAACGTGAGCATGACAGCTACATACATCATCTCACTTGGACCTTATTAGTGGAAAAATTGAATTAAACCATCAGCACCCAATTTGGTCTAATTAGCCTGTATGAAACGGGCTTTATGGAGACCCACATGTATTTGTTCAGATAATTGGCTTTATGGTTTAAAGTTGCAACTTTGTCTGCGTGCGAGGCAGACACGCATAACAGTAAAAAAAGAGGTAAGTAGTGACAGAAAATGTCCATTAAAAAAATAGCCGACAATCTTAGATTTGTGAAATAATATGTTTAGCTGCAAAGATAATGAAAGCTTTTTATTGCGCTATTCTGCCGACCTTCTGAGCACAGAAATGTATCAAAATTATGTATTATGTTGAAATGTGCGGTGATTTTGAAGTGTAGTTATTTTAGTGTAGCAGTGAAAAACTAATACGCAGTACATATCGATGGTGAATAGGCAAAACTGTTATATATGTTCATGAGTGTTCGTGACATGTTTTTTTGTTGATTGACTTCATTGAGCGCCCCACTCTATTCATAATACCCTGTAATGGCCTTCCCTATCGTTCCAGTATGACCGAAGTTGGACATGAAAAACTGATACAAATCTGAGCAGCTGTTAGAATATATATCCAATTAATAATCTGAATATGAGCACTTCAGGAACCAACACAGAAAATGGGAAATGATCCGTGCACACATTATGCGGTTATTGGACATGGGGAATCCCCGTACGTGCCTGGTCAGTGAAGAGCATGGTTTCATGTGGGCATAGTGATAAGTTACATTTGCGTGATGGTTAACTTCATTGGATCAGATTTCACTGGAGAACATCTATGTTTACGATTGTGACCTTGACCGTGCTAATGTCTCACGCCAGCCGGGAGTGATTATTATACGAGAACAGAACCAGAACAGAATACCTATTATTGCTGTAAAGCCATATTCACTAGATCTTAGCTCACGGTGAATGATGGCTCTGTTCGTCGCCTGTTTGATTAGTCCATGTGTATTAGAATAATTACTCTGGTGTCACTTTGTTTTGTCACATGCCAGAAATAATCGTCATCACCATTATTATCGTCTTCATATATGACTTGCGTTAGATGTTCGCTGTCATTTGTTCTGCTTAAACACCTTTCGACTGTCTAACAGAAGCGAAGCAGGCTGCTCCGTGAAATATTTTTATATAAATATGAAGTTTAAGGTTTGTTTCAATTAGAAATCATCATACATCTTAGTTAGCTCTTGCCGCTTCATTTGAATACCTAAAAGGGACCCCGTTATGCAAAACTGGACCAATCCCAAAAAGTTTGTTTTGATATAAATGCAGTTAAAGTTTACGATCTACTGTTAAGCCAAGAAAGGGAATGAGGAAAATATCGAGTCACAACAACACACGACATCCACATTTTCTATTCTCTATTCATGTCCCCACATTCGGGTACTTCCGGTTTCAAACCTGGCTGAAAGGGTTAATTGTTTTACCTAATACATCGGTTACAAGTACGAGCGCTGTACCAGCGATTCTCGGAAAATTGTGGCCGTAAGAAAAAGCCCTTAGTATTCCGTTCGAAAATTTCGAAGAAATGTTTTTGAAATGTCTAAGAACTATACGAACGCCTCAAGAAAACCCATCGTCGTAGGTTTGACTTGACGTACGATCGCATTACGA
This sequence comes from Flabesymbios commensalis, assembly GCA_964017125.1. Lineage (NCBI taxonomy): Eukaryota > Metazoa > Annelida > Polychaeta > Terebellida > Flabelligeridae > Flabesymbios > Flabesymbios commensalis. The sequence continues at coordinate 17,791,285 of OZ024902.1, forward strand.
ATACCATAAGAACTACATAAGAGCGCTGTAGGAACGTACGAACAGATTGATGAGTCGTTATTGGGATTTGACACAGACAAATCTGCAAAAATCGTACATAATTCTTAGACTGTTCCTATATGGCGATCGTACGATGTTCGTATAATTTCGTTTCATTTTTTTTACAACATTATTAGGAAGTCGGTAAATCCGCGGATTAGTTCGTAAGAGAAGCCTGATAATATTATTTGTCCTTATTTATACAATGGCTATGAAGCTCATACCTTTTTTCGTAAGAATGCCACACGAAATGTTTACGAAAAAAACAGGAACTGAAAATTTGTGTTGAGTTCGTACCAAGGATAAAAGATGTCCATAAGACGTACGTAGTTTTTGGAGAAATCTTGAAAACTTTAGATAAAAGTGGTTCATATAGGATTAAATGCATAACTTATCGAATAAAGGGTTGAAATAGAAAGAAAAAAGATCAAAACTGGTATTTCTGATTGGGTTGTTTATTTTCAAATAAAAGGGAAGTTTTAACATATCAAATTAGAAACCGACTTCACACTATTCCTGTTGATTTACATCATCTTATAATTCTCAAGAAATTAATTCCAAATACAGCTATTTAAAGGTTAAAACTGTTTAGTACTAGAATAATAACTTCGTTGTAATAATTTGTTTGTAATGAGTTTTAGCTTTAATGGACCTTTTTTCCGACGACCATTTAATTTGTGGGTAATACTAAAATGATATCATATTGAAAATTATAATTTCAAATCAAAAATACATTAACTAGAACAAATATAAGATGTACAATTTTCAAATACTTCTAAATTTTACAGTTATTAAGTTCATTCACAATAGCTTGGTCGTATGTTCTGGGGTTAAGTCATTGCATATTGTTTAATAGTAACTTCTAGGCGTCTGTTATCTTCATTCGTCTTTCTCCTTCTGCAGTGAAAAGGGTTAGTCATGTTTTTAGCCGTTGTCATCTTTTTAAAAAAGGAAATTTGATAGAGAAATGAGCTGTAAATTAGCTAGATTGGCATAAGTTTTGATTCAAATTATACGTAAATGTTTATTTATTTATTTGCCATCAACACAAAAACGTCTCACATAATCATTACTAAAACAGTTAAAATCTTTTGTTAAAAACTTGTTTGCGCTGAGCCACCAGAAACAGACATATATATAGTACATGTACATGTGCATGTCCCAACCAAGAACACATAGTTTTCACATCGAAATCACATAATAAAGTATTAAAATAACAATGGAGACGAGGTTTAAACCTTACAGAGACTGACAGCATATTTATATATACAGGCATAAAATGAGAAATCTTACCATGTTGATCTGGTCTTCAACAGATGAAACAGAGACAGTTCACGGCCATAGTCTCGATGAAAGTGTATGTGTGTCCTGAAAAGATATTACAAGTGATTTAGAACCTACTCTGAACTGGTGTCATACACAGCAAGCTGGCGACAACTATGTTCAAACTGACCAGATAGTTTCAAGGTGTTGAAAAGGTTAGCAGACAGACAGACAGACAGATATTTTATTGACAGAAAGAAAGTCAATCTAGACTTATTTGTCATAGAAATAAGTGAGAGATATGTGTATACAACATTGTTAATTTGTTAAAATCATGTGACAATATACATAGTATGACATACATAACTAAAAACATGTTAACTGGCATTGCCATAAAACTCACTGGGTATTACGATAATATAGATGAAAGCTACTCCAAATAAAATTGAAAGGCATTGCCAGGATATCTAGGGTCTATCATTTTGTTTCCCGCACCAAGACCAGAGATAAAATTGCTACTATGTATGGCATGCTAATTATATACAGTAGCAAAAAATACACTCTGGAAAGCGTAGAGACCTAAAAATGTATACAAGTGTATAATTATTCTAAAGTAATTGGAGTAGGCTATGTATTAGCACAGAGTTAAAAATTGCACGATATTTTAAAAATCAAATATTATATCATGCAAGTACAATCAATGTGGCAATCAGCGAAACAGGTAGCTCCGAGCCATGTGCAAGCACAGTCGCTATGAGCTCGGAGATTCCCTGATATTGACTAGTAATAACAGTACTACTACCAAAACACAATATATACATACTAATAAAAGTCGGACATGGTGGTTCGTCGACTGCCAACAAAGTATAGCATCAGAACCATCCATATTATTGAGTGTTGCAGACTTAGTGATGCAATAACAATAACAATTACGGATAATAATTATGTGTGCCCTCACACAAAAACATTACAGCTTATTTTAATTCACTATATTGTTTAATTCATACCATTTCAATCACGACCTAGCTAGTGCCATATATCCGGAGTTACAATCGAAGAAAAACATTCCCGACCTCATAGATAAAATCAGTTGACTTAGCAACTCTGAAATCCTCCATAAGGCCCCACATCGTCTGATAACAAAGGCGACGGAAACGTCCCTAACCATGCTATCCGGCCCTATAAAGCCAAATAATAAGATTCGAGAGCAACAGCCTCCTGATATGCGGTAATATCCAAGTCAGATCATGAAGGCATGATAATATCGATAATATAGCGACAGGTGACTTGTGATTTATTATACTCAGCATTTTTAACCCTTAATTTGTTTAAAACAACCATAGATAAATTGCGCTGGTGACTTCACCACTGGTATGTCTCTAGATGACAGAATTCGTAGAAACATATCATTTGTCGGCTGTATATTGATAATTGCGGCTACAAAATTAAACAAGATTTCGCGTTCATTGTTCATAGCATTACAGTGGAGAAGTAGATGTATTTCGTCGTCAATTTCGTTTCATTCACACCTAGTGCATATTAGTTTGTTTATTGGATTATTGTATCGTCCTCTCTCTATTTTTAAATCATGTGAACTCATTCGATATCTCGCCATTGCTGTTATGAGGTGGTTCCCCTTTATATTTAAGATGTATGGATCCACACACAAAGATTTTTTTAATAACGAATATGTGCGCAGCTTACTTGAACTCTCGATATCTTGTCTCCACCGCTGTGTAAATATTCTAACAATTGAATCTTTAAACGAAAGCATGAATTTATTTGTATTTCCAATGTGCTGTGTTTCCCAAGCTTGATCTAGCCCAGTTAGTTCAAGGACAGACCGAATACGCGAGCACCAGTTTGTGAATACAGTGCCATCTAGCTCTAGTAGCATATTGTAGGCATTTCTGACAGGGTGGTTCTGTGATAGATTTAGAATTCTACACCAATATTTTACAGCTTTAAATATGCTGCCTGATAATCAATGGAAACCGTCCTGTGTCACCATATCTTGCAGGAGTAAGTGTTTGCTTTCTAACACCCAGTGTTGATTGAATAAATTTTAGATGTATTTTTTCCAAATCATTAACACTATCACCAGTATACCATATATCACTTGCATACTCTAATATGGGCAGTAATTGACAATCAAAAACTTTGAACGGAATAACAGGTGACAATTTTCCGACTACGGGACGATATTGCTTGTGTAGAGAACAAAACTGCTTTACCAGCTTGGGAAGCGAGATGAAGGAACGTTTCTTTCGATACATTCTTAGGATATCTAGTACTATATACAACACCAAGGTATTTATATTTTTCAGCTTTTTCTATTACGTTATCACCATAGTCAAAGTTGTCACATTCTGACGTATGGCGTTTGTTAAATATGATAACTTTTGTTTTGGGCATGCTAACTATTATATGCCACAGCGAGTCATACTGATATAGGGCAGTTAATTGCCTTTGCAATCCATTAGCAGAATCTTAAAAAAAAAGACAAGGTCGTCTGCAAATAACAAGTATACAATTAATAACGTGTATACGGGGATACCCTGACCTTGATCGAATGATTTGGATAGTCTGTTTGGGTAACTATTAACCTACCTAGCTGGTCGTGCTTCGTTCAATGTATGTTCCTTCTAGAAAGCCCCTTCCTCCACCATCGACTACTTCAATGAAATGATATGTAATTTTGAAAGTGCCATGACACACAGTGAAATTGTCATATTAGGTGATTTTAATTACAATTATGTACTTGACGAGACACTCCAAAAAATCCAGCTCATCTCATTGATCCAATTTTAAATTGCCCCTAACTCATAACTGAACCAACTTGGCGAACCTTAAATACTAGTACAACCCTGGATCTAATCTTTACATCAACCCCAAAATTACATCGCTCATCAGGAGCAATTGAATGCTCTATAAGTGATCATGATTTTATTTTTACTGTTATAAAGCATTGTAATGTTAACAATTCCTCTCCCAAATGCATTACCACCCGTGATTTAAAACACTTTGACATTCAGCTATATAATGAAGATCTAATTGAAGCTGACCTTGACTCATTAGTGGAAAATCAAGCTGACCTAGACATAGCATTGCATATATGGTCTGAAAAAGTAACTAATATTATGAATAAGCATGCTCCTCTCAAAACCTGTCGGGTCAAGGCAAGAAATAACCCCTGGCTGAATCGTGATATCTTAATTCTAATGTATAAATGTGATTATTTGTGTAAAAAAGCTAAGAAGACTGGCAATAAAGCACTGTATACAGAATATAAGCAAGCAAGAAATAAAATTGTAAATGACATACGAAAAGCCAAATCTGATCATTACGCTAGCCAAATCAATCTAAATCCGCTAAAGAGATGTGGAAAGAAATTAGGTCTTTGATAAAAATAAACAAATCAGCGCCTTCCCCCAATATCTGCCGAAAATTTCAATGATTATCTGTCAAATATTGGACCCAAAATTAACAAGACATTTCCTGGGGATCCTATACTTCACTGGTCCCTACCTGAATCTATTTACACCTTCAAATTCAGACCAATAGGGGTCAGCGAGGTTGAGTCTTATATTTCAAAATTATCAACCGAATCAAAGGAAGAGGTGCTGGGGTTTGACTCAAAACTGATTAAAGATGGGTCACATGCCCTACTGACCAGCCTCACGTCCTTATTTAACAAGTCAATCCTGAACCACCATTTACCAGCTGATTGGAAATCTGCCCGAGTCACTCCCATATGCAAATGCACAGGCTCCATTAATGAGCCATGGAATTACAGACCCATATATGTTATGTCCCACATTTCAAAAATTGTAGAGAAATGTATCAACTCGCAATTGTTGGATTACTTCGAAAATCAGGATGAGCTGCTCACTTGTAACCAATCAGCCTTTCGTAAACACCACTCCACTCTTACGGCATCCCGTAAACTAGTTGATGATTTACTTGATACTATGAATGACTAGCTGATAAATGGTGCATGCTTTTTTTATCTAAAAAGGTGTTTTGACACAATTGATCACACAATTTGATATTCTAAATTCGGAGTTACTTTGGTTTAGTGATTACCTCCAAAATCGTACACAAACTGTTAAAATTGATGGAAATAGCTCGTCATTTAATAACTTTACAGTGGGGATACCTCAAGGCTCAGTCTTGGGTCCTTTATTATATCTTATATTCAATAATCACTTCCCTACATCCATCACTCAAACAGCAATCAATATATATGCTGACGACCCAGTAATTAATGCAGCTGATAGCACACTAAGCAGGTTGAAGCAATTCTTCAAACTGATGTTGACAATATGGTAAAATGGTTTTACAAAAGCAGATTAATGCTGAACCGAAGTAAATCATACTCTATGCTTATCACGACAAATCCTATGTTAACGAAGGCTAAACTAAATATATATATTGATGGCGAAACAATCTCGCAAGATAGTACCATGAAATACCTTGGTATTGATATTTATTCCAAACTCAATTGGAATAACCATATTGACAGGCTTTGCAGAACTATTTCACCCAAAATCGGATTACTGAGGCGCCTTAGACAGATTGTTCCAACTGCATGTTTAACTAAATACTGTATGGCCACAGTACAATCTCGCATTGATTATTGTTTGACTATTTGGGGATTTACTTCTAGCAAAAACCTCTATACACTTCAAAAATTTCAAAATCGTGCACGGTGGAATATCACAAATAATTTCAACTGAGACATTAGAGATGTGAATATTCTGAAAGGTTTAGGGTGGTTAAATATAAAACAACGTAGAGATTACTTTGTAGGCCTGCTTGTTTTTAAGTCACTCAATAACTTATTGCCTGATTATATTACTGATAAGTTCACCATGACAAGTGAGATTGCGTGTTGTTCCACCAGACCAACTTCAGACAATAAACTATTTTTGCCAAAAGCCAACAAAGCTTTTTATACATCTTCACTTGAGCACAGCGGACCTCTAGTATGGAATCAGCTCCCTAGCTCGATCCGTAAATTAGATTATATGTATTAGTTTAAAAAGAATTTCTCGAAATACTTACTAACATAAATGGCACCTTAAGCGATCGACCTACAAACATTAATCTGTGAATTTTGATTTGTGGAGCATTGTCTGCCTGGCTCGAATTCAGGCCGGAGACAGTCTCTGATACTGTTCGGAGCAGACCGACATTACTCTACATGATCACGCTTTTCATGATCTGACATAGGGTATTACCACATGGTATGGATGGCTGTTTCCATCAAAATTATTTTATGTTTTTTCCTATTTTATTTGTATGTTTAATGATTTTTCAGACGCCTTCGTTTTCAGACGAGGTGGGCTGGGGCCCTGGGGTAGTGTTTAGCACCGCTGCCCTTCACGCCAGAGTTCGGGGTTCGGTTCCCGGTCTCGGTGGTTTGAAAAAAACAAAAAATGTTTCTTCCCCATCCATGTGTGAAAGTCAGTATTGTGGGGAGCCTCTGTGACCGAGAGGTAGCGTGCGCGGCCTCAGACCGCCAAGGCTCGAGTTTCGAATCCTGTGTCTGGAGGACAGTGTCATCTCAATCATCTCACCATCCTCAGGAGGTTCTCCTGGCCCAGTTTAGCCTATATGTGCACAAAGGTGGCCTAAAGCCCGATTCATTTCATTTCATTTCAGACGAGGTGGGTACTTATGCTGAATTTCAAAGATCTTTAATCAACTCATTTTCTCTCTGAGTTCGGAATTGTTTTTCTTTCCAGTCTATTATTGTATATGTGGTACTTTTCTGTTGTCCTGATTGAAATATTGTGATCCAAATATACGTAAATTGGAATATTTTACGCATCTATCAATGTATGTATTACGTTTTATGTAAGCTTGTATTTTTTTGACAAATAATACATTTATATTTTTATGGCACTATAAACATGATAAATGAATCTATATTTTATATCCTATATGTTTATGCCTATATGATGACGTCTTTCAAATATTGTGCACTTTGAAGTACTTTTCATTCTATGGCATCTTATATTTTGTTAATAAAAAGCTTGTGTGTACATATATATTATCATCCTGTGTAAATGTCAAGATGTCCTAATGTTACGTAAGTTTCTACGCTTTACCAGAGTGATTTTTTTATTTACCACTTACCACAATGTGTTTTGTATCTCTTGTTGCTGGTGCGGGGGGGCGGGGGCCCTAGGGTAGTGGTTAGCACCGCTGCTTTTCACACCAGAATTCGGGGTTCGGTTCCCGGTCTCGGCGGTTTGAAAGAAACAAAAAATGTTTCCTCCCCATCCACGTGTAAAAGTCAGTATTGTGGGGAGCCTCCGTGACCGAGAGGTAGCGTGCTCGGCCTCAGACCGCCAGGGCTTGAATTTCGAATCCTGTGTCTGGAGGACAGTGTCATCTCAATCATCTCACCACCCTCAGGAGGTTCTCCTGGCCCAGTTTAGCCTATATGTGCACAAAGGTGGCCTAAAGTCCGATTCATTTCATTTTTTGTTGGTGCGGGAAACTGGTATTTACACTTGCATCATGGCAATGCCACTTTTAACATTAAATTGATCTTACGTATTATCGGATATCCACATAATAACATGTGCTTTTTAAAAGTTTCATATGACAGTGTTAATTAATTTATTTTAAGTGCAGCTATGATTAGATTATGGATATTTTAATCTGTACATATACCATTTAAAACATCAGATATTTTAGAAATGTATTGTATTGAATGTATGACAGGGCACATATTTTAAAAATACAATTTTTGTTAATATGTATAACCCTGTATTCATATATTTTAATAAATAAATAAATAAATAAATCATGAAATTTAGCACTACGCTTACTTGGGGGTTTTGTCAGATATGCTGTTTGTATGCTGTTTGTACACCACTACTTTATAGCAACGCATCAACACACAACACACAAACGAGCAGCGATAAAAATTGATATTTTCTACAGGAAATGTTGTTATATTATAAACTATTTTGCTGATGTAGCTTTAAAGGCATATAGATCGTTTATGTGAAAGAATTTTTCAAAAAGTTGGACATTTCGTGTCATTTTGGTGAAAAAATGCATCAACAAATTTGACAGCATATTTGCAGTTCGATGTGCTCAACTGGATTTGAACAGGAGTGAAAGTTGGTTGCCAATACAGGGGCGATCAACGTACAGCACTATGGCGGAAAAAGTGGACCCCGAAACCTATGAAAGCAAGAGTGATTGTAGCTGGGGATTAATACACCACCAGGTTATGCAACATATTGACATTGCGATTGCCAGTGTATTGCAGAATGTGGATGTCAACCCGAAAGCTCAAACCATAGAAGCTCTCGTGGACGCAATCGACGCAGATGTTGAATACCAAGGCATATTTTACTTAAATATGCCACAAATAGACTATACAGTCAAGTCGCTCGAGAAAATAATGATGTGGCTGATGATGTACGACCTAGGCTAGTGCCAAAAAGCCGCATAGGAAATAATGCACATGTATCTCTAGCAAGAGATATATACGACCCATTTATGTATATATGTGGAGCACAAAATGTATTCCCTAAAATCATTTTGAGAGCCAAGAGCCAGAATGTGGATAGCCTGGTAATTCCAGCGACTAACACAAATGAGGGGATTGATAATAAGAAATTGAAAAGCCCGGCAAGTGACAAATCATCTCCCACAACATCGGAAGTAACTGTGAACAATATCTCAGGGTCTAGATCACCTCCTTACCTACCTAAAAATGTATCTGTGTCAAAAGACATTAATGGGTTGTATGACTCTATTGCACGCGTAGCAAGTACGTGTAAGCAGTTGAAATTTACACTGAAAAAAGATCTCATAAAGATGAAATTGATAGCCTGAAAACCCATATGCAAGCCATAGAGAGCAGATTACTTGTGTTAAGTCCAAAAAATAAAGATCATAAGACCACAACGACAACAGGATGTAAATGCCGTGATAAAGTACCGCCTCAGCCGCAGACAGAACGTAAAAATAAGGCGCCAAAGAAAATGACAAAGAGACAAATAATGATAATTAATTACACGTAGTTGCTGATCCACATATGCCTGTATGCCTCACAGAATTCCCGCCATTGTCACCTGCTAGTGCAGAGAGGCCAATAAACTATAGAAATGCAGTAGGCCAGGATGATACAGAGGCTCCAAATACCACTAATGCCCCAGCAGCAGTGCCGACATCGACTGATAACAACGGGCAAGACAAACAGAAGGTACGTGAGCGTAACATGTGTGTTCTTACTGACAATCAAGCTCGGATGAAACTGGTATTTACATCGCCGAATATTGATAATAATGATGTCACTGCCAATAAGCCCTGACGTTCCTCTTGTTGACTGTAGTAATATTGACAAGGCGACAAGTAACAGCGCTGATCCACGGCAGACGAAGATGCTGTTCAATGAAGTGGCAAAGCTAGAGGGGCCCTGGTTGAGAAGTCGGCATGAAATAAAAAAAGACAGATATCAAGAAAAAAATAATGCACGAACAGATAGCCGTGCTTCAATTCATAAGAGGTCCCTTGCATTGAAGGCGGCTGTTCCTGAACGGGGATGTACGCTGTACCTTCAGCATATTCATATGCCTCCTGTAGATGAAGCACAACACGTGATCGCTTCAATACGCAGCTATGTGAGAGACTCATTTGTTGCGATCTGGTTATTGGCCAGATGGTATGGTCTGCCGTCGATGGGAAAATCAACCGCCAAGAAGGTGGCAGCCCCGGGACCCCAAGAGTGATAATAGTTATACGAATTTTGAATCCAAGCCCAAGTATCTGTAACAGGGCATGGGCAGACATAGTTACTCAAATGACGTTGATGATCTCAAATACTCAGACATCAGTGATGCTGAGACACACGCCGATGCTGTCCTCTCTGAGCATGCCTGGGATGAAGTTGATGGAGGAAGTCCCTGGTGAATAAAATTGTATTGATTATTAGTTTTACCGGTACCATAGATTAATGGACATCAGCATAAAAAGACATAAATGTATAGTACAACTTTTATTATATATTATACAGTGTTTACGGTATTTACTTTTTTAACTCTCAACATGGATACGTATGATCTTAAAATAGCAGCATGGAATAGCAGAGGTGTGGCAGCAGCTACTCCTTACATGGAAACTCTGTTGAAGGAAAATGGCATTGTGGTAATAGAAGAACACCACCTGTATGCGATGAGCTATATAAACTACGGGATATATGCACGAGAAATAAATATCATTTTCTTGGTAAAAGTGGGTCATCTCGCCGGACAAACACAACTGGCTATATACCCGGTAATTGTGGCATAGGCATTGCGTGGAAATACAGCTCACAGTATCAAATAACGCCAGTGCGTGATTTTTGTAATGATAGAATTTGCACACTAATGTACCATTTACAAAGCAATCAAATTATATATATAATTGGCGTATATATGCCACAACGAAATTGCATTAAAGATGATTTCAGTGAATATCTCATAACTGTACTCATAGAGCGCAATAGAAATCATAATTTTTTAATACTAGGTAATTTTAACAGTCATTTTGGTGAGAATGTAAGTAAAAGATCATGGGGAAATTCATGTAAGAATGGAAAACAAATTTAAAATTTCATAGATCGATACAGCCTTGAAATAGGAGATATATCAGATAAAGGCAGTGGACCTTGTTACACGTACCAAAATACAGTAGGAGGTACGTCATATATTGACCACTGTATATAGTAGTAATCTTAAAATCTTGTATCTGATTGTGGTGTTATGGAGGAACACGTTCTCAATACGTCAGATCATCTCCCGATTTATCTTAAAATGTCACTGAGCAATATAAAGGTAAACACAGAGCATGTGAATGATAGAAACCTTATAAAACATGTAAAAAGGCGTCATTTAAGCGAAGATCAAATTAAAGACTATAACACCAAGCTGGAAGGTTCATTGTCTGAGTATACCGCAAATAACATTGATCAATTGTCCGAAATTGATGATATGAGTTGTAAGTCAATAGACGATATGTATAGAGATGTTGTTCAGCTACTAGTAAATGCAAGTAACCACTTACCGCTTATACGTAAAAATAATGGAACGAAACCTTACTGGTCAAAGTCATTAAGTATTGCTTGTCGTATTGCTTGTCGTATTGCTTGCTCTCAATATCCCACCATGCCCTATCACCCCCACCCTCACATCATCATCAGTACATCATTCATCTCATCAATTGACTACAACGTTTTTATCGTATTATAATGTCACTTAAAAGACCTTTTGTGCCGAAAGTGACGTAAAGCAACGATTTACTACTACTACTACTACTACTGCTTGTCGTAATAAAAAGTTAGCTTGGAGGGCATGGGTGTAAACTGGCAAACCACGTGACGATGACTCTCAAGTTTGGATAAATTACAAGAAATGTAAGAGATTGCTACGTAATCAATTGCGCGAGTCGCAATACCAATATGAAGTTGATTATATTAGGAAAATTAATGATGCCAGCGTAATTGATCAAAAGCTTTTTGTTTTTTTGGTAACTAAACGTATATAGACACGCCAGTCTACACCATGTCCTCTAAACGTAGAAAATGGTCAATATATCACTAACCGGTAGAGATAAGAAACCATTCGAAAACATACTTTGAAAAAATTTATACACCTAAAGACAACTGTACTGATAAAAAAATTGATAATGAAGTGAACAACATTGTAGCATCTGAGATTGTGTGTATAAAAAATAACCTAACGAATGTCAATATAGAATATTTTACACCAAAAGAAGTTGAAACCGTTTGCATGTCTTTAAATCTGAATAAGGCATGTGGAGCAGATGGCATATATGCCGAACATCTAAAGTTTGCAGGTAGTAGTACCTTCCTAGTGCTCAGTAGATTATTCTCTGTGATGATGATAAACGCCTATAGACCTGAAAGTTTAAAACGTGGAATAATTGTCCCCATCCCAAAATGCAATACAAATCAAAACGACCCACGATTGGTAAAGTTTTTGATAATCTCCTATTGAAAAGGTATGAATGCTGGATTTTTTCACAATTAAATGATATGCAAGGAATTTCACAAAAAACAGCCTCAAGTTTAAATACTACTTTTTTTACTAAGAGAAGCTATTGGACAGCAGGATGTTTCTTATGTCGCATTGTTGGACGTGAAAAAGGCGTTTGATACTGTGTGGATAAAGGGCTTATTGTATAAACTATGTTGTATGGGGATGAGTAAAATTTTATGGGCTAATATATATGACAGCTACGATAATTTTAAATGTGCAGTTAATATAGCTGGTGGTTTTTCCAGCTGGTTTGCGCCCTTACAAGGCATACATCAAGGTGATATTTTATCGATGTATTTGTATTGTTTATATAATAATGACTTGATAACCGAGCTCGCTAACATTCCTTGTGGTGTACGTATTCAAAATAAAAGTGTAGCTGCTCCTAGTTTTGCTGACGATGTAGCAGTAATAGACAAATCTGCTGTAAGTATGCAACATTATCTTGATACAGTCAATGGTCACAGTGTGAAGTGGAAATATATTTTAATACAGAGAAAATTAAAATTGTCATTTTTGGCAAAGTAAATAAAAATATGTGTTTTACAGTAAATGGCAAAAAACTTATAATTGTTGACGAGTACAAACATTTAGGCGTTCCTTTGTGTAGCTCGTCAAATGCGCAGCTTAATTATAGAGGAAAGAGTAGACAGCCTGAAAGTGAACTGTCACATGATTAGATCGATTGGCAGTAGCACCCGAGGCACATCCCCAATAAGTGCTTTAAAATTGTATTGTTCAGTAAGTATCCCAATTTTGTTGTATGGATGTGAAGTGTGGCCGATATGCGAGCAAGGTATGCTAAAGCTTCAGAAAGCACATGAATATGCAGCACGTACATTTCAAGGTTTACCTCAACAATGTCCAGGTATTGCAGCTACTTCAGCGCGAGGATGGCAGGATATAGAATGTACTGTGGATAAAAGACGGTTAATATTTTTATTCACATTATTTTCTGTACAATTACCTTTTCACATTAACATTTTTATGCAAACATTTATTAGTTTTGCAGTCACTAAGCGTGCCCCAGCAATTATTGGTCCCTTGTACATTTTATATACAACATGTAAAAAATATGACATTGTAAATTTTGTATTGTCGGAACATCTTTTGAACCCGGTCAAAATAAGTAAGTCAACCTGGCGTAATATGGTGTTATCAGTTATAAATAATAAATATAAAATGAAACACTCGATAGATCTGTTAATGTATGATAGTTTGTCAATTTTTAAAAACTGAATGTTTGACTTTTCCATACTCTGGCTGTGGTATGTGGTGATGAATAATCCAGTCACATTTTATAAATGTAAAGTGGTTGCCAGAATGTTGATTGGTGGTGATGCTATGTACAGACGATTGTTGCGTAATGTTTACAAGCACAGCTCAATCTGTCATCTCTGCCCAGCGTGCCAACAAATTACTATTGAACATACGGAATACGGTGTTCACTCAACGGTTGGTGCTCGATCACTGAAGTTAAGCAACGTCGCGCCCGGTTCATAATTGGATGGGTGACCGCCTGGGACTGCCAGGTGCCGTATGTACTCGTGGGGATCAGAGAACCACGTAAATCAGATGGCTGGTCTGACTGACTTTGAGTTGGACGTAAAAGAACCTCAATGGACGTAGGCGCAGTTTCCATCCAGCGAGACCCCAAAAAATCCACAACATGGAGTACTTGGCACATATATAAGGCCATGAATGATATCATGAATGATAACAGGCCTTGCTAAGTTACTCCCGTGGCGCGATAGCACAATTGTGCGTACTGCCACGTAATATACAGATACAGATAACATGTTTTGTTCGAGCGTACGGGCCTCTCAGGTCAGCGTGAGCTGCAGTGGGAAAGAATGACTCGCCTAATGCCACCGGCAATGGTCAGCTCAATTAACTGCATGTCTGACAGTACAAAATTAGTATTTCTGATGAGTGGCCTGAATGTAAAATATTTGAAAAATGACATTGTATATATGAGGGACTGGTCACATTTTTGAGTAATATGCATAATTGCTTAAAAGTCGAAATGGGCTTATGTGACTGAATGTTAAATAAAGTCGAACATAATGTCTTATACTATAATAAAATCATGCTACAATTTCAAATAGTTTAATCGCACATATGTTTCTATTTTAAATTACTATTTTTCACGTTTGAACTGTTAACAACTGCTTAAATGTATGTATATTCACGTGTTTACTTAGGTATATTGATTTTCGTAATATGTATTGATGAAATAAATGTATATGCTCTCCCAATGTGGAGATTAATAACAGATATATAAGTTAACATAATTAAAAAAATCCGAGAAAAACTCGGATTAGTCAGACCACACCCACCCACCCCATTATCTATTTTTTTATATTTTTTTGGAAACATTTGAAACATGAAAACAACACAGAAATTTCCAAAAAAAAATTAAAATCCGAGTTGGGGCTTGACCCACCCACCCACTTCCGAGTTTTTCTCGGATATTTTGAATTATTTTAACTTGACAAAACCCTTTACAGTGCTATAACTATTTACTTATCTAATAAGTGCGGCATAATGTTCAACTATATGCCGTCATAGGTCGCTTATACGGGCAACATTCACTACAAGGATCTTTTATCTTATTAGATTGTATATTAATTGTTTATACCCTAACAGAGCGGGGTCCGACTTGATACGTCAGAATGCATTCTCACGTCAAAAGGTAATCCCCGCACTAAAATACTTATTTTATAATGGCCGTACACCCATAGCATAGGAATTCAAATGAAGCCGAAAAACCCAAACTAAGATATTAATGATCAATTAAAATTTAAAGTTAATGATGAATTAAAAAAAACCATCACCATTTAATCTTTAAAAACAAAATTGTATATGATGTTGTATTCATTTTTAACAATTCATTCCCCAAAAAGTATTTTTTCGTATAATGCTATGTTTACGTGGAAGCCGTTCCGAGGCCAGTAACAGTCTTAATTTCATCACAAATGTGTACAGCCTTGACTAGCTCGATATTGTTGATATATCTCTCATGAATAGAATAATAGATGTGAATAGTTCCATATCAGCCGATATCATTCCAGCTGGAGCTTTTCATGACGTATTGTGCATGCGATACCAGAAAAATACTAACTTTACGTCGGATGAACTCTTGATAATTAGCTCTATCATGCAATAAATTATTCAATTACAAACTGCATACTATGTTCATGTACCAAGAGTACGAAAATTAATAATGATTCTTATTAATGTTGATTGTTAATCACATAATAAAACAGTTAATTAGAGTTTATTTTTATAAGCTTAATTTTTTTAATTTTAAACTATTATTTCGCGGAGGGTAAAACTTTATCTAGATACCAATTTTATGAATCTAAGTAAGTCAAATATCACTCACATCTTACCCTTATTTACCACTTTTCTTGGTGAAAGAGTTATTTTACAGCATATCATTTTTTGCTGCTGGTTGTAGCATAATTTTAAAAATGCTTTTACATTTTCTCCCATAGTGAAACATATCCAGGGAGGCCCTTCCAATTTTAAAAATCTAGGAAAAATAGCTCACACGTTGTGGTTATTATGCCATTTTTAACTTTGGGGATGAAAGGTTGGTAGCAAATTAATACAAATAATACTATTAAACACTCCGGTGGGTTTTGATACCAATTTTATGAATCTAGGTCAAATAACTGATTAAGTTATGGTCATCAACCCCATTTTACTCCGATTTACTACCACTTTTGGGAGGAAAGGGTGGTTAAAAATTGAAATAAAAAGGTGTTTCTGGCGATTAAAGGGAGGTCGCCAAATATTTAAAAACTGTTTTTATATTTTTTCACTGATGTTAGATACAAATTTTATGATTCTAGGTCAAATAGCTCATAATGTATAGTTATTATCCCAATGTTATCCAATTTACCACTTTTGAGAATGAAAGGGTGGCACAAAAGTAATACAAATAATTTTAATGGATTCCGCAGGTGTTAAAACATATGTTTTATAAATGTAGGGTAAATGGTTTTAAATGTATCGTTAATGTTCTTTACCCCTATTTACCCCTTATTACCCCAATTTCGGGCGCTAATACAAAACGGATTATAGATGCCTTTTAATATGTTTTTCTGTGCTGTTTCAAGAACATATGCTGAAATTGTCAGCTTGTTGCGAATTTGTTCCGGGTTATTATCCAATACCCCTGGACTATATAAACAGTTTATTTCGTGAACTATTATAAAAGTAGGTTTCTAGGTCTATTAAAATCAAAACTAAAACAGGAGTTCCCAAACTCAGACGCCCGGCTTTAGTCTGTTTGAGTGCTATAGACAAAAAATCCGCTTAATATTTTCTAAACTTAACAGTGTATTGGTTTTCCTCATGGGCCAGAATCCAAAATGTTCAGGATGTAATCGGAGATTATTCATTAGTAAAATATCTGATATAATTAAGGAAAGAACCAAGGAAACAAGTTAAAATATATCTTCAACGTGTATTCCTTTCACCACCAATTCCGGTGCTTGCCAACATTTATTCAATACTTGCCTACGATGTACCCCGTACAGAGGATGTAAGCTTACCCACTAAATTCCAATTCAATGTTAGGCCAGCGTCGCAGCCCCTGGCTGGATCAATGCCCGTCAATCCACGACGCTGCCCAATACTAACCCATCACTGGGTCTGCTGTATACCTTGCACAAACACGTGGCATTCACCCAATCAATGCTGTTTCAATGTTGTCCCAAAGTCTTCGACGCTGGTCTGACATTGAAACAGCATTGGGTAATTGTACGGTGTTTTCTGACTGCTGCATGCAGGTGATTATGCGGGTCACGCTTCCTATCCCCGCGCCAGAAACACCAGATAACACGATACATTGGAACAATACTAATGCAGTGCTTGGCCACTATCTACGGCGCTGGGCCAACAGCATTTCAACCAAAACCCTTTAAGCTCTAATCACGATATTTAATTGTGAAGGTATTTTTTTCTCACCGTCTGCACACTCCATTTTAATGGTGATGTCTTTTGTTTTTGTAGGCAGACAGTTCTCATCACGTCGTCCACACACACCTGTACATTTACTCATTTTGTAACTGACAATGTTCCAGCATAAAGTGTTTCCACTTCCAATCATCATGTCTTTGGGCTTGACGTTAGCGAACCAAAGGAAACATGAGTCCTTATAGGGTCTGAAAACAGTGACAGAAATATAAGACACATGCCTTCCTCTCTCATATAAGACACATATATACGACTGATTGGAGATGACAGACATGCTAACTCAGAAAACTCAAGATGTTGGACTATGTTGGTGGACACTAAACTGTCAATATCTTGTCAATATCTTGTCAATATATTGTTAATATCCTATCAATATCTTGTCAACATCTTGCTATCAAGCACAAGCGGAGAACTGATGTTGTTTTAATGTTGTCAATCGTCTGTGACGCTGGCCCAAAATTAACACAGCATCAGTCTAACGTTTTGTGTTTGCTGTGTTTATGTGTTTGTCGGCCTTGCTCGGGTAGTGCCATGGTGTTGCTTCGGTGTGGCCCAACACTACTCTGGTATCGGGCCGGTCTCTCGAGTTCACTGAGTATTTAGTACATTGTGAAAAAGTGTACGTTGCATTGGGCCGATGTTGCTTCGTTGTTTTCTAACAATGGGTCGGCACCAGTCTTATGTGTTTTTAAATGAACAATTTATTGTTCTAAACAAGAAAATCGTAAAGCCCTTACTGGACTATACTGGACTATATATATCGAGGTCAACATCAAAGTAGCTCAACAGGTGGGGTTTATGATCAGTCAATAAAAAATAAATTGCTTAAAATCTGACAGGGATGAGGGTCGCAGACCACCACACGTGCTAGGCCTACGCCCTACAAAGCTAGAGCCCTAATAAACAACACTGAACCTTAATAAACAACACTGAACCTTAAACTGGTCTAATCTACTCGCGGGGACAATGATTGATACTATTGTTGTATTCCTAGCATTATAACGTTATAAAGTCATTTCATTCACTTCACTTATCCATTATTATCGTTGATTTATATTGTTAGCAGCGCGTATAAATGGGCAAATACAGTATTCCCATAGCAATCGTAGAGTCTCTTAACAGTGAGGCCAGCTAGACTCTGATGTCATCTTCCACCCTTTAACATTGTTAATCCCAGCTAATATTCATTCAATGAATAACCTTAATAGGTTGTACCTAATTATCTTTATAGAAACTATTTGATACATGGCACATTATTATCCATAGACTAGTGAAAAAACAGTTTTATCTTACTGTTATTAATAAAGTTATATTATAGACATATATTATCAGATTATATTCATAACTCAGATTAGTGAATAGTGATAAGGGGATCTCGCCAGCTAGTGCCAGCCCAGCTACCACGATACATTGAGACAGTGTTGGTTTTAAGTTGGGCCAGCGTCGTAGACCAAGGACCAACATTAAACCAGCACTGGCTTTTTGTATAGTTTTGTTTTTTTTCTTAACTAAGTGGTCAAACAAACACGAAGCGCTGACACAGTGTTGTGTTAACAGGCAAGTGACACACACATTGAACAGCATTTAAATGAACAGGCAGATAATACTATAGGCACACAATAGATTGACCCAGAGTTGCTTTAAGGTCTGTCCTTCGTCTATGTGGCTGGTCCAGCTGTAAAACAATACCGCGACACAGCCTGTTTGCGGGATTGGCGGCGGGGGAGTGCCGTTCCCGGGAGGGGGCACTACCCATTACATTGTGCCATTATTGGGCTGTTGCTGCGCCAGCGTTAAATACATACGCTAGTTCAACCTAAAAGCATCCCATGTGAAAGGGGGGGGGGGGTTGGTCACCGTTAAAGTCGCCGGCACCATGATTGATGGGTGGGGAAAGACACAGTGAGCGAAGTTGAGTCATTGGACCAACATTAAAGCAACTTTGGTTACGCGACGTGGTGGGTGTGCAAGAGAGGTAGTGATCACAAATAATGCAGGTAGTGTTGTTTGAATTACGACCCAATGTTGTACAGGGTGGGCCAACCATGATAAGTGACCGGGAAGATCTATCAAAAGGTAGTAAGTGGTCACGTATATTATTATTACAAGTTCCCAAGTTCCCTAGTTCCCAGGTACGAAATTCCGAAATAAACAGTTAACAAAAAAATGTTTTTTCCTATTTCAACAAAAAACATTTTGGATACCGCCTTCTGCCTTTCCACGCATAATAGTATTGCCAAGATGCGCGCATGAATGGAGTTAAATGTGTTTTTTTAGACTACTCATTGTTATGTTCAATTGACGAATAAGGCCTCTATGTGTAAGCCCGACGTTGACCCAAAGTTGAGGTAAGGTTTGCCCAATTTCTGGGACCTTACAGCAGCGTTAATCCAAGATCGGTTCAATGTATGTTTGATGGGAGATTTACAGCTGATATTAAGCAGCCATCCACACAAGAGTTGATCTGAGTAGGCCCAGTTGTTTTTCAAGTTCAAAAGAGTATTATAACATGCCGCAGGTTAGGCATAGAAAATATATAATGATAGGCCTATATGCCTACAAATCACGGGATACCCTTAAACAAGTTCCCATTTTTTAAGTTCCGGGAACTTCAAGTTCCGAAATTCCAAAATAATTGAAAAAATATATTAGAAGATTATTTGCAAAAATCGTTTTTGTTCGGAAAAACAGTTTGGTCCCCATTATTAATTATAAGTGCTGTAGACTGAAGCTAGTTTTAATATTTCGTTATATATATAGACCAGGGCCTAGTTTTATATTTATATTTTGTTTATAGGCGATCTTGGCAAACATGTCACGATGTGAAATTAAATATATATATAGGCCTATCTACAGATATCAAATAAAATTCAATATAAAACAGCAAATTTATTATAGAAAATCTGACATGAAGATTATTACAATATGATATTTTCCCAGATATAGGCCTGGGCCTACTTGTAGGCCTAATTATGTTCGAGTGGTGGTCGCAGACGATAGAACAACTTTATTAACGATTACTAGTAGGCCTATTAGGTCTTTGTCGTGTTTGATGGGGGTAGGCCCTATATTATTTATTAACCTGTAGGGTCTAGAGCTATTGAGGTCTTTCCTCCATGGATTCCTAATTGTCATCTGCGAGGTGTGATTTGTGTGTTAGCAAACGCCACCCTCCACAACGTGTTACCGGAACATAGTGGAGGGCGAGATTGTTCTAACTATGATTTGTAGGCCTATATCATAATATATTTTCTATGCAGCCTATAGCTGCATGTTATAATAGTCTTTGAACTTGAAAAACAACTGGTCCTATACTCCGATCAACTCTTCTGTGGATGGCTGCTTAATACCAGCTGTAATTATGTATCTCCCCATCAAACAGACATTGACCCTATGTTGGATTAATGCCGCTGTAAGGTCGCAGACGTTGGACAAACCTTACCGCAACTTTGGGTCAACGTCGGGCCTACACATAGAGGCCTAATTCGTCATTTGAACATAAAAATGAGTGTGCGCGGTCTCTGGTGCAGTGGTTAAGGTGCACCGTACTTAAAGCCTGTAGATCAGAGATCGCTGATTCAAACCCTCCTCTGGCCTATACATGTGCACAAAGGTGGCCCAGTACATTTAATTCCATTCATGCGCGCAGCTTGGCAATACTATATAAACGCGTGGTAAGGCAAAAGGCAGTATACCTAGGCCTATCTAAAATATTTTTTGTTGAAATAGGAATTTTTTTTTTTTTGTTAACTTTTTTTTCGGAACTTGAAGTTCCCGAAACTTGAAAATTGGGAACTTGAAGTTCCCGGAACGTGGGAACTTTGGAACTTCGGCAATTGGGAACTTGTTTAAGGGTATCCCACAAATCACACCTCGCAGATGACAACCTAAGCAAACACCACGCATTGACCCTATGCTGGTTTTACGTTGGGCCAGCGTCACAGACGGTGGTCCAACATAAAACCAGCATTGGGTCAATGCGTCGTGTTTGTTGGGAAGGAATCCATGTAGATCGATACTGTTTTCAATTGTCACATGTCATAATTTTCTCACGGGTCCAGATGATTGTTGATTGCCGGGGGGGGGGGGGGGTGCAAACAGCAACGCGCGTGGAGGAAAGACAACAATAACTCTACAGGGTATTAAATTATAATATATCCCATCAAACACGACAAAGACCCAATACTAGTAATCGCTTAATAATGTTGTTCTATTGTCTGCCACCACCACGCGAACTCGAATATAATATCTGGAAAAATATAATTTTGTAATACTCTTCATTTTAGATTTTGTATAATAAATTTGCTGTTCTATTGTAAATTTTATTTTATACCTGTAGGCCTAGGCCCCTATATATTTAATTTCACATCGTGAAATGTTTGCCAAGATCGCCTATAAACAAAATATAAATATGTGAAAAACTAACTTTAGTCTACAGCACTTAAAATTAATAATGGGTAGACTACCAAACTGTTTTTCCGACCAAAAACGATTTTTTCAAATAATGTTTTATTCTATTTTTTCAATTATTCTGTAAGTTCCCGGAACTTAAAACTCGGAACTTGGGAACTTGCTTTAGGGTATCCCCCCTGGCTATTCATTCCCGGCTTTCACTAAAACACATGAGGATTATATAAACAGTTCATTCCCACATTAAAACTGATTAAAATCACCTGATCACTAGGTTAACAAATTATTTCTTTGTATTTGATATATGCGCCTAAAATTGAGTCACACACAAGGCAGCAGTCAAGATTAATAAGGACAGATATTAGATTTAACGGTCATATTTTTACATTGCTTTACCTAGAGATTATATCAGTATAATTTAAATCTGTCTATATTGTTAAATTAGTTTCATTGGTACACACGTGTGTGTACTAACTTCAGTATGTTGATGTCCTGGCATTGTATTGGCTAAATAAACCTGTCTTGTCTTGTCTTGTCTTGTCTTGTCTCGTTCAAGATGCTCTCATTCCCCAACGATGCCTTACATAATGCATTTATAACGTGAACTGTTTGTGCATTCACTGTGCAGTGTTGGCCTACACAGCAAACGCTCAGCCGAAGCGGCAAAATGGTGGGCCAGCGGCGAACACAAGGGGCCAACACTGTACCGGCCGAGCGCCCGGCGTCTGCTGGGCTACTGCTTTACCATTGTTTAGCAGCCGTTTTACCATTAAAACAATACAGCGATAACGCCTACATGCCGGATTGGCGGGGGGGGGGAGTACCGTCCCCGAGAGGGGGGGCGCTACCCGCATCCGGCGCATGGAGACAATGCCAAGCAAGGGCCCAGCGTTAATCTGTCACTGGTACACAGTCCACGGCGATGGGCCAGCATTAAAGCAATATTGTGTCAATGTAGGCCGGAGTTAAAAGTGTGCATAAAGTGATCAGTAAACATGATACATTTGGGCGATGTTGGGCCGATGTCGGTAGATTGTGAACCAACATTAGCCCACCACCGGGTCAATGTATCACATTTACTGGCAATGCATAGGTAGGCCTAGGTCAGATAAAGGCATATATAAGTCTTATATATTCCTTGGTCAGATAAGCTCTATTATGCTGGTAGCAGATTGGAGTGTTGTTTGAATTATGACCCAATGTTGTACAGTCAGGGCCAACCATAATAAGTAACGGGTGAAATCTTTCAAAGGTTAGTAAGTGATCAGGTATATTAGTAATAGTTACAGTGTTTTACGTTTCATTCACAACTTTGTGCCAAAATATTCAAAACCTTAGCAAAAAACATAATACTAAATGATTTTTACAGTGCTCTCAAATAGGAATGAAAATGAAAATATTCCTCTTTTTATTGTTGTAGTTATGATAAATATGATATTAAAGGGAAATTATTATTATTATTATTATTATTATTATTATTATTATTAGTAGTAGTAGTAGTAGTAGTAGTAGTAGTAGTAGTAATTTCATATGATGTATATGCTTCGTGTATGCGTCTAGTTTCCTATTAATCATTGCAGATTACGTAACTGCCATTCAACAAAACAATTAAACATGTTAAATCAAATATGCTATTAGGCATAGAAGAATTTTAAAGGTACTATGTATATATTCAAAATAACAAACTAAAAATTGGATTGGGAGATATTATGAAAATTGCAATGTAGCGTTGTAAAAGAAATAGCCCAACACAATGAAAATACATATTGTAAAGCTAACAGGAGGTGAAATAATGCAGTCCGCAATTGTGGCATATAAGAACAAAAACAAAAGCTAATGATAACGTTAGAATGAACGTTGGCATTTTGTCACAAGGCACAGACAGACTTCGGTCATGCACAATGTAATTTGTAATATACCCAGATAGGACAAGTAGCACGGACACTTTGTAACTTTGACCCCTATCTCCTTTTATATTAATATCCAAGTCGGAAGAGAAGCAGAGTTTTTCCACGTTTTGTACCTAATCAAGAACCCCCTTCGTCTTCTCCTGGCCTTCCTTCAAAGCGTAACGGAAATAATTGTATTTTTATCACTATTTACCGGTTTTATCTTTAGATCTGACCATGAGGTTTACAATTCCTGAATATTCTTAATATAACTGATTATGCGTTGGAGGATAAGGTTGTCGTCTTTTCAGGAAAATGTGTTTCGCTGTCTACAGTGTCTTCCCGCTGATATTTGTCAATGTCTCTCTCCTTACGATGATGTTCAAGGTGGACATACAGTAGGCCTAGCCTATGATAAGTGACATCTGGCGAGCTTACTTGAAACCTTTTTATTCAATACAGCAGTAAGGGAATTAAATTGCATATAAAATGTCCTATCTTTGATCCCAAATTAAGCAGATATGAGTAATACTTACTTCATTTCAACTATCTCTTCCTTGTCGTTATTGTCTGAAAATAGAAAGCAAAATAACAAAAAGTTTAATCATTCAGCAAATAAATTGAATATTGGTTTCACTGGTACAAATAATAGTCATAGAATAGAAACTAGATGTTGACTGCCAGCAAACTAGAGACAGAGATACAGTTTTGTATTAATACTGGTACGGCCTCGACCAAAATTAATGCAATATAGAATCCATGTCTCGTGTTTGTCTGAGTGTTGCAGAAGTCAGTGAAAAAGAGCTTGAACGTCTGACTTCTTACTTTTTCTGAGTTTTGGCTGCAGTTACCACGCTTTGCTTATCAGCACTGTAGTACTAATTATAGCTATCCGCGGCATATGACGTCATCAATTCAATCTGAATTTCAACTTTTTACTTATACTCCACACTTTAGTAATGTTTTAACACGCTTTCTACAAAACTAAGCTGAATCGAGTCAAAATATTTGATTCAAAATCTACGATTTTTTTTATTCTAAGTTACTGGCTTAGTTTAAGAGCTATATATTTTTTTAAAATAGTATAATATTACTATTAAAATTTAAATATAACAAGAAAGTCACACTTTTTTCAGGTGAGCACGATATGTTTTGTCACATAGAGCTGAAGTAATTAAAAAGTATCAAAGGGATAATGGCAATATATGATGTCTATGTGATTCGACGAGAATATTGGTGAGATACATTGATCGCTACACACAATAAACCATTGTGTTACTAATAATGACAACAAAATATGTATGTTTCTCCACAAAAAAATGTTATTATATAATCGGTTGTGTAGGTTTAACATTAGACAGATTGGAGGTAGACTCACCCACTGCGACACAGCTCACAACTACGACAAGCCAACACAGGACTGTGTAAGTATGCATCTGTGAAAATAAAATACAACAACTTGGAAATTTGACTTGAACGCATTATCTATCTTACTTCAATGAAACATTTTGTTCATTGCCAGACGTGTTATGAAGTAGAAGATTTACCACAAAAACTTGAGGGGTTATGTGGCGATGATGCAGCGAAGCAGAACACGGTGGACACGTGAAAATAGTGGAAACAGTGAACACAGTGAACACAGTGAACATAGTGAACACGGTGAACACAGTGAACACGGTGAACACAGTGAACAGGTCAACACAGTGAACATGGTGAACACAGTGAGCAGGTGAACACAGTGAACACAGTGCACATAGTGAACATTGCGAACACAATGAACATGGTGAACACAGTGAACACGTGAACATAGTGAACATGGTGAACACAGTGAACAGGTGAGCACAGTGAACAGGTGAACACGGTGAACACGGTGAACACGGTGAACACAGTGAACAGGTGAACACAGTGAACATTGCGAACACAGTGAACAGGTGAACACAGTGAACACGGTGAACACAGTGAACACGGTGAACACAGTGAACACAGTGCACATAGTGAACATTGCGAACACAATGAACATGGTGAACATAGTGAACAGGTGAACACAGTGAACATGGTGAACACAGTGAACAGGTGAACACAGTGAACAGGTGAACACAGTGAACAGGTGAACACAGTGAGTGAACAGGTAAACACAGTGAACAGGTGAACACAGTGAACAGGTGAACACAGTGAACAGGTGAACACAGTGAACACGTGAACACAGTGAACATGGTGAACACAGTGAACACGTGAACACAGTGAGCAGGTGAACACAGTGAACACGTGAACACAGTGAACAGGTGAACACAGTGCACACAGTGAACACGTGAACACAGTGCACACAGTGCACATAGTGAACATTGTGAGCACAGTCAACACGGTGAACACGTGAACACAGTGAACACAGTGAACACAGTGAGCATTGTGAACACAGTGAACAGGTGAACAGGTGAACATAGTGAACACGTGAACACAGTGAACACAGTGAACAGGGTGAACACAGTGAACAGGTGAACACAGTGAACAGGTGAACACAGTGAACAGGTGAACACAGTGAACAGGTGAACACAGTGAACACGTGAACACAGTACACACAGTGAACACAGTGAACACGTGAACACAGTGCACACAGTGCACATAGTGAACATTGTGAGCACAGTAAACACGGTGAACACGTGAACACAGTGAACACAGTGAGCATTGTGAACACAGTGAACAGGTGAACACAGTGAACACGTGAACACAGTGAACACAGTGAACAGGTGAACACAGTGAACAGGGTGAACACAGTGAACATGGTGAACACAGTGAACACAGTGAACACAGTGAGCATGGTGAACACAGTGAACACAGTGAACACGTGAACACAGTGAACACAGTGAACATGGTGAACACAGTGAACACGGTGAACACGTGAACACAGTGAACACAGTGAGCATTGTGAACACAGTGAACAGGTGAACACAGTGAACACGTGAACACAGTGAACACAGTGAACAGGTGAACACAGTGAACAGGGTGAGCACAGTAAACACGGTGAACACGTGAACACAGTGAACAGGGTGAACACAGTGAACAGGTGAACACAGTGAAGAGGTGAACACAGTGAACAGATGAACACAGTGAACACGTGAACACAGTGAACAGGTGAACACAGTGCACATAGTGAACACTGCGAACACAGTGAGCATTGTGAGCACAGTGAACATGGTCAGCACAGTGAACACAGTGAGCATTGTGAGCACAGTGAACACGTGAACACAGTGAACAGGTGAACACAGTGAACACAGTGAGCATTGTGAACACAGTGAACACGTGAACACTGTGAACACAGTGAGCATTGTGAACACAGTGAACACAGTGAACATTGTGAACACAGTGAACACAGTAAACACAGTAAACAGGGTGAACACAGTGAGCATTGTGAACACAGTGAACATGGTGAACACAGTGAACATGGTGAACACGTGAACATTGTGAACACAGTGAACACGTGAACACTGTAAACACGGTGAGCACAGTGAACACAGTGAGCACTGTGAACACAGAAATCACAGGACTGGTGGTTGTGAAGGATCTACATCCCGTACACTATTAGGACTGAGATAAAAACTGTAACATTTGTGACAAACGACACGCAGTAGTCACAGTGGACAGGAGAAGATTGAAGACGTCGTTATGTTAGATGAGATGAACAGCTTGTGTGTTCATGACCTAACCAGGGCTTAAACTACACATTACTTACTGAAATCACTAGTATTAGGCCCGGCCGTAGGCCAGGAGCCTATTAGGTTTATTGCAATAATGTTGTTGTCCTAATTTGTGGAAAGAGGGGTGTCGTGCATGGGAAACGGTTGACATTTCTGAGAAACAGTCCTTATGAACATGTCAAATATAACTTTTGATGTCACTAAGTCATATAGTTGCGTATTTAAAAAGTGTTAAGAAAAAATATATTCACAATTATATATTCATGATTAGAGCTTAAAGGTATAAGGTTGGAATAATGCTGGCCCAGCATCACAAACGATGGCCCAGCATTACATCAGCATCAGGCCAATATATGGGTAGTGGCTTTTCTGGCGTCGTGGGAATGAAGCGTCACCGGCATAGAAGTGCGGCACGCGTGCTGTTGCTAAGAATACAGCAGACCCAGTGTTGGAGTGGTGTTGGGAGTAGTAGTAGAGTGGATTGCCGTACGCTAAAAAATGGTTGTAAGATGGTTGGCAATGCTGGCAAGGCCCCAATGTTAGTAAAGAGTTGGCACAACGTTGTACCAACGTTGCATCACAACCGTACACTGCCCCACCCGCTCCCTTGCGTAGCTTACCTTACACTGACACTACAATGTTGGTACAACGTTGGCCGTTTTCATACCCTCCTCAACAACAGACAATCTTGTTTAATCATGTTAATGCAAAATTTTGTCAATATTATGTGATTTGTATTAATGTAATGATACAAGACTCAAAGTTCACTTTAATATATTATTGTGAACAATTTGCAGATTGTTATTGATATGTTTTTTATTGTGTGAACAATTACTAGATTATTATTATTAGTTTTTGTTAACATTATATAACTGGTTTGTAATGATACAAATGAGTCAAAGTTGACACCTAAATAGTGAAATGGATCAATCAGAGAAATGTATAAATATTCATAGTAGTTTAGATCAATTGGAGACATGTATAAATACTCATTGCAGATTAAAATAATTAAAGACATGTATACGTACCCATAGTAGATAAGATCAATTAGAGACATATATAAATATTAACTGGTAAACCCTGTTAGCTGACTGTCAAGTAAATTTATACCTATTTTGGTCTTAGGGCTCCACTCTGTTACAACCACGTTTACATTAACAAAACTTGAACTGAAGCATTTTTTATTTACAGTTGTTTAATTTGATGTATATTTTTAATAAACAATTTTTCCCCATTTTATTTGTCTGTTTTATGTACGATAAATAACACATTTTATTCATACGAAAACGTCAATACTGGTATATTTGAAATAAAAACGCCCAAAACTGTAATGTGTGAAGACGTACATCAAGTATATTTGAAGTCCATGTCGGGATAGGTGTGCATTCAATTTAATCTTAGTCGTCATTCTACGAATTATCAGAACACTGATCATTATAATAATAACTTGGCAAGTCGTGGAAGTTGCTCCCAAGCCCGAAAGGCTGCGACCCACTGCGATGATAACTGGTATTCTCGGTACATTTTAACATCTTCACTGGATCTGAAAATTGTCACCAGCAAATACGGCACTATGTTATGAACTACCCAGTATGACTGGGCCGCCTAACTCATATACTGCGCGAGGACCAGTCACACTGACCGCCATCTTGTTTCCACAGTCAGCTGTGTAAAAACGACACTCGCGCTGCCTACCAAAAAACTCGGATGCCATGAAATTGAGACGAATATTTCAAGTTCCTAAGAAAACTAGGCCATTTTGAGCAGGCGTAAACTTCTGATTGTACTAGAACTATTTAAAAATTTAAACATTTAAAAATTGAGGTCACTGTGTCAGAGCCTTGCGATGTCATCAGGGTAGTTATGAACCACATGCTAGGTCAAATAACGCCCATAGAAAAATGTTCAAATCTGTGTGCGATTAGAGTGTGCAATTATATATTATTTTAAACGTATTAGGATCTAGCTCCTTTCTCATAAAGAAGCATATATATTATCTTGGGGGGAATCACTCTAGGAGGGAAGGGTGGATTCTGGAAGGGTAGCCGATAGAGGTTTAAAATTGGGGTTTATTCTGGGAAGGAGGGGTAGATTCTAGGAGAGTCACAAAAAGATGTTTAAAATTGGGGTATATTCTGGTAGGGAGGGATCGATTCTGAGAGGGCCGTAGATAGATGTTTAAAATGGGGGTATATTCTGGGATGGATGGGTACATTCTAGGAGCAGAAGACGCCTCACATAATCACAAAAAGGAGGGGTAAATCCTGGGAGGAAGGGGTAGATTTTGGGAGCCCCCCGGGGAGCCGCCGTACTAGCACCGGGGGCATATTTCAAAATCTACCTACGGCTAGATTCTGGGGCGCCCACAATCTACCCGGGTATAGTATGGGAGGTGAGTATATTTCCGGATTTTACACTTTTTACTTAAATAAAAAATCATGAATTTCGTCTCTATATCTAGCCTAACTGGTAAATGCGTAGCACAAAAATAAAAAAACTTTGGCAGTTCTAGTCTATAGACATGTTTACATCATATGGTCATATTATTAGGCTAAAATAAAATCACCGTTTTTTTATGATTTTAGCCTGAGCCAGTCTCTTTAAAGGGTATCACGAGCCCCAGGGGGTGTATCTTCTTAACTCCATGTATTAAAAATCCAAACCACAATTGTTATAAATAATTTTTCTATCACTTACGATCCTTTTCCTCTTAGAGTTTCGATTTTTTTTAAACAAAATGAAAATCCACCATTAGAGCGCTGAATGTCAATATTTAAAAAAACATTAAAACATTACAAAGTTCGTAGTACACGTATATATTTGTCCCGTTTCATGTACATATGTATGATTATGAGCATGCTTAGTGTTTGTTGACCGCATTTGATACATCTGGCATCTGGTACCACTATATCAAATATTAACCTTGTTGCATGAAGGACTTATGAGGTCAAAAGAACGGATGGAGTACTCTCACGAGTTACATTTTGTCGACGTCTTGTATTAACATAATCCTCATTTTGATAGTTATAAGCAGCTTTAATACCACTGTTGCCACATTTTGTCATTGAATATATTCAGGATGAAACATATATAAAGTTTTGATTTTTTTCCGCCAACGTAAACCCACCCTTAGTAGTCCTCTTGCTGAGGGGGGTCCTGTGTGCATTTTTAGGTCCCTTAAGTTTCTATTAAAAGTCGTTTAGGGGACCACCCCAGGAGTAAAAAAAACTTGGGTAGACATGCTGGATCATGGTAGCAACTCAGGAAAACGATTTTCAAAATGGCCGCCGGAAGCCATTCTGAAAAACCTACATGTCAATATATTTTGCACCAGTTGGCCAATTTGGATGATCAAAATGTCCAGTATACCGTTTTTTAGGGTGCTGAATCGATTGGAAGGGGTTTTGAAATGACCTGAAATAAGGATCCTGCGAAATTCAAAATGGCCGCCATTCTGCTCCATCAAATTTTATTTTTATTCACATCTTGATTTATAATTGGCACAGGTAGTCCATGGGCCAGAATTGGTCGTCGTGCACCCTCACTACTCTCCATGAGTTGTACCATGTTGACTTCTGTGAATGATATTAACGATGTCACCAGAAAAAAATGGGGCGCGATATGGGTTTCGGCCATTTTTCAAAATTGCCGTAACGAAAATCTAATTTGGACATTATCTCCAGTTCTAATTTACATGAAATCATAATTTTGGTGTCTAGACCTATGTTTTCATGGTCAAAGAATCGAATGAAACACACTAATAAAAGATAAGGTTATTCCTATATTGCAAATTCGGAAAAATCCAAGATGGCTGCCAGCAAAAATAATTTTATGACAAAATCATTATGTCTATATTTAAAACCAAATTCCATATCTCTAGTTCTCAATGACATAGAATCTCAATTCTTTTGTTTATGGATTTCATGTTTTTTGGTCAACAAATCAACTGCAACCACTTAAAACAGACTAGAGCAATACCAGGTACATTTTAAAGAATCCACGATGACTTCCAACCAATGATTTTCGAATCACATTTGCCTATGTGGAGTTTTTTTTTCAAATTAGCATTGTCATGGAAATATATATATATATAATATTCGTTGTGGTACTAAAGACATGCATAGTTAGAAAAAAATCACTTCGTGTCTTTAAACTGTCATATATAGCTAACATTGGAAATCGTATAATATGTCCCTATTGTCATTCCATTTGTGTGAAAACAAAAAAATGTACAAATGAATTATTGATGTTACAAATATAGAAGCATGTCAATCAAAATGATCCATGTCTCTAGTTATCCTATGTTACAACATGTGGGGCAAACATAGCTATCTGTGAACCAAGGAGGCTCTAGATGTGCGGTATGTTGGTGAAGGGACGTCTAATTTAACTACAGCAAGAATGAATACATACATGCATGATTACAGCAATATGCACACTCTTACATCTGATAAATAGCACGATAAAAGTGCTAAAGCAGTTTTGACATGTCAATGCACTGGTGGTGTCACAGTATGTGAACATATGGAAATCTGCGAGTGCTGTAGAGTGATGTGCTGTGAAGTCTTTGTCCAGTGCACTCATACTAATTAACCCCTCCCCCTGGCAACCCTGTTTTTCGTTCAATATGACCACCAACGACATAAGATATGTGGCTGATCAGCGTCTTTCGGCTATATAACATTTTAACATTTGTATATTCACAAGCTATATTTTATGAGTTACTACACATCGAACGAAATATTTTGCAGCTACTTACTCTATAACAAAAAAAACTCAGTACCACACGTAGCATTTATTGTAAATTTACCCAGGAAAAGGAGTATGTTATGTATGAAAATTCATAATAGTTACTTATAAATCATTCCTTTGTCTGTTGAATGTACACCATATAAAAACAAAAATAATATTCAGCACACAAGAACAGCCAACATAAAGTAAATTTATCAGTAAGAGGGAGCTGGCGAAGGAAATTACAGCACAATACTCACGAACACTTTAACACTGTAACAACACAGGCAGGCATATACTTTCAATGATCTGTGAAAGGTAAAAATTTGCGTAAAATGGGATGTTTGGCCAGAATCATTAAAGAGAAGTGTATCACAGATGCGGATTTGTGTTCACTGTTGCACTATATGCGGATGTGCCCTGCTACACATGTAATGTGCTAACTATCCCTGTTGTTTTAAAAAAATAAAACCTGAGATCATGTACACTATATGACTATATAAACAAGAGTACACTCGACAATTGCCCGCCGCCATTATTAAACTTAATAAGTTATTACCTTAAATTTATTTATTTTATTTTTTTCAGCCGTTATCAAACTTGTCCGAGAACTGCTTATTAGTAACATGCATAACAAATTTGAACAGGATACATGCAAAACTTTTCAAGTTATCGTGCCCACAAGGTCAAATTATTGACGTAAAATGCGAAAAATCGCAATAAATCGGCCATTTTGATTTATTTTTAGCCATTATTGAACTTTCCCGAGAACTGGTCATTTTTAACATACATAACAAATATGGGAAAGATACATGAACAGCTTTTTAAGTTATCGTTCCCACAAATAAATGTTAACACCAACGACGCCGACCTTCAATTGCAATAGCCCACCTTTTTTCTAATTAAAATTAAAAAGCGGGCTAAAAACTACTCTAATAAGGGCCCATCCCCGTGTAATCTCAGGAGCTATTCTAATTGACCCCCCCCCCCCACACACACGGCGTTTATTAGAATAAATACGGTATTTCATATTGTTTCGTATTGTTCTTCGCGTTCCTTCTCCAGCACGGCTCGCAATTTGCGTATGGTCATCTAGAACATCTAGTTCATCAGAGAGTTTGCTTCACATTTGTAGTTGAGCCTTAAAGGATAATTCCATTATGTAAATAAGTGGTTTCACTTTCCCAGTGACCCGGGTACGAAGGTGTAACGGTGGCCCGCTCGAATATGATTCTATATGTCAATTAAAACTCGCGGTATTGTCCACATTAGATTGTGTACATTGGGTATCACGATACAAATTTTATGACAGGTTGGTAAGGGAGTAACATATGCATGTTCAAATACACAAAGGAGTGTTTTCTAACCATGTAGATATCTTCAATTACAATAACAAAGAACATATCGTCGGTGGCCATCTTGAATTTTATTCAAATTCGCTATGATAATGTTCCAATATGTTTTTTTCATTCGAATCGTTAACCCACAAACATAGGTGTAGACACCAGAATTGTGATTCTATTTCAATTGCAACTCGAGATGTTGGCCCTGCTAAATTTCCAATGCAGGATATCAATACTAATTTCTGGATTTTAGGCTGGTAACTGCACGCAACATACAAGTTCAGAGACCCAAAGCTATATTCAATAACCATGCATGTCCTCAGTTCTATAATATATTTTTTATACAATGTCAGCAAAATAATTTGGTTTTCAATATATAGACATTGTGAATTTGTCAAAAAAGAAATATAGTCATGTGGGCTATTTTCGAGAGTTTGCCATACAGAAGTGCCCAAATATTTCAAATTTGCTTTATGGTATTGCTCCAGTATGTTTTAAGTGATTTCACGCGATTCGTTGACACTAGAATTGTGATTCTTTGTCAATTAGCACTCGATATATTGGTTAAATTGCAACTTAGGATATCAATATTAGGTATTTCTGGACGATAACTGCCTAATATACAAGATCATGAGAGACACAAAGCTAACCATTATAACCACTCCTGTCTTCATTACTATAACATTTTAACATGTCAAAACATTTTGTTTTCAATATAGACAATCAGATTTTGTCATAAAATGATTTTCACCGGTCGCCATCTTGGATTTTTCCGAATTCGGAATGACCCAATATTTATATAAGTGGTTTCATTCGATTTTTCGACCCTGAAAATTTAGGTGTAGACACCAAAATTATGATTCTATGTTAATTTTAGCGAAAATATTGCCAAAATTAGATTTTCATGGCGGTTATTTAAAAAAAATGGCCGAAACCCATATCGCACCCCAAAGTTATTCCTCGTAACATCGCTAAAACATTCCCAGGACGCCCCTGATCAATGTGGAGAGTGGTGGGGGTGCATGGTGACAAATTCTGGCCCATGGACTACCTGTATCAATTATAAATCGAGATATGAATAATAATAGAATCTGCTGAAGTCAAAATGGCGGCCATTTTGAATTTCGCATGATCCTTACTTCAGGTCATATTAAAACCCTTTCCAATCGATTCAGCACCTTAAAAAAACCCTACTGGATATTTTGATCATGACAATTGGACAACTGGTGCAAAACATATTGACATATAGGTTTTTCAGAATGACTTTTGGCGGCCATTTTGAAAATCGTTGCTACCATGATCCAGCATGTCTACCCAATTTTTTTTACTCCTGGGTTGGTCCCAATAACGAATTTTAAAAGAAACTTAGGGGACCTAAAAATGCACACAGGACCCCCCTCAGCCATTGGATAATAGAGCGCTAAAAGTCAATATTTAAAAAAACTTTACACAGTTCGAAATATGCAATTTATCCGTTTCCTGTACATTTGTATGATTATGAGCATGCTGACCACCTCATTTAATACATTTCATAATTTAGCTCCCAGACTATACTATTTCGTTATATAGTTCGTGAATTTAAACTGACTTATAAGCACTCGTGAGCTGGGTACTGTAACATTAAGTTGTATGTTGTGTCTGAAAATACGCTCACTTTCATGTAACATTGGAACTTTTTATTACTGTCAAATATCTTTGTAAGCTCACCACCCGTCGTGATCTGATAGTTTATGGGAGGGCTGAGTCCTTTATTAACCCTTTAAGCCCTCACGATGCATTAAAGCATCATTTTACATCCCTGAAAACAGACTTAATTTTCCTACAACAAAGGGTTTTAGAATGAAAATTCCCATGAAACTGGTTTACTAATACATGGTAATTTTCTTTAATTTTTCACCCACTTCAAATCATCTTCATCCACTACAAGTCGAGAATTGCGATAGCAATTCGCGGCTTGTAGTGGATGAAGATGACAATGGTAAATTCAGGCCTGAAAGGGTTAATCTGAATTTTACACACAGTAAGCCGAAAAATAAAACAATTAAACAATGAATCTGAATATCTGGTTACCTTCGTCAAGACTCTTTTGGAAAAGTTTCGGGTATCAAGAATATAGATTGTCTCCAACTTGGATCTGTTGATGAGTACTCAGCTTGGCGTCTTCACCGCGAATGAATTTTACATGCGAATGTACCTCTTATTTATAAAAAAAAACATTACGCGTGAACATGAAGGCATATTATATTAAATATTCATGAAATAAAGACAGAGTTCTACCTGACCACTCATGTGGATAATATATACGCCTAATGTTGATACAATGATGTCTCAACGTCTATTATGTTGGCCCAGCACTGGTGCAGGGTTGGCGAATGCATAACGTTTGCTAGACTCCCTACCCCCCAGCAAACATGTACTGTTAATGTTGGCGACCGCCTCGAACAACGTGATTTAAACTATCACTTCTCAGAAAACACGAGACGCACATCCAAGGTTGTTTTACGTTGGACCATAGTTGTCGACGCTGGGCCAGCAATAAAACCACATTGTGTCAACGGCTCATGTTTGATGGGTTTGACTGGCCACTCATACGAGCAGATCTTTACTTTGATACTGGTGACGACACGACAGTCGTAAATTAAAACCTCTGATTACAAACAGGCACTGACTGTGGCATGACCTTTCCATCGAGGTATCTACACATCAAATGAGTATCTTATTTCAATTCCCTCCTACTTTCAGATGTATCTCGCTACCGCGATCCACATCTTCAAGTACATAAAATTACCCAGGTTTGTTGATATTAATTTGCCATTAATTTGAGACCAAACAATTGTAAATCTTGTCGTTTAAGCCTTTAAGCCCTCACGATGCATTAAAGCATCATTTTACATCCCTGAAAACAGACCTAATTTTCCTACAACCAAGGGTTTTAAAATGAATATTCCCATGAAACTTGTTTTCCAATACACGGCAATTTTCTTTACTTTTTTACTCGCATGAAATCATCTTCATCCACTACAAGTCGAGAATTGCGACAGCAATTCGCGGCTTGTAGTGGATGAAGATGACAATATAAAGTCAGACTTGAAAGGGTTAAGCATCATTTCGTTTCAAGTAACAGGGTTTGATTTGCTGATAAAGCGAATTGAAAACTACTCTAGTCGTGTTTAGAGTTAAAAGGGTTGTATAGACTCTTTCAATCCTGAATTTACCAATTTCATATTTATCCACTTCATCCACTACGAGCCGCGAATTGCTGTCGCAATTCTCGACTTGTAGTGGATGTGAATTGACGTGGGTAAAAAATGAAAAGATATAGTTTTTTTATTTAGGCAATTCCATGAAAATGTCCTTTCTAAAACACCTGGGTGTAGGAAATCAAGTCATTTTTGAAAGATGCAAAATGATGTTTTAAGGCATCGTGAGTGGTTAAAGGGTTATTAACGGTCCAGCGCTTGTGACGTCGGTCCAGCTCGTCGGACATGATTTTGATGTGAGCGTGGCTTGCTGCGGGAGAGCTCAGTTTAGCCATCTAATATTTTTTTATTGAAATTAAATTAAATCAGCAAAAATAATATAATCCATCACAATTAGGAGGTGTTGACCTGACAACTAGCAACATACCTTATATTTATTAAATCCGAAGAGTAGCTCTCTGCCTCGCTCATGCACCAGGCCTATACCCCCCCCCCCTTCCAGCCCTTGGAGTAC
The DNA here is from genome assembly GCA_964017125.1 of Flabesymbios commensalis. Classification (NCBI taxonomy): domain Eukaryota; kingdom Metazoa; phylum Annelida; class Polychaeta; order Terebellida; family Flabelligeridae; genus Flabesymbios; species Flabesymbios commensalis. Next base: position 17,828,424 of record OZ024902.1, read on the forward strand.
CAAGCTAAATTTTAGTGTCACTGGTATATAACTTTATATAATAGTATTTTGTATATACAGATCTCATTAAAACACCCCCCCGCCCCCCCCCCTTTCACCGCACGCAGCACCTCTTTGAACACATAAGAAAGCCAGCCCCAGTTCTCGTCTAGTCTACAGAGTCTCGTAAATTCTGTGTCTTTCTAAATTATGGTGTTTATAACATGACTAAATGCACATAGGCCCAAATGCCCAAAAGACTACGTGCCAAATGTTAACGAAATTATTATCATTCGTTTATAACTACTTTATAGCGGCTGAAATGGACGTATTACCTAGATCGTTATATAATATTTGGTAGTGTGGTGCCTGGTTGGAATCCCTAAATAGATATATAATACAATTTTGTTGACCAATATGTCAAGACTGACGTGCAGACGGTCAATGAGAAACATATGTAAACTAGCAAATAGCGTTACATGTATTTCATGAGTAATGGCCTACTTTTGTTAGAAAATTATCGACGTTATATAACTACTATAGGCCTATACTTTAGCAATATACCTATTGTATTATCTTTCAGTGGCACAAATCGTAAGGATTTGTAATCAACATAGTGGTCGTGGAAATCTTGTGCGTGAGTTTTAGGATTCAAAAACTTGTTTAGATTATCGAAGTTCCACAAATGGCCGACTGCAAATCTACATCAATCGATAGAAAATCACCATATTTCATTAAATTTACAGCATATAGAATTACTGTCGGCGTGTTTGTTGTGAGAGCCTTGCATACATATACACATGGAGATTCACATTAACCGTCAGCGGTAATCATGAGTACCATAATTTTCAGTGTCTGTCGCGGTAGTGGTGTGTGGAAAATAAATGTAATTTAGCTCTTTGAAGTTTAAACACATATCATGCCTACCTCAATATATGAAACTGATCCAATATTAAAGTACTATTGTGCACTATTAACCTCTCAACCGTAAACAAGACTATAATCGTTTGTAATGCATTTTATTATCATGTAGTACATTTCTAATTATGACGCCCCTCTATCAACCCATTAACGTCATTCCGGTTTACTCTCAGAATTGTGTTACATGTCAAATGGCTCAACTTTTTACTAAATGACCAGATAATAATGGTTTCAAAATTTCGTGAAAATCGCTTGAGAATTGACTGAGTAATCAGCGAAAAGCGAACTTTCATCCCTCACCGTCGCACAGACTATATATTTCATATATTTTTCTAGATACTATATACCACCATTCCCTCAAGTTAAACCGTGGGTAGTGTTATTATAGAACAAGCAACTTTAGAGTACAGATAATGTGATAACAAACACTCCCTAAGATCACTATAACATGAGGTTGTGACTTTTGTTGACTTTCACAAATACATTGTTATAAAGTGTTTCTGTATTAAAAAAAAACTTTACAAACATTACGTTTGGTAGCAAAATATTTGATATTGATTAAGCCATTTTATGCGAATTGTGCCAGTGTTCATTGTAATTTTTATAACAAAGATAAGAGTATCATGATTTAACCCTTTAACCGCCAAATTATTCAATTCGAATTTTCACCCCACTTAAAGTTTTGTCTCGCTGACGCGATTCACAACTTCAAGTGAGTGAAAATTATTCAGATCTGACAACATGGAGGTCAACTCTTTTCAAATCTTGCTGGTTGATGTCACATTTGTTCTTCAACATATTTAAAATGTGGTACTTAATGTAAAAAATCATAACCCGAATATATGCGACACCGGCGGTTAATGGGTTAAATGTCATTAACAATGTACTAAGGATTTTGAATATGAGCGGAGACTTTCCACATTGAGCAAAAGCAATATTAGCTTTTCGTGAATACAGTTTACTAGAAGTTGCGAAAAATATAATGTTTTTGTCGCGTGTTTTTTTAAATATATGCCTGTATGCGTTGAACGGACGGGTGTCGTTCAAAGCATATTGTAACATATTATTGTTTCACCTTTTTGATGCAGTCGTCCAAAATTGAAAGAAACACGCGACAAAACTGTTGGCCAACATTGGGTCGCTGTGTCGTGTTTGCTTGGCCCGGCATTAAACCAATCATAGGCCGGTGTTTGTGAATAATGGTACCGACACTTTTGTCGGCGCACATATTCCCAGAGCCAGTACATTCATTTTCACAACACACACGTCAGATGACATCCATTATAGTATAGCGATATACTCCCCGTTACCTTAACTTGTATCGCATATAGTCTCCGCTTACTTTGTCAACTGATTTTCAAAATAAAGTACAAACATTATTTTTTATTCCTCTGCCAACTAGCCTGTAAATATTGATTATTTCAAGCATTTGACCATTTGACTGGAATTGTGCAAGTTTTTTTCTTAACTTTTGTGTTGCGCATTTATTTACTAGTTAAGCGAGACATAGGGACGACATTTAATTTCGGACTTGCATGTCCAAAATAAGAAATACGGAATAACTGATAAATGGGGCTTGCGGCACACTTGCTACGTTGGCTCAGCAACTCAAAATGTTAAACACTTGTGTTTTGTGACCTGATTGTGTCGCTTTAACTGATCAATATTATAATAACAGGCTTCACACGAATTCGCCTAAGTCATCTACGTATGATGAAATGGGTAAAAATTGCCTCACAAAATTACTCCATATTTTCAATATAATAAAGGCACTTAGCTCAGCACATTTTCTTTGCTTAAACTTAATGTGATCCACAACCGAAGATGAAAGAAAATCACTCCGTCTACAAAATAGTCGAATTAAAATCACAAGGTAAAGTTTCAAGTAGTTCACCTCGGACCTATTAATGCATATTATCTTTCGTAATAAGGCGATCACATTAATGGCGACTACAAAGAGATGAAATAAATACATCAACTACTAAAATCCATGTGGATTCGAATGGCTTCCAATCAGTATATTTTTTATAAATATGGGAATTTTTGTCATCAATACCTTTCTTGTTCAAATTATACCAACGGGTTAAGTCATCATGAACATTGGTTTAGAACCGTATAATGTAACCAGACGTATAATGTAACTGGTTATATTATACAGTGCCGTACAATGTAACTGGTTATATTATACGGCGACTGGTTACACTAAAAGATCACAGCGTCAACGTATAAAGTAACCAGAAAAAAGGTACTCTACGACCGTATAATGTAACCAGTGCCGTATAATGTAACCGAGGATAATAGTTTTCCAAAATTGCTATGTTTTTGAGATCATGTTGTGGGATGTTTTTTTATTTATATTTTTTATTCAACTGAGTGAGTGTTTATGTCGTCAAGCTGCGCGTTCATAGGTCATATCCATGATATCGTCCGTCCGTTAGTCTGTTCGCTCATACAGTTGTACGTCCATGTTCCACTCGCTACGCTCGTTTGTTCGTCCGTCCGTCTGTCCGTCCGTTCGCAACAAATGATCTAAATTAGGAGGTTAAAATTGTTTTTATATTTTCATTTATAAAATATCACTATCATATATTATGACGACGCGCAACATTAGGTAGACGATGATATGCCTATGTTGACCCAATGGTGATTTATTGCAGAATAGCAGATGGTGGCTCAACATTAGACAAACATTGGGTTAATGTTTTGTGTTTCCTGGGAAGGCTAAAGCGTATATTCCCACGAAAATTAAAAGTCGGCCTTCAATCGAATGAATGAATAACTGCAATTTTTAATAAATTCTACAACTACAAACAACTTCATGTTTATAGAATAATTATCTTCCACAACCCACAAGCACGAAGTGCGATACCTTGCTTTCTAGAGCATAGCTTCCAACTATTTCAATTAGCGAGATACCTTGATTGTCGCGCGTCACAAGACCGGCCCATCAGAAAGCGCTTGACAGCTGGCTGACAGCGAAGCGTGCTTGTTCCCGTTGGCATGAAAGATCAGATAGATAGATAAGCTCGGAATCTCATGCTGATGTCATTGTGTTCCCAGCTCACTGAATGGCGTCCACAATATGATTACTGGCCGCCATGACGAAATTCGGTACACCTTAATGTCCAGAATGAGAGATTCCCAACTTGTCTATATAATACATCTTGCAGCGAAAACAGGTAACTGTGCATGGGAGATGAACAAGAGATCAATTCCTCGAGACCTTTTAGGACCTATTTATAAATCTGAAACATCCAATGAGGTTTGAATCTCAGACACACCCCCAAGATGACCACATAGACAGAATAACTGATTATGGTACTCGATACGGCCAGACTCTTGCAGTAAGCACTCGCGTGAGACTGGCCAAGGGAAGATGAGAATCGGCATCGATTCAGCATTTATTGTAATATCATGTTAAGAGACCGAGTATTAGGGTAGATACCAAAAGTATTGTGCAAATAATAATAAAAGCATGAAGCTATTCACACATTTACTAGATACGTTCCTTTTCAGACATGGACGCATTTTGAATTTGACTTCTGGTGACCTTGGTAACCTCGAAAGGTCAATGTCCTCGAATGATAACGAAATTAGAATCGGTGTCAAAATATTTCCCCAAATTGTTGATAATATTAGGTGAACCCTCATTTTTTTGGCAGTATTGATGCTGATAGTTTCCTGGATATTTTTTTAAGTGGCGCTGTGATCTTAATATGCATGCAATATGCCACAAATAGCCATACTTAACCATTAGTGCGTGTTTTATTTAGATGGATCAGTAATAACTTTTTTGTCTGCATATCAATATGCACGTGGTGGTAGGAATTTACTAAACTAAAGACTACTACTATTTTATATATGTATAAATATTACGCGAGTGTTCTTTCAATGTTGTGTCACTATGTCCGAGCGTCATGTCATGGTGAACATTTCTATCAAAGCAAAGCCTACCACCGTCTTTAAAAAACTAGAAACAATGTGTTCTTTGGCAAAGCCAGACATTATATGTCCTTCAATGTCCAGCCAGTTTATCCAAGAAAGGCGCTGGTTATGTGACAATGACAGCAAACTTACTTAAGTTTCACGAATTTGGTCATGTACAATAGACAAAGATTTGCTAAGACTTGATTATGGGGATGGCGTAAAAGCTACTCTAACGGCACACAGTGTCAAGTGGCACAAAGGGTGTCAACTCTAATTCAATCAACAGGCACTTGCCAGACGACAGGACACATTGTCCAAGGAGCTAGACGCAGGTCCTTCTCGCGTCCATACACATTCATCACATAGCTCCACAGTAACTGTTGTCGATGAACCAATCTGCTTTTTGCAAAGAACCTGATGGTTCATTAGGCTTACACGAAGTCTCAACTTATCAATTAGACAGAAATGTCAGCAAATGTGTCTTGATATTAGAATATACTCTTGTTAACATGATTTTGAATAGTGCTCCAAGCACCAAATGGAATTGTCAACTTCCACAGCTGCTGCATATTCAATTTCACACTTACTAATTTATAATAGTGTCAAGCATACATGATCAACGTAGAGTTAAATTCGGTTTGAAACTGATGACGTTGTTTGCACACACGCCATGCGGCGAAATTTATTCACAACGTCGACTATGAACAATATAGATTATAACCTCAGTTCTGCGACGGTAAAGGACTAATTTTAGGAGATGAGAGGGGAATCACAGTGATAGAAGTGATTTTTTTTTGTGTGTTATTCTATACGGTTGTCTGTGTTAATGTCATGTATGTATGCTTGCAGCTACCAGGTGACAGGCTAGACGACAGTGGATGGCTCAATGCCCTTGTTCAGACAGATATTGCGGGAGTTCCTAACTCCTTCATCCGCGGAAGTCATGCCCACCATATAACAAAAGCAAGTCTCTACGGTTTACTGAGTGATGCCTACAGTCAAGACTCTTTCTGAAGATCATGTTGATATGGCAGCTGCAGAGGATGTAAGCTTTGGCGAATAGTGCATCTCAAGAGCTGAGAAGAGCATCCACTCGAAATACTGGTTTACAACCTTATCTCTTGAGATTTTGATGTTGGTATATATCCAATCTATTCGTGATGGTGATTTTGAACTTTACATCAATTCTCTGACAGAGCTCATGCCCTGGATGTTTGCACTGGACCACACAGACTATGTCATAATAATAAATCATTCTCTGCAATTGCACTCGACCAGCGCCATGAGCAAAACAATGCTGTGGTCATAGGCACTAGTGGTGAGGTTGGTCTGACAGGAGATCCCCATGCACTTAGCCGATAGATGGTAGCAGTTCCTGAAATTGTGAGAATCACTACAGACTGTATGTGTCAATTGTTGAGAAGACTTAAAACTATTGACAACCAACATCATGAACAACAATCTAGTAGCCAAAAAGCATTATGAAAGATGTTGGGTCATTGGTTGGTGTAATTAATGAGATGGGAAATCTTTTTTTAGAAGAGAGCAATGGTTTATTAGTGCTGGATATCAAGGATATCTTTAATGCACAAGCAGTGCAGAATGCATAACGTATTGGTCTCCAACAATACAAAAGATTTGTCAATAAAAGACTTGAACAATATACAATTAAACTTGCTCTCTTCGGTCGACAACAGGTTAAGACATCTTCCAAAGAGATACTACAACTAGCAGCTCTGAAGAATGACTGCAACCTGTTTTCCCGGCTATCTGTATCATGTCAAACACGCGATGAAATAGATCAGCATGAAAACCAGACAGTCCCTCCATCATTATCATCCAATAGTGGCATGCACTTTGGCACGAAATCAGATATTTTTTGCACTGCTTGGACATTAACCCTTTAACCGCCAAATCATTCAATTTGAATTTTCACCCATTTGAAGTTGTGTCTCGCTGACGCGATCCACAACTTCAAGTGAGTGAAAATTATTCAGATTTGACAACATTGAGGACAACTCTCTTCAAATCTTGCTGGTTAATGTCACATTTTATCTTTAACATATTTAAAATGTGGTACTTAATGTGCTAATAAAAAATGAAAATGCGGCACCGGCGGTTAAAGGGTTAATGGCAGTGAATCTAACTTAACCAGCAATGTTGACGCCTTGAGCCTGGATGGTGCAGCACTAGTTCACATGCTTAGTCCTGGCACATCTAGATTTTTTAACCCTTGTTCTGCTATACCCGGATATATACGGGGTTAAGGATGTTTTAGATCAATACAAATATCACTTAATTTTGATAAAATAGTTTTTAGTAGATGCTTAGTTGATCCAATAATTTATTTTTTCGTCAATATTTTTCGTCATTTGAAGCTGGAAAGTGCGTTAGTAATTCCAGCTTCAAATCACGAAAAATACAATTAAAGCAATTCAGCAGGACAATGGTTAAGATTATACAGACACTGTTTTGAACTATACCTTTCATCTCAGATTGCTAAGGCAGATCGCATGGACATAGTTTGTGGTGTGTACTTGCAAGACAGTAAAAAAGGAGCAACTAGACAGTGTCTACAAAGTTGTTGAATCAGCCCAGAAGCCCACAATCAGATCATGCAGCGCTCTGTTCTGGAGAATAGAAAAACTACAACCGAGGCTATAGTGACTTTGGCCGAGTGGGCGATAACAGTGGATTTGACTGTACCATTAGCACGCAAAGGGCCTGAAACTGTGTTTCTTGTTGAGAGCCGAGATCTCACTCATTCTTTGCATCAGACGCAGCGTTTTCGAGATATCGCAGTTTGAAGATCACCAATGTTTAAGTGAGTGATAATGGAGGATTTGGCAAGGCGATCGATACTGTATAGACGTTTTGAGTAGCCCTACCCACAGGTCCGACCGAAATTTCACTCCTTTTTAGCCTTCGACGTACCGTTTTTGAACTATGACAGTTTAAAGTTCGCTAATGTATTGTCAGTGGTATTGCTTCTCCTTTGACCTTCCTGTACACGTACGCTACTGATCCGATCGCTTAGTAAAATAGATAACAGAATACCTCACTACCCAAAGATCACTGTACTCAATCGGTTCAAAACTACATGGGAAATAATCTTCCAAATAACGAATAAGAAAAATAGGAAAGTTTCCGCTTGGAAAACAATTGTTTGAACGTACATGTAGTGTACATCAAAACTGACTAGACCTATTCCTGTCATCTAGCGTGTAACGTGCAGCATTGATTGCCACTGTGTGATTCAACATCACAGCCCAACATATTGAGCCAATTATGGGTCAGCACATTGTTTTCCGAGTGTAGCACTGAAGTGGTCTAATTCGATTGTATCAATTGCTTAGGCATTCCCCCCTTTAATATTGTTCTTTTTATTGTTGTGGGAATTTACATCATCACCCGCGAAGCTCTGTGATTGGTACAGCCGTTTTCGTTATGCACAGTGTTTAATGCATGATAGCAACACGAAATGACTTTTTGTTAATATTATATTTACAGATTACATACACACGGGATTGTAAGCTATACGTTACAGATCTTAGATTGAATGGCTTTAAATTTTCCAATAACTAAATAATTAAAACTAATATATTGTAAAAATAATTCTAAATTAAAAAAAGGTAAATATTAAGCTGTCAAAATAACTTTTTAGGTTGATTACTATTATAAACACTTTAAATTATAAACCTAAAATGTATAAAACATTTCCGATTCAAATATTGAAATGGATAAAAAGGACTGTCAGCTTCGAATAAATACATAAAGTTTAGGTGTAATGCAGCATTCAAAGAGCATACCAGCACGAGATAGGCCCTATTTACTTTTGGCTTGACATTGAGACTGCTTCACATATGTTTGCCAATTATTGATTCAACATTGAGCCAACATTGAGCCAATAATGGCCCATCACATTGCTAGTTTATGTTCGCCAGGCAAGACTGGTTTATTCTATATGATGAATGGTTACGAGACGAGGGGTACCAGAGTACTTAGGAAAGCTTTATATTCACTATAACTTCACAGATGCAGCACCTTCATTAAACTAACTATGGGCAATCACCTCGAGTTATGTACGAAGTACGACGTGGCCATCTCGGCCTATCAGGTTCTTAAGATCTAGTTCATCATTTGGAGAGTACAGGCCCAGGTCATGTGACGTGTGGCGAGCAGAATTAGGTGACAAACATGGCGGAGTGATTAACAGGGTGGAACTAATTATATGCAATTATATGCACGTAGCCGCCATCGACGTCACCACTAAATATTATTATTTCACTGGGCAAGAATATGTGTCACAAACGTTAGCCCAATAATGGTTAAAAGTTGGGATAACCTCACAGAATAGATTCAATTCTGTGCCATTAACTCATGTCGGAATCTACATTTACAAGCTCATTATTTAATCTTCAGAATTTCCGTTTTAATCAATCTCCGCCCCACGATTTTGTTACAAATATTTGTCTACTTTATTTTTCCATTAATGTTTTGTCATGTTCGATTTCAGCCTCGATATTGCGTCCCAACAAAAACATGATAAGTACCCTATGTTGGGCTAATTTTGGGCCAATGTCTCAGCCAACACAGTATTGGGGCAGGATCTGATGTCTGCGGGGACAATATTCACACAGCATGTATGTGACATTATTTGATATTTAATATTACCAGCGTCAATTGTGTTCTTCAGAATGAATAGGTTGGTGAAAAAACTGGCCACTCACTCACTCACTCACTCACTCACTCACTCACTCACTCACTCACTCACTCACTCACTCACTCACTCACTCACTCACTCACTCACTCACTCACTCACTCACTCACTCACTCACTCACTCACTCACTCACTCACTCACTCACTCACTCACTCACTCACTCACTCACTCACTCACTCACTCACTCACTCACTCACTCACTCACTCACTCACTCACTCACTCACTCACTCACTCACTCACTCACTCACTCACTCACTCACTCACTCACTCACTCACTCACTCACTCACTCACTCACTCACTCACTCACTCACTCACTCACTCACTCACTCACTCACTCACTCACTCACTCACTCACTCACTCACTCACTCACTCACTCACTCACTCACTCACTCACTCACTCACTCACTCACTCACTCACTCACTCACTCACTCCCTCGCTCCCTCACTCACTCACTCACTCACTCACTCACTCACTCACTCACTCACTCACTCACTCACTCACTCACTCACTCACTCACTCACTCATCAGGAATGGCTCAGATCACAACGTAAATCCTACCAGGCGTTCACTGTAGTGTCAGTCGAGGAAATCTTTACGAGCAAAACGCTAATTACAGGAGTGTCATTGTTCTGGACATGTACCTGACGTCAATGTTATCTAGTATGGTCTCCGTATTATATACCAGTAAAGAGAAGGACAATTTTCTAGTGTCGTGAAACAAACAGGTTATAAAACGTTGAACATTATTTTATGATGTTTTATTTTATTCTTAGGAAACGTATGTATGCATGCCGCCATATGGTCTTTGTTCATGGTCATATATACACGTGACATTACAATCGAATACGACTAATAATTTCAGATACATTCCAATCGCATTACATCAACCTATTATTATATATTTTTTGTAATATCTACACAGGCTGTCTAGACCAACTCGATTTATTGGCTTGAAATTCTCATATCAATTGTGATATCTGTTTTTTTATGTCTCGTGAAAACTCAAAACACGACATGTAATAATATGCTATAGTCATTGCATATTAATTAATATTTCTTTGCTAGTTAATAAAACTGACTAATGTGGCTCTTGTTTTCTGGTGAAGTACAAAGTCATATATTTTGTCTTGGTAGACCCTAATGATGCAAAATAATAGATCAGTACAAAACACGACTTTTATGCCTACTACTGATTTTTATCATGAATAAATTGTATTGCAACCACGAGTAAGCACTTTCTTGCAATGACCCGTGAGTTATGAGGGCCGGGTAAAATTATGTCCTATCACAGTTACAAGCAGGTATTGCATGGATGAATAAAAAACCTATCAACAAATTAGATTTTGAAAGAATGTCTGTAAATGTATTGTGAAACCCTGAGTAGGCCCTATGCCCTTTGAACTGCCACTAAGTGCATGTAATCAGAGGTTAGTACGCATTATCGAGTCACTATAAAACGATACCACTCTTTCCGCATAAAACGATTTATAGCCTATGCCTTATTATTCAATTTGAGCTAAACTCTTCAGGAGTAATGTGAAACCATGGGTATGCTGAAATCACGAGTATTCCATGTGCAGTAGATAATTCCTTCCACAATATGAAGCAATGTGATTGGTGGCTAATTACCGTAATGGTGACACTACAGGAGACTGAAAAAATGAACGATTTAAGTAATTTTCGGTAATGTAGCTGTGCAAAACTGCAGAATGTGGCCGTAAACAAGATCTAATATGGAGAATGTGTCCACATCTTAAGAATGGTACTTTAAAGGATACCAAGTAATGTGACTATGGAGGTGGAACTGTGAAGAATAGGCTACAGCTGACGTAGAAATAATCTAGCTGTAATAATTGCCCAAATTTAATTAAGGTTGATTTTGGCAAAGCAATATCCCAATTTTATTGTATCTTTACTTGTTTAAGTTAGGCTCACAGATAACACAGATAGACTGATTATACATTGATGGAAAGATCGAAATACCTGGGGGCACCGCCGTCATAGTGAGCCACGTCCAATGAAATTTTCGATCTCACTTAAAATATGTGTTTCAATTCACCAGGTTTTTCAACAAAATCTCAGATTAAATAATTATGTAAATCTGGGGGACGATCTGTAGATGGGTCCTGTGAAAAAACTGTTATCGATAGAGACATACACTCTAAACAATAAGAATGGAAGATAACATTAAATAGATAGAGCGTTGAATAAATGAAGATATGAAAAATATGCCTGTAGGGGGAGGCATATGATGTTTGGTTGTATGGAAGTAATGTATTCAAAAATGAAATAAATGAAATGAATCGGGCTTTAGGCCACCTTTGTGCACATATAGGCTAAACTGGGCCAGGAGAACCTCCTGAGGATGGTGAGATGACACTGTCCTCCAGACACAGGATTCGAAATTCGAGCCCTGGCGGTCTGAGGCCGAGCACGCTACCTCTCGGTCACGGAGGCTCCCCACAATACTAACTTTCACACGTGGATGGGGAAGAAACATTTTTTGTTTCTTTGAAACCACCGAGACCGGGAACCGAACCCCGAACTCTGGCGTGAAAGGCAGCGGTGCTAACCACTACCCTAGGGCCCCCGCCCGTATTCAAAAATGACTGTATAAGACAACCTGGGGGTGAATGGTTATCAGAATGTTATAAGTTTAGTCCCAGAAAGCACGACATATCTCCCCAATGTTTGACCAATGTTGGCCCACCATCTACGACGTTGGCCCAACAATGCACGAGCATTGGGTAGGTGTGTCTTGTTTGCTGAAGTAGAGGTGAATATGAGGAAAGTGGCGAAAAAAGCCGTGGTGGTTTAAATTTCACTTTTAATTTTTAGAAATAAAGTTATTGATCTTGTTAGCGCCAAGAAAGTACACGTGTCAGAAAATTTAAATTTAATAATTTAGAGCTCTTAAAACATTCACGGCTTGTAGTGGATGAAGTTGACAATGGTAAATTCAGGGTTAAAATGGTAAAATTATCATTTTTCAGCCATGAAAACTGACTAAATCTCCTGCATACTAAGGATTTAGGAACGACATTTTTCCTGAAACTATTTTAACAGTATAGGACATATCTCGTCAATTTCTAACCCACTTCAAGTAATCTTCATCCACACTTAAAGCCAAAAATAAGAAAATCTAATTATATAGGCCAATGAATGAAAGCCACCACACGGTAGATCATCGAGCTAGTGTCCTTTGCACTGTCAATATTACAGTCAAAGAGAAAGAACAAAGCTCGATAGACTTACTCTCTTCGACTTAAAATACACACAAAGGTATAATTTCATCAGACACCAGACGTTGTTGTTGTTGTTGGTGATTATTTCATTCCAAAATCCAAGATGACCGGCATGCCCCTAATAAATAAATATTATTTGATTTGATTTGAAAGCATGCTAGAATATAATTTAATTAATCCTAGTTTCGAATGCCTTGTAGACTGTCGTATTACCTAGTTTATTTTTAGATTTTTAGTAAAAAAGGTTTGTTTATCATATTAAAGTTTAGATGCATAACGCTATTATTTTGTGCTGGCGGTAACCATTTTGAATTTGAATGTCAAACTTATTCAGTTTAAAATTGTATTATTATCTATGGCCAAAAAATGAAAGACTATTTCTTCCTAAGTTTTTACCCAATCAACTTGACATTTTTACATAATAACCATAAATATTGAAAGTTTTGTGTGCCAGTCTTCAAAGTTTAGTTTTTACTCCTTCAACGTTAAACTGATGTCTTTTTAACCACAGTGTCAATTATTAAATATACAGTGTATCATTTAACATGTAATTTATAAAAAGGTATTTAGCTCACAAGTCCCACTTCCAGCATAATCTTGTTATCCTTTCTGTAAACAAGTATTTTGTCATGGTAATATACTTCGCATCCACAAGGAGTTGTGGATTTAATTTGTCTTCTTACCAACACATTGTGACCGTGTGTTGTATGCTCTAAGAGCGTGTATACGGTTGTTCTGCCCCGTTACACGCAGTGTCAGTTAATTGATGAATGTAGCTGTCTACATGTAGTTTTAAATATGTATTTAACCCTTGAAGTCTCACTTGTTGTGAAAGTCAGCGATTCGTTACACGGCTGGATTTATTTGTTCTGTGTAGAGACAATTTACAAGATTTTTTTCAATCAGACATGAGGCAGATGATACATTTCCTTCTCGTTCTTTAGACGTGAAACTTTGAACTACACAGCAGAATTTCATTTATTTGAAGCAGTGGAGCTGGCTACTTGTTAAATCTTTCGTCCCCTGGGATATGAAAGGGTGTATCTGCCACTTTACAAAGTGACAGATACAACACCGTTTCAATTCTGATTAGAATTTTTTTATCCTTAGATCATTTTTATCCAATTAACCCTTTGAGCGCAATGCACTGCTGTGGTCGTTTCTAAGCAGTCTCGTCCCAATATCCGATCAAATCACTAATACTGGGAAATAAATGAGCGTTTAAACAGCAAAATTTGCAATTTTGTGGTCTCAAATTAAACAAATATAAGTACCCCCCCCCCCTACTTAAAGCTACATGCCGTGTATTACATTGCTTTGCTACACACCGGGTACAGCATTATTAGAGCTCTGGCCACGTGACCATGGTGTCAGATTAGACCGCCGTTTCTGCATGGATGGAGAAATCTATGGGATTTGACCAGGAGAGCTGACCAGGGGAATTAGAATGACCCTGTTGGTCATGCCGTAGATAAATAAAGGTTCGTGGCACCAGCCGAGAAATGTCTCAGTGGTATTTGATTTAGTCACTTTATGAAAAATCACTTTATGAAACAAATAACTCACTAATGACATGTCAGTGAAATATCTGCCTGCCTGCCTGCCTGCCTGCCTGCCTGCCTGCTGGTGTTAAGTAATGCTACATGCCGGATATTATATTGCTATGCTTCATATCGGATATAGAGCTCTGGTCACGTGACCATGGTGACATATTAGACAAGCCGTTGTGTCTGCATGGATGGAGAAATATATGTGATTGGAAAAGGAGAGCTGGTTAGAGGAATGGTCCTGTTGAAAAATCCTGACAATAATACCGCTGCTATCGTCATGATGTGTTGCTCAGGTCGTATAAATAATTCCGGACACACATGTACCAACAAAAAAGATACAATGAACCAATGTCGATTTAATGCTGGTCTACAACCTACGATATTAAATCAACGTTCGGTCAACTCCTAGTGGTAGCTGCACGGGTGCGAATATATACAACAATATTTCCTCACTATAATCACCACCTCGGAGATTAATCAAAGTTTCTTTATTGCGGACTATGAATGATATTGCAATAATCTCCCACAATGAATGGAAATACACTTTTATTTATGTCTGACTGTTAATCTTGGATACTATGTAGCTGTAAATTATATGGAATTGTTCAGTTGAATTGATGAAATAGGAGCTGTGGTGTGGTGCAAATGGTGTGGCTTTGAGTGACCGTATCGAGACAGAACTAGGAAGGAAACCTGAATATGGGAAATACACCCTACTCTTACCTACAATCCCAGCAGTGTTTTCACTAAGCTCAAACTAGCACTGTGGTTGAGTGTAAGTCTTGCCATTAGAGTTTATCTATAGTGCCCTGTAAGCTCTGTATCACTAAAATTATATATTTGTCTTGACCCTTGCCCAAACACGGGTTACAGCTAGTTTAACCTGTACTAGTCAGTCGGCCAGGAATCAGAAAAGAGCTTATTAAAGGTTTTCGTGTCGACTTTTCTGTGGATACCTAAAACCTTGCTAGATATATTCTCAGACCTCTTATAATGAAACCCCGACCGGTTGTCGGCTTTCAGGTGTGTGCACTAGAGCTACAAAATGGGCGCCAAATTCACCCTTACATTGTCACTTTCACCGGTCAATCAACATTATTATAGACAGAAAAAACCTAATTAAAAATCAGAAATAATGTGGAGGTTATATGGCTTTATTATATTATACTTGAAGAAAATATTTTTTATCAAGGATCAAAAGAAGAAAAGTAAAAAAACATTTTAACTTTGTATTTAAGCATGCCATTCAAACTCTTTAATTTGAAAATATGACAAATATCTGTATAATCCAGCGCCTTTTTGTCCTTAAGTTTTTTGAGAACAGACATATTTTTATTCCTATATTTTTAAAGGCAGAAACCCATTACTTTCGGAGAAAATTAAAAAAAAAAAAATCATTATTTTTCCCAAGTTCGTAACAATGCGAATCCCCGATAGCCACCCAAGAAGAACAAGTTTATTTGACCTTGACCTTGAAATGACCCTTAAATGACCCTTAAATGACATTGGTGTTATCTTATATCTATGCCACATAAAAGGAGGGTTATATATATATATATATATATATATATATATATATATATATATATATATATATATATATATATATCAACATATAATATATAAAGCCATATCGTCACATTAAAGTGACATTCTAATATTCACATGACATCTTATCCTGATATTACAATACCATATTTCCACACCATAGCAGGCCTGTTATGTTCTATAATATGCAATACATCACTCAATTAAATTACTAATATATCATATTATATATTGACATATGCGAATATTTAGGTGTCACGTATATCCATAATAGTCCAGTTGCCGTCTATAGAACATAGAAATTGTGAGAAGTGTAAGGTTTTTTGATTGATTCATGTTCCCAATGGGTCAATGAACAAATTCAGCTTTGTTGCCCAGACGGCAACTTTGTGCAACTTTTTTAATTAGCATAATTAACATAATTAGCATAATTAGCAATGGGGATTAATGCCAAAGGTTAATTTTAAACCAGTGGACGTACACAAATCTCCAATAACACATTCCCGTATAATTTGGACCTAAGGAATTCATTTCTGAGGTTAATGGTAATAAATAGATCCAGGTCAAAGGTCATGATTATGATGCAAACCAAACTAAACTGACCAATAATATGAAATGGGCAGTGCCCAGTAAGTCCACGACCTAATCAGTGTAAAAGAGTAGTTCCCGTTAGACATAAATAATTTGCAATTTAATCTGAAGTTAGACTCAACAGAATTGAGTGTATGCCTAAATATATAGGCCCACATATCTATATCAGCAATATACCGTAGGCCATAACACACGTTGTTTTGCATGTAAGGCCTTTTTCTTTTAGGGGGTAGGCCTATTAGTTACGCTATATATTGATATAGATTATAAAATGTAATTATTGTGTTAGCAAACATAAGAATGACCACTGAGAGGAGTTGAATGTTTCGCTGCTGCCCAATGATGAGAAAACGTGCAAACAAAGCATCCTTCACAATTAAAAAAGTAACTTGTTTTGTGTACCTGTATCAACTATGCATACATTTACATCACGTGATGTCTAACGACCTAGACATATACTGCTTAATCGTGACATGTAACTAAAATAATAAGTCAATCTGGAAACCCTGAAATACTGGACCGACTGGACCACAATACAGCAAATTCTCGAATTTGTCGTTTAAATATCAATTTGATAAAATTATATAGCATTGACCTTGACCATTAGTCGTCACCCATTGTCATGTCAAAGTCGCATATATCAACTTTACCGCGATATTCGCCAGATACACCAGTGGTGCAGACTGCGACACTGTAACTCGAACAGTTCTTTGGAACGGTGCTTAATATATCGATTGGAAATAAGGCAAGCGTGACCTTTGACCTGTACGATGTGTAAAAATAGGTCAAGGTCACCCATGTTCGAATTTCAACGAAATATTCGCCAGATACAAATGTGAACACTGTAGCTGGAACAGTTATTAATATATCGATTAGCCAAGGCTAGTGATGAATGGATGGCACGGCGGACGGACGGACAAACAGACGGAAGGAAGAAAAACTGTTATCGGCGAGGCAGAGGATAAATATAAGATCAGAAGTGATTTTTCTGGATCTGACCTAAACACAAGTTTGCCATTGGCCATTTTTCTGCAGCCACTAGTTCAAAAGTAACATTTTACTTTGAATCATAAATGCAGATTAAACCGATTATGCTAATTAATTTAATTATGGTAATAAAAAAAATTGCCCAAAGTTGCCACTTGGGCAACGAACCTAAATTTGTTCAGTGACATCATAATAATATGAATCAATCGAAACATCTTGCACTTCTCATAATTTCTAGGTCCCCATTGAACATATAAGAGCAGCAACTGGACTATAATACAGCAATATCGTGCCATTATAATGGCTTAGGTCTAGGATACTAAAATGTCAAATCTGTGGTTAAATTTTACTCGCTTTGGAACTAAGTTGCAATTGCAACGTTTCGACCTGCCTTCAGCAGATCTTGAACACGCCACCCTTGCGGCACAGTTAAAGTGGCATTTTAAAGTGGTCATTGTTGGGAATGACCAAGTGGCCTCGCACAGGAGAGTGGCTGCTCACAGCAGGTTCTATTCACTACTGCATTGCCAATTATATTGCTATATTCACAATTTACAAAGCCATACTTGACATTATTATGCCGATGTAGAATACAATATCACTATATATAATTTAATTACCAGAACTCACACTGTCATATACAGTTAAACAAAATGTCATATATCGACTAGTTAATGCCATATATATACATTATAATAGCATGTTGTCTGGAATTAGTATCATATCTTGATAGTTCATATTATGAAAATATAGCTTCCTGTTGTGACAGTATGCTGATAACATTTAATACTATATACAATGGTGTGGGTGTGATATATTTATACACTACATCTAGTGCAATGGTATAGTATTATTTTTTTAAAGTAAAACATCCTGACACTGTAGTGCTCCATCCCATCATTGTAAGCATAATGTGGAATATCCCACCATTTGAGTGTCATACTGGGGTATAAAAACATAAAGATTTCATTATATTTTTAATTGCTGGCATACCGACATTGTATTGCCATATATTGTCATTCAGATTCCATATTGTGGTAGGCCCTACTATAAATATCATATGTCGACACTATCATGCCATAACATGAAATTTCAAGGTTTCTGACAACATTATACTATCATGTAGTGGCATTATAATGTCATGTGTCTACATTGTGATGCCATATTTTAACTTTAAATTGTAACTTTATGGTTCTGTATTATCATTTCTGTACACTATTGTACTATACCGTATATGGATGTAGATCTACTAACATAATGCATCATCCTGATACATTCATGACATATCGTGGCACAGATCTGTTAACTTTACTCAGATACTGTTTATTAAGCAAGATGAAGCGGACTTCTCGCAGCAAATATGTTTATATCTTCATCAGCTATGTAGTCAACCATACTATTTATTCAAGCGATGAAAATGGCAGATTTAAATTTAAATTTAAAAAAAGAGCAATTTGTGATGAAACTGTACCATTCCTTTATCATCAACTGCTGTAGAAGTCAATTCACTTCCATGGTAAAAAGCAACAGATCTTAAAAAACACTCACAAAGGACGAATTTCCCGAAACAGTTTATTAGGGTCTGTGCTGTGCCTATATTGCTCTCCTTGGTATAGAATAATGGTGAGTTCTTATATAGCGCAAATACAATGTTCTGTGCGCTTCACATATATTACCCCTGGTCACTGGACCTGTTCATTTATGTACCATTTCAACTCTCTTTTTAGAGCATACAGCACTTGCAGCCATTTCGGCGCTAGGAAGTAGTCGCACACATTGCCATCTCTGCTCTACAAGGTACTAATTTACACCCGAGTCAAGTGAAACATGTGAGGTTGAAGGGCCTTGCCTAAGGACACAACATCGAAATAATATCCTAATATTGAGGGGGGAGAAACATGATATTTTTCTGAAAATCCTGCACCAAGCGGGATTCGAAACCGCACGGCAGGCAGTGACATTGGAAAAGCTCTGCGCTCCTCTGGCCATTACGCCACGTCCCTCTCTATCATCTCCAGAATAATATGATTATCAGCCCAATCGAATTATGCAACCCATCAGTAGCTGATCCAGAGGGAGCGGCGCCCTCCCTTCAGTATCCCCGGACCCCTGTAAAGCACATAAGAGCATGAATGTGCCAGCTGTGGTGTGTATTAGAAATAATAGTAAACAAATTGGCTTCAATTGCTGAATCCACCACTGCCCATCCCATGAGATGTCAGCTAATGCCTACTTTATCCCCAGAGCTATGTCTACTTGTGTACTGCAAGCAAATGTATTAATTCGCGGTGTAGTTGTGCTAGACGTCAGATGGGTTGTTCCTAATTGCTAATTAGATAATAATATTATGGTTCATTCAAACATTGAAGTTCAATGTTTTACTGAATTGCCAACATTCTATTATGTTATTTATGAGTATGCTACACGTCAAGAGCAAAGTATCGTGTTTCATACTTGAAGTGACAAACTGTGAGCCACTAGTTTATCATATTTTATTGGTTTGTTAAGCACAATCGGCTTTGAAAATGTATTTGTTTTTAAAAGCTGATGCCACAGTATCTCCATTTATGATAATTATGTATACTTATCTGGTCTCTCTAACTTTATTTCTATGCATCTATTTCACACGTATTTACATACATATGCATTCTCCCAGGTGTCATGTGTTAAATACTATCGAGTCAAATATTATTATTTTGACTGCACAGTATATGGTATATCACAGCAAAGTAGAATCGTGCATATTTCATATAACTAAAATACAGGTTTTAAAAAAAGGCTGATCCTTGGTCAATTGCAAAGATTTTACTTGCATAGGGAAAGCACTCGGTCTAACATTTTAGTAATTTTTCGTTGTGATCCAATAACTTCACAAATGTGATTTATTTCATTATAAGCTACATTTTAAATGATACTGTGCATATATCTGGTCCATTCTGTGATATTTTTAAAACGTTTTGTTCAATTGTAATAAAATAATTTATTCTCAGGGAATTAATTTTTTTGTGGTTTCGTGATAAATCGTATTTTGCCCCTCAAAAACTCATGCACACACCTACAAGCCGACAACCGGGTGCTATTTATCCCCAGAGGTCCCCTTGACATACTAAAAAAGGTTTTAGGTATGCACGCTCAAGTGGTGACGAAACCCTCCTTGGCAACCTCTGGCCAACTAACTAAACAACGCTGACATGTTTTGTGTAAACCATGAATACGAACGTGTTTTTTTTTAATTCAAAAGTCTTTCTGATGCATTTGAATAACTGTGTTAGTAGTCCACGACCAAAATAAATATTTTAATTCTTTAAGTGCGGGGACTGACGTCAGAATCTGACGTCTACAGACGTTAGATTCTGACGTATGAGAACTGTTCTCGCGCTGAAAGGGTTAACCCTTGCCACCGCTAAGCACGACCATGTTTATTTTAAATTAATTTTAAAATCCAATCAAATCACAGTTATTGGGAATAAAATGAGTATTTAAACATCAAGGTGGGCATTTTTTTCTTGTCAAAATTTAAAATACATGAGTATTTTCCACCTATACATGAAGTTGTGGGTCACGGCTGCAAGACACAAATTTAAGTGGATGATTTGTTTTAATATAGCGTTTTATGGTTTAAAATTTGTGATAAACCACAAACTGGTTGTATTATGGTTACAATTGTGATAACTTTTAGATTAATGCTGCTTGTCAAACAGCCATTGGGCCTACTAAAAAAAATTTAGGCTCATATATGGCTTATTAGACTAATACAAAAATAGACAGAGATAATGCCTCTTCGTTGTGATGAGCGGGGCCTCGGTGCAGTGGGTAAATGTATCTGCCTGGAAAGTTGGGACTCGCGGATTAGTTCCCCGCTCTGACAATCAAGCAAACAAAAGTTTCTCCTCTGCTCACTCGTAAATATTGGATATTATGGGGAGTGACCGGGAGGAGCATGCTCGAATTTCGAATCCTGCATCTGGAGGGCAGTGTCATCTCACCATCACCATCATTATATTGTAATATCATTGTATAATTCAGAATGCTACTGTAATATTTAGAAATCTATTTATAAACACGATATGAAATACTTCTCTTGTATTTATGATCGCACTCTATATGCCATCAAAACACGAGATGTTGACTTAGTATTAGTTCAATGTTGGGCCAGCGTCACTGACGTTGGACCAACATTGAACCAACACTAAACCAACATTGGTTTGGCGTATCGTGTTTGCTGGGATTTTCATCACAATTCAATCAGAATCAGATATTTATTATTTTGTCAGCGATGAAATCTCATTTGTCACGACCTCCAGGGAATATCCAAGAATCATCAATTTGATTACACAGAGCACTGTGCAGCCTGTTCCAACCAGACACAGACGGCACGCGTGTATCCAAATGCCGACAGTTCTCCCTGCAAAGACGAGGACTTGACCCGATGTCGTTTCAATGTTGGTCCAGCGCCGTTGGCGGTGGGCCAATATTGAAACACCATTAGGTCAAAACCTCGTGTTTGCTGGGCTCCACACAGGTGTTTGTCTACACCCAACCATCCCCCTTCATAATATTTTCGCCAGCCGATCACGGTACTTTTAGCAAGACAGCCGGCCAATCACAAGCTTATTACAATACTTGAAATTGAAAGTGGGGGACATATGACGTCATCCATCTGCAAATTATAACATGCGACGTAGCAGTGTCTACGGGGGGCAGTGTACAATTTGGTGCGCGCCCTTGACCTTGTAATTGGGTGAGGGTTGTAGATTGATTGACATCCCGGTGGATGTGACTGCCATTTAACGCCCCGACGTGCTACAATGAGATGTTTATTATCACGGTTTCATCACATCGACTCATTGAACAAATTTATATTATATTATATTATATTATATTATATTATATTATATTATATTATATTATATTATATTATATCATATTATATTATATTATATTATATTATATTTTATTATATTATATTATATTATATTATATTATATTATATTATATTATATTATATTATATTATATTATATTATATTATATTATATTATACTAGAGGAGAATTGTGCCTTTTCAAGTAACAATAATGTTAGGACTACGTTTTGTGCGTTTTTTGGCGACCATTTTAAATATTGTTGGGTTGTTTTTATTATGAGAGATTGATAGGAATTTTAAATTTCTGGATTCTGACTTCTTTGTTGGTTTAATGCTGTATCACTGTCTGCGACGCTGGCCAAACATTAAAACAACATTGCGTCGACGTTTCGTGTTTGATGCATTTACATTGCTAGTATCGAACACTCAATGTTGGATCAATGCTGAACAACCCTCTGCGACGCTGGCCCCACATTGAAACATTATTGGATATAGGCCTTTGTATTTTATTTGATTAAATGTAGAGGGTGCTCAAAGGGTGCAAGCCGGCAGTGTCGCCTCTGACACTGAGCCCTCATATTGACTGGCCAAGATTCATTCATGGGCTTCTTCCGACATGTACATCAATGTGCCAACATTGATCCACATAGTGATCCAGAAAATCCTGCACAAATCCCGAAGAAAATGACGTATGACTTAGAAAATTCATAGCACACCTCCCCAAAGCATAAGGATCTTTGTGCCAAGGTTTGAAGTCGATTGGATAACAACTCAGGGGTAAATAGCGCACGGACATAGAAGATTAAAAAATCGAGATCCAAACAAAACTCAATATGTTTGGACCACAAGGTCCAAACATTATTATATTGTGATCAGTCAACATAAACAAATCATTATGAAAAGAGCGCGGATCGACGTATTGGTGGTCATACAAATGAAAATAAATAAGATGAATGGGGTCATAGGCCACCTTCGTGCACAAATAAGCTAAACTGGGCCAAGAGAACCTCTTGAGGATGGTGAGATGCATGAGATGACACTACCCTCCAGACACATGATTCGAAATTCGTACCCTGGCAGTTTCATGCCGATTAGGCTGCCTATCGGTTATGGAAGCTCCACACAATACTACATATTTACGTGTGAGTGGGTAAGAAACTTTTTTATACTTGAAACGTAAAGGCCAGAGTTGGGTTTGAACCAGCGACCTTCGACTTTCCAAGCAGACAGTTTTAACCGCTGCACCTGGGCTCCCACCCTTGGTTGTCATACGTGGTGACAATCTTGTCTAAATGACGCCGCCAATAGTTTACATAGCATATCATATCATATAAACAGGCAAGTATCAGCAGGATTTAGACAAGCCTAATATCATCGCGTATCTAACCATCATTACACTTTTTCGCTCTCTACAATTGTTATGATGACTCATCATAATATTGGCCATGTTTAATAAATAGCTATGTAAATGCCTGTGGTCAGTCAATATGATGATGGCTGAGCTATACCACACCACTTATCAAATGGTTTACCATATTGCACCCGGTAAATTTTTTTTTTGGAACATCTAATGAGGGGAGGCGGACACAAAAGATCCGAGTAAAAAAATGAACCTATTTTTGAAAAGTTAATGAGTGCGCCAAAATAAAAAAACATCGGACAAATTACCGGAAAACTACATGAGGGCGACGAAAAAAAAGGGACACGTTTGACCTTGAAAAATAAGTTAATAAAGGCGACGATAAAAAAACATGCAAAAAAAATATAGCTGGAAAAATGACCTTGATTGATTGATTGATTGATTGATTGATTGATTGATTGACTGATTGATTGATTGATTGAATAATTGACTGATTGATTGATTGATTGATTGATTGATTAATTGATTGATTGATTGATTGATTGATTGATTGATTGATTGATTGATTGATTGATTGATTGATTGTTTGATTGATTGATTGATTGATTGATTGACTGATTGACTGATTGATTGATTGATTGATTGATTGATTGATTGATTGATTGATTGATTGATTGATTGATTGATTGATTGATTGATGGGGTGGTGGGTTGGATGTTTCGTTGGTTGTTTGGTTTAAATAAATTGTTTCTTCTACTTGTGACTGCATCGTTCTAAAAAGCTGATACATTGAATTCCACAGAGTACATTTAGCTGCACAGCCTGGGATCTGATCAATATTCCTCTTTGTGAAAGGTAGATTCGGCTTTTGTCCTAAATGGGAAGTCAGACTAATCGGATTACCATTGGCTTTAGCGGAAGGTATGGGGCTCACATACAAACCCAGCTAAGACTGAACATGGACCCAATGCTTGTTCAAGCGTGAGTATTACTGGTTAGTTCTCAACGACCCACAACCCACACCTTCGAATCTGAGGGGGTTTAAGTAATTAGTTAAACCCCCTCGGATTCTCAGGTCGACCATTCTTCTATATAAAATAGTGGCTTAATGACAACATAGGCTCAATATGGGCTTAATGTCGGCCCAACGGACTCTACTTCATTCTATTTTTTTAATCACATTCTCCTTCTTCTTCGTAAAGTGGTTCGGCATTCTTATTCCCTTGTCGGTCCGACGTGAATCATAGTGTAATGTACGCGTATCCCTTAAAACATGTATTTATAAAAACCAAGGAGCTAAAGGCTTTTTACAATTTGAAATCATCCTAAATGTTTTTAGGTGGCTCTTTCCACTTCATTTAAATACCTATGCTACCTATGTCTACGATCATTATATATAAAAAAAAAATTCAGTGCTGGGATCGTCTTTGGGCGTCCGAATCTGACGTCTATGAAGGTCATATTCTGACGCGTGAAGACGGTGCCCGCGCTGAAAGGGTTAATATGTTTGGGCGTTCACACTCAGAGGCATGCTAAATACCAACAGACAACTGGGTTTAGTGAAACAGATGGTGGTAGATGGTAAATAGCTTCCTCAAGGATTCTGCAAGACAAGACCCAATGATTTAATGTTGGACCATCGTCTGCGATACTGGTCCAACATTTAGTCAACATTTGATGAACAATCCGTGTTTGCTGAGTGTCTGGCTAAGATTCACGCTTGCGCACATCGATATCATTGATCGCCTTGACAGGTGTTCGTATCACGTGACTGAACTACAGCTGTTGCTGACTACAGAAAATGCCAAAATGCAATCCTACATCGCTAATGTACACGTCTCAATGGTATGGTTATTCGAATAATTCAAATAACATTATTTCCACAATATGACCTGAAACCTTCACTTGTGGCAACATATGATGCAAATAAAGTATTGATATGGCAATGTGTTAGATACACATATACATACTGTGCTAGCTCGAACATCTGTTGTAGAATATATGGTGACAATTACAGATTTGTTGTGATACACTATATAGTCAGTTGGCCAGAGGTGGCCAAGGAGGGTTTCGTCACCACTTGAGCGTGCATACCTAAAATCTTTTTTAGTATGTCAAGGGGACCTCTGGGCATAACCAGCACTCGGTTGTCGGCTTGCAGGTGTGTGCATGAGTTTTTTGGGGGCAAAATAAGATTTATTACGAAACCAAAAAAAAAAAATTCCGTGAGAATAAATTAATTTATTACAATTTAACAAAACGTTTTAAAAATGACACAGAATAGACCAGATATATGCACATGTCATTTAAAATGTAGCTTATAATGGAATAAATCACATTTGTTAAGTTATTGGATTACAACGAAAAAATAGTAAACGTAAACGATTAAACCGAGTGCTTTCAAGATCTAAAATAAAATCTTTGCAATTGATCAAGAATCAGCCTATTTTTGGAACCATGTATTTCAGGGTGGTAGTTATATGAAATATGCAGGATACTACTTTGTTGTGATATACCATATACTGTGCAGTCAAAATAATAATATTAAACACGATAGTATATAGCACATGAGACCTGGGAGAATGCATATGTATGCAAATACATGTGAAATAGATGCATAGAAATTAAGTTAGGGAGACGAGATAAACATACAAAATTATCATAAATATAGGTACTGTTGTATCAGCTTTTAAAAACAAATACATTTTCAAAGTCGATTGTGCTTAACAAACCAATAAATTATGATAAACTAGTGGCTCATAGTTTGTCACTTCAAGTATGAAACACGATACAGTGCTCTTGACATGTAACATACACAGAAATAACATATTAGAATGTTGGCAATTCAGTAAAACATCGAACTACCATGTTTGAATGAACTATATTATCCGATTAGCAATTAGAAAGTAGACATACATGTAGCTCTGGGCATAAAGTAGGCATTAGCTGACATCTCATTGGGATGCATGGAAGCGGTAGATTCAGTTATTGAAACCAATTTGTCTACTATAATTCCAAATACACCACAGCTGGCACGTTTATCCTTTACAGGGGTTCGGGGTCATGCTCCTCCAGAAAAATGTCAAAATCTAAGGCTTAAATGGTGCTTTCTGGAGCATATAAAAGCCCAAATTAGTAGTTTTTTAAGGGGGGATACTGAAGGGAGGGCGCCGCTCCCTCTGGATCACCTACTATTAGGCCTATGGGTTGCATAATACGATTGGGCTGATTCTTGTGGAGATGATAATATAATACAAAGGAGAGCAATATGGGCACAGCACAGACCCTAATAAACTGTTTCGGAGAAGTCGTCCTTTGTGGCTGTTTTGAAAGTCTGTTGCTTTTTATCATGAAAGTGAATTGACTTCTACAGCAGTTGATGATAAAGGGATAGTACAGTTTGATCACAATTATGGTTGATGACATTACTCAGAACAACAAAGTTAGCTGATGAAGATATAAACATATTTGCTGTGAGATGTTATGAATGTATTATGATGATACATTATGCATATATGGCACAGTACTATAGTGTACAGAAACGATAATATAGAACCATGCAGTTGCTATTTAATGTTAAAATATGGCATCACAATGTAGGCACTTTACATCATAATGTCACTATATGATGGTATAATCTTGTCGCAAACTTTAAAATTTCATGTTATGGCATGATAGTGTCAATATATGATAATCATAGTAGGGTCTACCCTAATATGGAATTAGAATGACAATATTTGGCAATAAAGTGTCGGTATGCCGATATTTAAAAGTATAATGAAATTTATATTTTTATACCCCAGCATGACACTAAAATGGTGGGATATTCCACATTATGCCATACAATGATGGAATGGAGCACTACAGTGTCAGGATGTGTTACTTTAATAAAATGATAATACTATATTATTGCATTAGTAGCTGTAGTGTAAAAATATTACATCCATATCATTGTATATATGGTATTAAATGTTATAAGAATACTGTCACAATAGGATGCTATATTTTCAGAATATGGAGTTATAGTATTAATATATGATAGTAATTCCCCACAACATGCTATTATAATGTATATATAATATATATACATTATAATAGCATGTTGTGATATATATTATATATCACATTAACTAGTCGATATATGACGTTTTGTTTACCTCTATGATAGTGTGAGTTCTGGTAATAAAAATATATGTGGAGATATTGTATTTAACATCAGCATATAATGTCAGAATATGGCTTTATAAAGTGTGAATATAGCAATATACCGGTAATTGGCAATACAGTAGGGAGTAGAACCTGCTGTGAGTACCCAATCTTAGGAGCAGCCAACCTCCTATGCGAGGCCATTCCCAAAATGCCATTTTGCATATAAATTAACCTCCTATGTACAGCCACCTATATTAAAAGGCCACTTTAAATGTGTCGCAAGAGTGGTGTGATCAAGATCTGCTGAAGGCAGGTCGAAACGTTGCAATTGCAATCGTTCCACACTAAGTTCCAAAGTGAGTAAGATTTAATCACAGATTTGACATTTTAGTATCATATATCAAAGCCATTATAATGGCATGATATTGCTGTATTGTGGATATACGTGACACTTAAACATCGGCATATGATATTATATAATGTGAAATATTAGTAATATAATTGAGGGATGTATTGCATATTATAATGTTCTATATCTGATATGGTATTGTAATATCAGGATAAGATTCCATGTGAATATCAGAATGTCACTTTAATGTGTCGAAATGGCATTATATATTATATATAACCCTCATGGCTTTAATGTGGCATAGATATAAGATGACACCAAGGTCATTTAAGGGTCATCTTAAGGTCAAGGTCAAATAAACTTTTTTTTTCTTGGGAGCTACCGAAGACTCACATTGTTACGAAGTTGGGCAAAATAATGGTTAATTTTTTTTTCGTCGAAAATGAAAGGTTTCTGCCTAAAACATGTTTAGGTATGGATTATTTATTAATCATTTTAACCTATTGTTTGGGCTCAGTAGGTAATTTTGAAAACGATGTATGGAAATTAAAAGATGTTTATTCTCAAAAACTTAGGGACAAAAATGCGCTGGATTATATATATATTTGTCATATTTTCAAATTAAAGAGTTTGGATGGTATGCTTAAATACAAAGTTAAAATGTTCTTTTACTACTCCTCTTTTGATCCTTGATAAAAAAATATTGTCTTCAAGTATATTATAATAAAGCTATATAACCTCCATATTATTTTTGATTTTTTTTCTGTGTATATTAATGTTGATTGACTGATAAAATTGACAATGTAAGGATGAATTTGGCGACCATTTTGAAAATAATCTGTAGCTCTAGATCAAATAATATTATCCCAAAGTATAGGAGTAAAGCTATAATAAATCTAGATTGTTTTTGATTTTTAATTGAGTGTTTTCTGTTCATAATAATGTTGATTGACCGGTAAAATTGCCTATTCAAGGGTGAATTTGGCGGCCATTTTGAAAATACTCTGTAGCTCTAGTGCACACACATGAAAGCCGACAACCGGTCGGGGTTTCATTATAAGAGGTCTGAGAATACATCTAGCAAGGTTTTAGGTATGCACAGAAAAATCGACACGAAAACCTTAAATAAGCTCTTTTCCTGGCCAACTGACTAATAGTGGTAAATGATATAAAATGTTGTATTAGTCAATTGAAAAGATACAAAGATATAATGCAATGCTTCGTTCTTCTACTCGAATTGTAACAATGCGTTTTCGTTTTGTCATAACGCCAGTTCACTATTATTTCCAATGTTGTTCTTGAATAAAAAATGTCAATAAAATGTCAATAAATCAATCAATCAACCATTCTCATGATCTTAGTTCACTTAGAATCTGCAAACATGAGCAATGCCTGATTGTGACAAGATTGCGTAATTTACTTCGGATTCAGACAGGATATAAAATAAAAAAATAATACATGTTTGTGATTCCTTGAGTTTATTTTTTCAATTCACCCCAGAAATTATTGGTTATTCAAAACTTATATAAAAAATATAAGCGACGATAGGTCCCACCCATCAAGCGATGCAAACTCTACTCTCAATGACACATAACTCTCATCATTGCGGACAGCATTGACGGCGTGACCCACTTTTTTTCGTCACTGACGGTGCCCTTGTGTGTTCGTTGTGGTCAGCATTGTGGTGGGGAGCTTTTCGATGCGGTGCGTTTCACATAGATTTACAGCAATTATTGATCCACGTTAAAAATCTACCTGATATTGATCAGTCAGTATAAGCAACAGGTTTACTTTATCGGAACAGTACTTTATATGTGTAGCATACACTCTTTTCAATAATTTATCCAAGTGCCAACATTAATCACAAGATACATTTACAATATAACAGATGTCTTTGTATATGTTTTTTTATTGAAAATCCACCATTCGTAATTGACACACCCGTCACATTGTTTTGTTCACTATAAGTGACACTTGACGTTTAGTTTTCTCAACTCTCATCATCCAGTTTGAGTTGAAGAAATGTTTTATTTACAATTTAAAGAGTAACAATTATGCCACTTACTAGTAGGCATTCACAGAGCCTCTTATTTTGTTGATAGATACATCCCTCTCTCTCTAAATTATCAACATGATTAAGCTCTGGAACTACGTGTTCCATCAATTATAAAAACTTAATTTTGAGTGGTCCTCCGCACTAATACATGTATGTTATTATAATCCTACATGAGCTTGGTGTTTGATCATTAACACACATTGTTCTTAATATCTTGATTTCATAACAGCAACCGCGTGTAAAATTTAGCCAATGAAAACTCATTTTATAAACAAATGACATCTCAAGTTGAATGAAAGGTAGTAAGATGCCCAGGAGTTGGGAGGTTACAGTAAATCTGAAACATTTTATATAGGCACAGTCTGATACCCTAACCTGTAGACCGACCCTTCCTGGACTGACCTGGTCTGCTGGCAGCTGAATTCTGAGAGGCAGTTTAAAGTCCAGGTCGCGCATTCACAGTGTCTGGCAACATAAAGGTCAGATGTCGTTGTGGCACGACAGGATACAGAAAAGGGAAAATGTCAAATCTTTTCTCTTTTCATTATTAAAGTGCTGCACAGCGTCACGGCCATGTGCAGATATAATCATTGCCATTTTGGAAAATCAGCAGCACAGCGGAGGGGTCAGGACCTCCCCTGAAGCCCCCCCCCCTCTCCGTGCACACTTTTTGACTTGTTAAATTGCATCATTTTCCTCTGATCCAAACTTGGTGTTGATGAAGTATCTCCTCTATATATATAATTGAACTCATATTCCGTCACTTTCTTCTGACACAGACCTTGCATTGAAGAGCTGATGGCTCTGTTTACAGATCAAGTGACTGGTGGAGTCCTTAGTAGAGCCCCCACTAGCACTGGGTAGAGATGTGTTCCTCGTGGAGAACGCATTAGGACGTGTTGATCCAAGTCCTTGACGCATCATCCTAGACATGGTACGTCGGAAATGTGCATTAATCATACAATATAGAATAAAGTTAACAGAGAAATTCAATGCCTGTAGGGTGTTTAACACTGCCAGCGTCATGTTGAATGTGTCTGTCATACTATGATCAGTGAGTATCATCTTACCTAAGAAAGCCATTATCTCTACAGGACAAACCAGCAGTAGATGCATGATTATAAGGACTATAAGGGTGAAGGTGATGTGCCTTCCTACCTGCCCAGTGCCCAAAGTACGTGAACAGCAGGGATAAGAAAGTTGTACATCTGCTGACGTACGGGAACATCGAGGACTTGTCAATGGTATGTCTTCCGGGGTACGTGAATGCAGAGGGCAAGAAAATTGTATGGCTGCCTGGGCACTCGAGACGCAAGGACGAGAGTACGGTATGTCTGCCGGGGTACGTACATCTGCAGGGGTACATGAACAGCAAGTACTAGAGTATGGTACGTCAGATACGTTGTCAGACAGGACTGTGTGCTGGGGAAGATAAGTGACTTCCTGTGTGAGAGGAGAGAGTTTTAGAGCCTTGACCAATTTAATGTTGCAGTAACATAAGATGAGTAGCGGAATAATCATCACCATGATAAAGTAGAGCCAGCAGTATGTGTTATATAACAGCGGATAGCCTCTCATACCATACTCTCTGTAATATATCAGAGTACCATCAGGACATTCTATGCTCTCTATATGCTCATACCAGAACCTGGGCAAGTTAAACAAAACACAGAGCACCAACTGACAGACTAAGCTCCTCTTGGCTGTGGTCAAACCTATAATCTCTCTGGCCTTCAGAGGGTAACATATGACAAAGTATCTGCCTGCAGCCAGCGTCACAGTTAGCCATGTACTGGCCATAATACACATGTTGATCAGTCCATTACTGTAAACCAGGTAAACCAGGTGGAATCCTATATTAGGGAAGTTCACCCGATGTATATCAACGACCCACATAGGTAGAACAGTTAGACAGAACAACATGTCAGATATAGCTAGTGTTGTCAGGCCGGCATAGGCAAACTTCTCCATCCTTCCCAGGGAGGCCTGTAGACTCTTATGACTGAGTATGACCAGGTTCAGAGAGTTACCTATCAGTCCAAACACACCCAGAATGACGATCACACGAGAGTAGAGGAAATTCTCAACTGCACGTAGATCATGCCGCTCCATATCCTGAAGGTGATTCAGGGTGAGATTGTGATCCTCGGGGAATGTGGAGTCCAGTAGATAGTCATCATAATCCAGGAAATGTGACATGTAGCTGCTCGTACCGTTATCTATGGCAGTATTGTATTGGTTTTTACCGTGTGTTTTTGTTAAAATACACTGCATGCTGAGCCATTCAGGTACTATGTGGTCCGTCAGGTTATCCGAAATGTACGTTGTCATGGCTTCAAGGTACTTCGGATAATTAGATAGAGTGTTTCAAGCACAAGACTGTATCTTATGGTTTAATATAATTGACCAAAATAGTGGAAGCCCCAGTTTTTCCCGGAGTGTGAGCGAATGGTCAAACTTTTATAATCACCTCTTAATTAGCCGTGTGTCTTTGACATACGTTTTACTGATGAGCACCGATATCTTTCACAAACACTTTTTGTTTTCTGTCTGCAAATGGACTCTGTTGGTGAACACAGGTCAGCCATTAGTTTTCATGTACGTGTTGTGTTGTGTGGTAGATTAGTCAGGTACATGAATCTGCCATCATTCAGACTGCAATCCCTCCTTCTGAAGCAAAGAGAAACAACTGTATTAGACTAGAGTTAGTTTCCAATGCCGAAGGCGACACCTGGTGTAATGACAAATTCTCTGCATTTGAAATAGAACACACACATCTGTGTTAGCCAAGTGGATCAGATTGGAGGAAACCATACAACATTAATCACCAATCAGCAATCAAGCCTGCATCTGCACTGGACCTGTGACATTAGAAAAAACAAATGTGTTACGTAATTAGATAAAATTATAAAATACAATGGGCGATCCTAAACTCTGCAAGTAAACCACACATGGTTAGTAAACCAGTGGGGATAAAACAAATGAAACAGGACATCATATTTCACAGGTGCATCATTTAAACTGTGATAAAACATATCAATCTGAATGAAAAATATGATTAATATCAGTGCAGAAAAAGCGTATTCTAGTGAAATGCCATCACAATATTGTCTCGATATGGACCTGTTAATCCAAAACATCAGCTGGACTAGACATAGCTCGGTTCTACACAAACCATATCAACCAACATAACCAAACAACCAACCAACCAACCAACCAACCAACCAACCAACCAACCAACCAACCAACCAACCAACCAACCAACCAACCAACCAACCAACCAACCAACCAACCAACCAACCAACCAACCAACCAACCAACCAACCAACCAACCAACCAGCCAACCAACCAACCAACCAGCCAACCAACCAACCAACTAACCAACCAACCAACCAGGCTATACTTCTCCTAATACAATTGGAAATTCTAAGGTATTTTTAGTGTTCAGAAAAAATGATTTTCAACCAAAATGAATTCTGTGACCCCTTCAAATGCTGTATTCTGGTCCTTTTCAGTCCACCCAAGGGAGTTGAAAAATTCTATTTAACTTAAATCCATTTAGAACCTAATTCAAAATCAAAATTATAGATTTTCAAAATTATTTACGCCATTTAGGCCTTTAATTAATCATATTATTCCTAAGCTTTAGAACAATTCTCCCAACTAAGAAGCTGGATAGGTGAAAAGCAGGCCATACACGTGTCAGTTCTGGAGGCAATCTGACAGGAAGTAGAACACCTTGAGCCCCATTTCGACTTAATAAATGAAATTCAAAAATATTATAATACAACACAGTGAAGTAAATCCAAAATGGAACACTCCACAAAATCAGTATGTTGTGTCATAATATTAGGGAAATCACATATAAACAATTTTATAGGTTTTTCTGTTCATTATATGCACTTATTTAATTGTACAATTTTGCCTCTGTTTCAGGAGCTGTAGGCCTAAAGAGGTCACTTCTTGACATCACAGAGAGACTGGAGGTACTGAAATAAGCAGTGTACACATGACCTAGTATGGTGGCCAGATTATGGAACAAATCTCTGTATTGGTAGGGTTCTGCTATTATGAAAGGGGATGTCTAAGAACTCACCCATAATCTTGTAGTAGGCCCTTCAAAAACGTATTAAAGTAAAGCAGAGACTGATTGTAAGTCTTCTGATTGCCGGCCCCTCATTCACCATCAGTTTTTATTTTAAGTACCACCTGACGGAGGGCTCGTTAAGTCCGAAACTGGTAGTGGTTTATAGAACATCTGGGTTTGTGCTTTGTCTCAGTTGAGGGGAGGAGACAGATTCTCACTAGTGAGACTCTGGCTGCTTCTCTGATTGAGACAAGGCTCGATTTGACCTTAGCTAATTGGCTGGCTTTCATTAAATTCATTAATTGCATAACTTGCATTGATATTTCAGCTGTATAACAGTTTTTAACAGCTCGTCAAGAGGCGAGTTTACTGTGTACTTGTGTTGTAGCCACGGTTTGGTCAACTCAGTTGATTCCCACTGATACAAGGGGTATCTAGTGTCGCATATCAGCTGGGAGAGTTGCTCAGACCAAGAAATCATCCCTGCACTATATCAGGCTGTACATATTTATGCACTTACTTAGTTAGACCCATCCTAGAACTGCCTACTGGTTAGCCTTGCCACCACTAGATTTATATATCTAGTAGCACAACTAGATTATTCCCTCAGCTCCACATAGCTTGTAGGTGTGCGCTGTAAATAATAACACTTTCCTCATTTCTAGATGTTTCCAGAGGGGTGCTAAATTAGTGGCATTTTAATGCCACAGTAAAATGAAATAACTATAACTTAATTGTTATCTCGGATACTATTGAATTCTTAGGATTTCAATATTTTTTTATTGCAAATTAGATAGCTCTGAACAATTTTCTCGGCTCTATCATTCAGACTAAATTAAATCTCCCTTTTCTTAGAACCTTTTGCAAGTTAGGGTGACCTGAAAATTAAAATGGCTCCGCGTGGGTCTTTTGGCCACTTTTTGATAGTGCTAAAAAGGTTGACGCGATGCTCAAGTGTCAACACCACCTTAGAAATTGGCGAAAGCAAGGTGGCTTACCTAACAAATTGCAGAAAAGGGCGGAGTCTCTCCGCTACGAAGTAATGTTGCCTCGGCCGGGCGAAATTTTAAGAGGGGAGCTGGCAAAAGCGGCTGACTTTTGGGCAATCACTATTAAGACAATCGGACTCGGGCATCTGAACCATGAGTTCGATAGGTTGACAGCAGAAGTAGCACAGGTGCAGCGCCACCTAACCAGTGAGGAATTTCATAAGTGCCAGTCTCTGGCTACACACTGGTCTAAGTCAAGGACGCGGGGGAAAATTGAGGGAGGGACAATTCAGTATATCTTGGGTTTTTGCAACAAGGTTTTTAGGGGCAGTAACAGTGGCGCATTTCCGATTGCATCAAATAGCCAGCAACCGGGTTCTCCTGTTACTGTCAAAATTCAAAATTCTGATAAGGTGGCCCCCCTGTAGCCAAGTCACAGGGCACAGGAAGTGATGGAAGGGAGGGGACAACTAATAAGGTTCCTCGACCTGGTCGTCCCCTAGCCCACTGGTTTTTGATCCTGCGCCCATAGTGACCTCAAATCCTTTTTCGGCCTTAGCAGGCTTAGCCTGCGTGGATGAGAAGGCCGCGACTAACGTGGTGACTTCGTTCAACAGGAAGACACGTGCGGTGAAGGGGAAAAGAGGGGCCTTCAGGAGCCCGTCCCCTCCTAGGAGATCAAAGGAGGCAGAGGCCCCTGCGATTGCTATAGCTAATTTTGTCGCAGAGCTGGAGGTAGGGCGGTCGGAGACGGTGGAAACGGAGGAAGCTTCAGTTCAACCGGCTATCCCGACCAGGGAGAGGGGAGGGAAGTTTGAGGAAGAATTTCTTATGATCGTTTCGGTCTCAGAGGGTGCACGAGTAACATCGTCCACCGCCGAGTCGTGGGGATTGCCCCCTCCTCGCCATTCTCATGTGACCCTGGGAGACAAGCCGATGGAGGATCCGGGGGTAGGTATATCTTTTACATATGAGGTACCCCGATCAGTCCAGGATTTATTATCCACTGATCGAGAGAATACTAAAGGTAATGAATCCCCACTTGAAACATTCCACACCCCACGCACACAACCCATTGTGCCAGTAGTCTCGACGAAAAGGAGACGGGCAATGGGAGATAGTAATGACCGCTCCATTGGGAGGAAGCTAATCCTTAGAGACGAGTCAGGAGAGGAAACGAGTTTGGAAGGATCCTTGGAGATCCCGAGCTCAGCAGGGAGCCCAGCTCTGTCACCCATCGTGACAGAACGAGCACCTGAGGAGATCAGCAAAATTTAGACGGATATAGAGATACCCTTGATGTATCAGGCTTCCTGCCGCTCGGACAAACATCACCAGAGCA
The DNA here is from genome assembly GCA_964017125.1 of Flabesymbios commensalis. Classification (NCBI taxonomy): domain Eukaryota; kingdom Metazoa; phylum Annelida; class Polychaeta; order Terebellida; family Flabelligeridae; genus Flabesymbios; species Flabesymbios commensalis. The sequence continues at coordinate 17,865,094 of OZ024902.1, forward strand.
GAGTCGTGTTAATCCCACAAATTATTACTCTCTCGGAGGCACAGACCTCTTAGATCCGCAGAATTCCTTTATTACCAGGGCTAATGGAGACTGGAACATGTCGGGATTCCCTAATGAAAGCGTAATTTTGACACCATCTGATACCATGGAGAATGCTAGTGAGAAGGAGGCACCCAGCACTGCCCCAGTGTCACCAGTGAAACTGGTCACTGAGGCTAGTGAGGGGGAAATTTCCTTGATTGACCCCTTGGATAGCCATAATTCTAGCTTGGGAGTGTTATCCATCAACAGCTCGCAAGATGAACTACAGCTAGTAGGCTCTACGTCTGTGAATGGTGCACTTCCGGACACTACATCCCCACCAATAAAAGCCAGGGCGGGTACCCAAGTAAACAGGGTGCCTGAGCTGTTTGTAAAACATTAGAGTGGCTTGACTGATGCAAAAAAACGCAGAAATTGGTATCTTTCAGCTAAAAATTCGACGGAAACGTTGATTTTAGGTGATTCTATGGTCGGTAGAATTAACGTCGTTAAGCCATACAAAAATGTTCAAATTCATGTTTTTCCTGGGGGAAGGATACAGCATCTGACCCAGGTTTTGAAAAATTAAAGGAGAAAGGACTGTACAAAATTAAAAAATGTCATTATAATGTTCGGACCTAATGACGTATTGCAGAGAAAAGGGACAGTTGTAAACTCTTTTATTGGTCGAGATATGCAGGACTGTCTCCTATTGGCTAAGAGGAAATTCGGTGGTGCTGGATGCCGGGAATCAAATTCAAATTCCTACCACACAAAATTGTGATTCAACTAACGGTATTTACTGTATAGTTTGTTCGAAATGCAATAAATTATATGTGGGGGAAACTAGGCTCTCCTTCAGAAAAAGAATAAACATACATCGTTTGGATGTACAGCTTAAGAAGGACACAGCAGTTGCCACACACTTTAATTCAGGGAGCTGCAGGGCGACCCATCTGAGAGTGTTGTATCTTGAAGTATTGAAGAATACAGGAGACATAACTCGTCCCCCCGGCAATACATGTTCATGTTTTCTCAATTCTCGCATTTTTCGTGGGGTAAAACCTATTTTCAGGCAGTAAATGTGAATTTGACAATGAGAAGGAACCTGTGTCTCTTCATAAGGCTAGGAAAGGTCTTATGACAGCCATAGATTTTTTTGAACAACATCCGTATTTATCCCCTTCTAATCTTGAACAATTGTGGTTCAACCTTTGTGCACTAGACACTACCTCTACCATATCTAGAAAACAGACATGTGTCACCGACTTTTTCCAAAAATAAAGTAATTAATATTTATATCGAGATATCTTACCTCGTAAATAATTAAATTATGGGTAACTCACCCTTGAAATCCTAGTTACGACAAGCACATTAAAATAAAAAACCAATGGTCTAGAAGATCCTGGACCATACAGGGTCCGTGACGTCACCGCCCAACGTCACATCTCGTGTCCTTCGCGTCTGCTTCGCCATTCTCTCCTTGTCGTTCTCGGGCGGGGGCCCTAGGGTAGTGGTTAGCACCGCTGCCTTTCACGCCAGAGTCCGGGGTTCGGTTCCCGGTCTCGGCGGTTTGAAAGAAACAAAATTGTTTCTTCCCCATCCACGTGTGAAAGTTAGTATTGTGGGGAGCCTCCGTGACCGAGAGGTAGCGTGCTCGGCCACAGACCGCCAGGGCTCGAATTTCGAATCCTGTGTCTGGAGGACAGTGTCATCTCAATCATCTCGCCATCCTCAGGAGGTTCTCCTGGCCCAGTTTAGGCTATATGTGCACAAAGGTGGCCTAAAGCCCGATTCATTTCATTTCATTTCCTTGTCGTTCTCACGGCAGGACGCTCTATTAAAATCGATTGGTTTGAATGGTTATAATTAGTCTTTTATTGATGATTTCGGAGTTTTATCTTCGTTTTCATTGACTATAGTAGCTCTCAAACGTTATTAGACAGTGGATTAGCGTTTTTTATGGATAATAATGAGTGTTTTAGGACACAGTCAGATTAGCCAATCTGTAACATCGTATTTGACTGCAGTAAGATAGTGAGTGCTCCAATTATCACTCAGCAGCATGGTCTGTGAAATGACATGGCATTTTTGGTTTTACGAATCCTTTCAGAAGTTGGTAATTTGCAATTCTTACTGTCTTTACTATAAAATGCAGTACTTTTAGTTATAAATGAGGATTTAGAATGAATCATTCCGAATTGTATTTCTTTTGCATTTAGCCTAAACTAAAATTAGTTGCGAATTTTTCTTTGGACTCTGCCTTTGGTCAGTTCACAGATTTTGAATTGTTACGTCTGACTGGAAATTCAGACAATCTGGAAATATTTTTTTTGCGCTTACGTCGACGTTACGTTTTATTTTCGCCATCGTTCTCAGATTAAAGTTTAAACAGAGATTGTTAGTTGTTACTGATATACTAGGCCTAGGCCTAATGTTATATATTTTTATAGAGTTGACTGGTTTTATTTCATTACCTTATCAATTAAAAATTGAATAGCAAAGACTACTGGGGCGGTGACGTAAAAAAGCGTGGAGTGGAGTTTAATATAGATTGTTCTTTCCTACTTTGTCTTTGTCAACCTAGGCCTAGTCCTAGTCCTAGACAGATATATGTTGTTAAGCCTTACTACGGTTTACAGTTTTTTAGCCTACCAGTTTACACTAGAGGTGGAGATGGCTTAGAAGAACATTGAAAAGATGTTGAATCAGTTTGATTAGGCTTCAGGTGCCGTGTAGTCACTATCTTAGATTAAATTAGTCAGTGAAGCCAAAGCGTATGGCGTCGAATTATTTTGCATCATTTCAGGATTAGCTTCCGAAATGAAGGTACATGGGTCTGGCATGAAGGCCTTTTTTTTTAGACGTGGTATTTGTATAATAAATACTCTCTGGTATGTCAGAATAATGTGGTTAATTTTATTCTGTACTTAGATTTGCTCTTCTTTCAACCTGAGTGTCATGTCAAGTTAGATAAGATCTGATGCCCACAAATTAGTTTAGTTTAAGGTATAGTGTGCATTTTGGTATAATACCGGAACAAAGTGGGCTTTGTTTGATTACTCCAGCAGCTCTTCAATGTGGAGTATCAGGATGGATGGAGGAAGAGGCTAGCAGACTAAGTCGACCAGTCAATTCTTGAATGCTACCACAGTTTCTATGGTGGATGAGTTAAGAGTAGACCTCTACTATTAGCTTTTAAAGCCTGCCTAAAGCCTGATGGCTTTCTCATTTATTTAATCTTAATAATATAATTTCATAAAACATGAATTTTTAAAGATTTTATCTAAATAATTATTTTATAGGAATGTGAAGTTTCTTCATATTTCGATGTGTTATTGTATTAAATTTAGATTGGTATAATTGTTTATTGTACATGATGTAGCCTACATTACCCCCCCCCCCATTCCTCGGGCAGAGCCCTGTTAAATAATTGTTTATTTTTGGACAGGACGTTTGTTTTATGTGCTGGGCAGACAGGTTTGGAAGGTTTCGTCCGGGGTTCTGATACGCTTAAGTTAGGCTTATCATCCCCACCACTAATTCTGTTTTTTGCTTGTTTCAGAATAACCAAGCTCCAAGCCAAAGTGATCTGGTAGTCAAACGAAGGCTCAAGCTACAGAGGTAGCGAGTCATTATCAGAAGATCAGTTTTAAGCCCAAAGTCTCGGTTATGCCGAGGACTTATATCGCTTGACTGAGTGAACCGGTGGTCCTACAACCTATGGCTCTGGCTACACCGGTAGATAATTCGTTGCCGGAATGGCAGGTTGATGCCCGAAGCCTCGGCATGGAGCCGAGGACTTTTCGATATGATACTTTATCGATGGGCTGTGCAAAAAGCACCCGGCTGATGCCGGAAAAGGACCTACACCCCATAATAGAGGATCACAGGAGTCCGGGACACGGGCAGAACGCGACACCGGCAGTCCGGGACACCAGCAGACCGGGCCCCGGGGGACCGGCACACCGGCAGACCGGGACACCGGCAGACCAGAACACCGGAACACCGGAACACCGGGATGGTATACCGGCAGACCGGGATGGTACACCGGGATGGTACACCGGATGGTACCGGGACACTGGAAGACAGAAAGAAATTGACTGAATTGCAGGTTATTGCTCGGTTTTAGCTAAAACCTGGCAAGTATAATGGTGTATTCAAAATGGATGATATAGTTTACATGAATCCATGCATCAAGATAACACCATGTTTCACTCGTTATTGTTTATTCAGAGTGAGCTATACATTTTATGGGCTATGCAGGAATGGTGACTAACTTTAAGTCAGAAATTTGTCTCAGATCCCCCCTTTATCGGGGGATGGGGGGGGGGGGGTGTGCTGCAATTAACCAGAGGCTCAGATTGAAGCCTGGGTCTACAGTTTAATGACACCCTGCAACGTTGTCAGTATATGGTAAGTAGGCATTCCTCTCTCTGCAATGACAAGTGTTCTCGTCCTTCACTGAGACAGATAGACAGGGTCGTTGGGACTGACGTGTGTGAAGTGGCCTCCTGGTTTGCCGCACACTTAATGGTGGGCATGACAATAAGTTCGGTTGAACATAGTACTATACATATGTGGATGCATTGCTTTATTCCATCATGTATAGGCGTCGGTAACAACACTATTCTGATGTTTCAGATAGCCGTGTTTTTCGTACATAAGTCCCTGCCTAGAAGGGACTTGTTATAATCAGAGGACCTTTTCTTATTTTTAGCTAACAGCTCAGCGGTTTCTTACGCTTAAGTTTCATGCTCGTATTCTGTCGATGTTTTCGTCATAAGAGTCTGTCAGCTCGTTTACACAGGCTGCAGTGTGGGCTTGTTTCCACAGGCTGCAGCTTTAACTGTTGCCTTCTGAATTGTTTGGTCACAATTCCCAATATCATGGGTATTTAGGACGTGATTGCTTGTTTAATATGACAGACAAGCTATAGGCATATAGTGCAAGGTCTCTACCTAATGGTAGGCCGTTAGTCAACCTTAGCTTCAGCAATCCTACATGGACTAATTTAAGGATTAACTTGTCTGCCTAATAAAAAGAAGGTGCTGATTTTGAATACAGTATTGCGAGGAAATTCAAAGAAATTTTGGATATGTTAATTTTTATTATAGGAAGTTTAATTATTTTTTGAAACTTGCATATCCTTAATAATCTTTTAGTTAAAATTAGAAGTGCATTATGCCCGTTAAGATAAGTGAATATGAAATTTACTAGATTTCGGCTAAACGGAAATTATTAGTTTTTGCTGTTGGAGCTCAGATTAATTAATAATAATCTTTTTTGATATGGCTGTCCTTTTGATACGATGACTGTCTATCCCCCATTTTAGTTTTAGTTTTCTCGTGTTTTAGTTATAATTAATTAATCGCTAGTCCTGTTGGTTGACAGAATTGAATTAAATTCATTAATTAATGGACGGGATAATAGTTGGATTAATTAATTGATTGTTATTAAGGACAGGTTGCTTCTTAAACTTAATTGCGTCGTTAATAAAAGGAATTGGTTTGCTTATTGCTTAAAATAATTCCATTGAATTTAGTTCAATTTAAAATTAAATGATTTGTTTTGAGTTATTATTTTAATTTTAGGTAGTCTTCCTATACTCCTGCACCATTAAGAGTTGTGTAGTATACTCTTACAGGTCAGGGAAGCCATTAATAAATTCCCCCCCGCCCACCCATGGAAATCGTGCCCTGAGAGTCCTTTGGCCTCTGATTAACTTTGTTAATCCCTCCCCCCCCCCCCCAGGAGTGGTTTACGATTTCCATTCGTATTAAAAATTTGTTGGGTGGTTTTTGGGTGAGGAAAACATTGCCCTCCTCCGGGACAGTGTGTTATCTACCCATAATTTAATTATTTACGAGGTAAGATATTTCGATATAAATATGAAATTTATATTTATTATAAATGAGTTTTTATTAGAAATACTTACCTCGTAAATATGCGAGTCCCTCCCTTCCAACCCCGCTTTTGTTGTCTCTTTACGTTACAAGATTGAGAATGGCAAAGCAGACGCGAAGGTCACGAGATGTGACGTTGGGCGGTGACGTCACGGACCCTGTATGTTCCAGGATCTTCTAGACCATTGTTTTTTTATTTTAATGTGCTTGTTGTAACTAGGATTTCAAGGGTGAGTTACCCATAATTTAATTATTTACGAGGTAAGTATTTCTAATAAATACTCATTTATAATAAATATAAATTTCTTTATTATATATTTGAAATAATACAATTATACTTGTATCATATTTATCTTTTTATTTTGTTCGCACAACCAATACATGTACTAATATAATATTATAACATTACACTATGAATTAGATATATATCCTCGGTTCCAACACAGCTTGGAGGGGGGTGGGGGTGGGGGTGCTCCGAAACTCTGCCATATTCGAAGTTCCGTCATATTTCTTGGGAACAGATGATGACGGAACATCGAGGTCTCTCTGTATCTCCCTTTCTTAAAATTATTTTCGACCAATCTCTACAGACGGGCAAATTACCAGATGACTGGGTAGAGGTAATGTTGCCCCAGGCTTCAAAAAATAAGATCGGCACTCTCCGGCAAACTACAGGCCGATATCCTTCACATGTGTTTGTGCCAAATTACTCGAACACATCATTTGTAGACAAATTATGTCCCATTTTTCGGAAAGCAAAATTTTAACACCTGTACAGCATGGCTTTCGATCAAAACACTCATGAGAAAGCCAGCTTTTGATTACAACTGATGAATTAATTCAACATTTTGAAAGCAAGACACAAACAGTCTTGGATTTTAGTAAGGCCTTTGACGTTGTCCCCCACCAACGCCTCTTGCACAAACTTAGCCACTATGGAATTTGGGGAACAATTCTTAATTGCATTTAAAATTTTCTGACCAATAGAACCCAAAAGGTAGTAGTTGATGGCAGCTCTTCAGAATCAGCTCGCGTGAGGTCCGGTGTTCCCCAGGGTACTGTTCTCGGACCCCTACTTTTTTTTTACCTATATTAATGACCTCCTCGCAGGTTCGCCTTTTTGCAGATGACTGCCTTCTGTATCGCCCGATAAAATGTCGAGCAGATCAGGAGCAGCTGCAGAGAGACCTATCTGCGTTACAGGACTGGGCAGATCGATGGGGGATGTGTTTCAACCCCTCGAAATGCTCCGTCCTGAGGGTGTCCAGGCCGAAATAAAAAAAAACCTGGAATTTGAGTACACCCTTAAAGGCGAAACACTGGCAAACGTCTCATCAACACCACATCTTGGTGTTTGCCTTAGCGAGACCTTGGAATGGGAAACCCACATTAACAAAATTACAAGTAAAGCAAATTCCACTCTGGGCTTGCTCCGGAGAAGCCTAAAGGCATGTCCCCCTAAACTAAGGGAGACTGCCTATTTCTCCATGGTCAGATCATTTTTAGAATACTCAGCAGTTTGGGACCCCTTTAGACAAAAAGATATTTATATATTAAAAAGATTTGTCACCCAAAATTATAGACAAACAGCCAATGTGACATCTCTCATTCAGAACCTGGGCTGGACTGACTTGAAAACAAGACGTGAAAATTCTAGATTTGTAATCATGTTCAAACTTTAAATGAGCTAGTCGAAAATCCTATCAATGACCGTCTAATCCCAGCGAACAGAAGAACACGTGGTGGGCGCAATCAGGCCTATAAACATCTTTGATCTAACACCACACTGGGACAAAATTCTTTTTGGCATCGAACTCTCCCTGATTGGAATATTCTTCCGGCAGCTGCCATAGAAGCAAAAACTGTGGCAGCGTTCAAGAGTCTGCTGGTTGACTAAGTCTACCAGCCCTCTCCCCTCCAGCCTGATACTCCAAATAGGAGGTGCTGCTGGAGTACAAATTCAAAGGATAATTTAGACAGAGAGGAACGTACAGCAATAAAAACTCCTAAACAGAACAAGGATATAATAATTAAACCGGCGGATAAGGGCGCTGCAATTGTAGTAATGGACAGAACGGATCATGTAGGTTAAGCTGAAAGGCAACTAGCAAACCAGGTCCACTACAAACGCTTAGAGGAACCAGTTTTCCCCAAGTCTATACCAAAAATAAACGAATTTTTTTTTTGGCTCACCGCCGATTTATTGATGCAGGACAATTATCTTATTTGAAATACCCGGAAGATCCAGCACCACATAGAATGTATTTATTACCAAAAATACATAAAGATAGAAAAGTGTGGCCGGGAGAGGGAAAACTCCCACCAGGCAGACCAATAATAGCGGATTGCAGTAGTGAAAGTTATGCGTCAGCCGAATATATAGACCATTTTTTAGCACTGCTTGCAAAACAACATAAATCATATCTAAACGATACTAATGACTTTATTAACAAAATTGCGGAAATTGAAGCGAAGGAAAGGGCATTTATAGCCACAATAGATGTTGACAGTCTTTATACAAACACAGATAATACCAATGGGCTGGACGCTGTCAAACAAATATTGAATAAGAATCCAGACCCGAAGAGGCCGGATAAAGAAATTTTAGAACTATGAAAAATTAATTTAGAAAACAATGATTTTGAGTTCAACAGCCAATGGTACCTACAAACGTGGGGAACTTCGATGGGTAAGAAATTTGCACTAATTTGTTTTTGGCAGAGTGGGAGGAAAAGCATTAGAAAAATGCGTCCTACAACCCTCAGTGTACTGGAGGTTCCTGAGTGATATTTTTATGATCTGGGAACACTCCAAGGAAGAATTTTACAAATTTGTGAAAATTTTGAATACCTATCACCCTTCGATTACTGTTAAGGCAGAGTTGAGCGCGGAATCAATGCATTTTTTAGTCACAGTGGTTTACAAAGGGAACAGATTTAAGGAGACAGGGACATTTGATACCAAAGTTTATTTTAAACCAACAGGTACTTTGGAACTCTTACACAAGAAATCACATCACCCAAACCATACTTTTAAGAGATTAATTAAGTCACAAATCCTTAGATATGTTCGAATATGTAGTAACAAGCAAGATGTAATAGTAGCGTTTAGGAAACTCTTTGCAGCACTAGTTAGGAGAGGTTACTCGGAACGTTTTTTGCGAAAGATCAAAGATAAAACATTGTGTGAATTGAGGAAAAACCCGAACAAGGGATCTTCTCTAAGATGCACTACTAGGAACTGTAAATTATGTTCGACACAATTAGTTGTAGAGAGTGGTAAGACCATGGGGGCGTACTGGATGTCGGGAATCAAATTCAAATTCCTACCACACAAAATTGTGATTCAACTAACGGTAGTTACTGTATAGTTTGTTCGAAATGCAAAAAATTATATGTGGGAGAAAATGAGCTCTCCTTCAGAAAAAGAATAAACATACATCGTTCGGATGTACGGCTTAAGAAGGACACGGCAGTTGCCACACACTTCAATTCCGGGAGCTGCAGGGCGACCCATTTGAAAGTGTTGTATCTTGAAGTATTGAAGAATACAGGAGATATAACTCTAAATAAGATTGGGCGACTTGAAAGCAAGTGGCAATTAGCCTTGAAAACGTATTCTCCATTCGGCTTAAATACGGTACCTTCCCCTAAGGATAGTGGCGTCACCCCCTTTGTTATTACCTACTCTGCAACTGCGGTGGAGGCAGCTAAATTAGTGAAGACTTCCTTCAATAAACTTAAAGCGGAACATCCAAACATCCTGTATAAACGGTGTGTAACAGCATTTAAAAGGGGACAAAATCTACGTGATCTCTTGGTGAGAAGTAGATTGGGGGAAGCCCCACTGGACAACCCAACGGTTAACGGATCCGACTCAAGTCAGGATCTGACTACATTAGTAAATGCATTAGATGAGGTATAATTTATATCAATTAGTATGATTGTTTTTCTTTTTATAAATCAGGCTATACTTCTCCTCGGTCAGTGTACTAGGTTGGGAACATGGGAAGGCATGCCCTTGAAGGGGTGACGAAAGTCAAACCCTTTAGGGTATGATGAGAGTATGGTTGACAGGTTGATACCGTGTTTTATGGGGAGCCAGGTACTGGAACCCTCGCCCGTCCCAAACCATGGACCCTAACTCTCAACCTGACCACAAAACCAACCAACCAACCAACCAACCAACCAACCAACCAATCAACCAACCAACCAACCAACCAACCAACCAACCAACCAACCAACCAACTAATCAAACCAAAAAACAATCTAACCAGTTAATCAGTAAATCAGCCGGCCAAATGAAATGAAATAAATGGGGTTTTAGGCTACCTTCGTGCAAATAAAGGCTAAACTGGGCCACAACCATTCAAACAACCGATCCATTTATGTAGCCTCTAAAATAGTTTTTAAAGGTGCTAACATATCCAATGTCTCAGGTTTACTTTGGATATAATACAGTGATAGGATAATCTGACCACAAAAGCATATGTGACTGCAATTTAGTATGCCTATTTGTGACAGTGATGAGGTAGGATGTGCTTGTTGTGTAATAACTGTGACAGTGGTGAGACAGGGTATATTTGCTATGTAATAGCTGTGACATTGATGATGCAGGGTGTGCTTGATATGTAATAAATTTGACAGTGGTGAGTAGGGTGTATTTGCTATGTAATAGCTATGACATTGATGAGGTAGGACGTGCTTGCTATGTAATACTTTCGACAGTGGTGAGGCAGGGTGTGCTTGCTATGTAGTAGCTGTGACATTGACGAGGCATGTTGTGCTAGTTATGTAATAGTGGTGAGGCAGGGTGTGCTTGTTATGTAATATATTTGACAGTGGTGAGGAAGGGTGTGCTTGTTATGTAATATATTTGACAGTGGTGACGCAGGGTGTGCTTGTTACAATACAGACAGTGGGGGGGGGGGGGGCGCAAACATTAGTGAGCGACGCACACCCCTGTCACACTTGTTAGGGCGCTGCGCACCTCCACGTCGCGTCATACTGCACAGGGGGGTGGTGTTAGAGTGAGGCATGCTGCAGGTGGATCAAACGCAGACGTTAACGAGGTGATAACGCTATGCACTGCTGTTCAGATTAGCCAGTTTAACCTGACCTCTCTTACCAGTCAATGATTTATTAATAAGTCACGAAAAATAAAATTATCAAAGTATTATTTTATTCACAAATTATAAATATGATTGTATTTTAACATTTTTTTTATTATCATCGGCAATGTTTATATTTTCTGAAATGCTAATTAGCTAATGTTTTGTTTGTTTCTGTCTCAGGGAAGAATAGGCATGCATGTTTACATACTGCTTAATTGACGCTACTCTAGCCTATGTTTTCCTCGCGTGCCGAAGACGTTATATTTTAATTAAAGTTAGGAATTTGTATCGTCCAGTAAATACAAAACATTTGTATTACATTTAGAGAATGCCGGCACAACGTCTTCGACGTTGGTCGAACATTGTATAAATGTTATACAACTGTTTTGTGCTGTCACACCTCGCTAACTGCTTGTTGTGTCTCAGCCACGCCAACAATGATAAACACTGCTTACCTTTCTAAATAAATAACTAAGCGAGTTAACGTGCAATCATAATATAATTTATATCATTTTTTTGCGTACTGAATAGGCATTTTTGTGATATTTATTACGAGTTTGTACGATGAACATTTTAAAAGTTAGGGATTTATATTGGGATGTTTATGACACCTAGCTGACGCACTGACACCATTGCCTTTCCCTGCTAATCAGTGGTGTAATTGCACCTTGTGAAGCCAAGGGTGCACTAGGTGTTAACTGCTCCGCATATAAATAAATATATGCTGTGAAAACCACATTCAAACATGGTTTTAAATTAATAACAGAAAAAGTATTATTACACAGTAAAAATAGTTATATCCACGGAAAACATTTTTCAGCCACTATGATCTGATATGCGTCCCGGCGCTGTGCCTAGAATATTGACGTTTTTTTTACATAATTATAAAACATTTGTATATAAGTTTTTTTCATGAGCAAAATTATTTTCAAAATTTTCACAGCCGACCATAACACACTTACATGTCTTTTCCTCTAGGCTGTTTCTGAATAGTAACCGTTTTATAGCCCTCTATGTTTTTTTTCTATGCTGAAAGCAATGTCTTGTTGAAATAACTTCATTTTGATTGATGGTGTATGTCCTATGTATGTCACCAATGAACTGAGGAATGTGAGTTTGTTGTATCATTATAAATACTAAAAAAACATCTATCTAACTCAGCAGGGCACGCCTCAGAGGCCACCTGTCTAACAGTCTGTTAGCGAGTGTCTTATGGGTAAGCCAAACACGACACTCTGATTCAATGCTGGTTTAATGTTGGACCACCGTATGCAATTATGGCAAAAAATATGGCAACAGACGGGAACATTACACATAAATAGTACATGAAATGTAGTCATTTAAAACAAACCATTCCAATAAAAAATATAATATTACTGGTTAAAAAACATGAATACATTTAAAACACAGGATGTTTGGATTGTTTCATCTCTCAATATATCTGCTAGATAAACTTTATTGCAGCAAGTTAAAATTATAACTTTATTATAGCTATGGCTACTCAGCCTTTCAGCAAACGTTGGAAGCTTAAGTTAATTTGTATTCTTTAAATCACTATGAAATGGTTTAATTAATAAAACATCTTCCAAACATATATAATGATATGTAGGATGGAAAATTATGGCTCGTAATTGTAATGTGTGAGATATAATATGTGGGTGATGGTACTACAAGGGTTCAGACGGGAAGGCTGGCTGCGTGCCTATTGTTATAGCAGGACAATGGTCACCTGCTTATCTTAACGAGGTGTGATTAAGCCATCGATCTGTGGCGTCCACACTAAACGGTGTTCAACGCTCACGCCGTGCCAGGTCAGGCGTGTCCGTTTCGTAACACACGGTTTTCGCTGCCACAAATCGAGTCCCCCCCCCCACTGTCTGTACTGTATGTAATATGTTTGACAGTGGTGAGGCAGGGTGTGCTTGTTATGTAAAAGATGTGACATTGATGAGGTATGGTGTGCTTGTTATGTAATAGATGCGACACAGATGAGGTAGAGTGTATTTGATATGTAATAGCTGTGACATTGATGAGGCAGGATGTGCTTAGTATGTACTAGATTTGACAGTGATGAGACATGGTGTGTTTGTTATGTAATAGCTGTGACAATGATGTTAGTGATCATCTCAAGATAATATCAGACTAAATGTGACTTTCATTCAACGGAGGATACATATTATTTTGAAGACGTCTTTCAATAAATTTCTGAAACACACTCTGTAAAAGTCACATTTAATTAGATTGTAAATTTTCTGATAATCATTGCAATATATAATTATACTAATATTCATATCTTTGATTTTAATTACTATTATGATATTGCTATTCATAATTTTGATTATTAGTCAGATGATTCCCGTTATAATTGAGATTATTATTTAAATACTATCTATTTTACTATCGTTTTTTTAAGTTTGTGACATTTTATATTCAAAATTTTATTCACTTTGTTTAGATTGTGCCGTTCTAATTACCATGCCTTGAATTTGTTGCTGATGAATTGTTTATGTCATACATGTATTTGTTTGTATGCAAATGTATATTTTGCATAAGTATAACGTTAAAATACAAATAACAGCATGTCTAGCACGAACTGAACAGCACACATTGGATATTGCCCCAATGCTGGTTTAATGTGGGACGAGTGTATGGGACACTGTTCCAACATTACATTGGCTGAACCTCTCGTAGTTACTGGGTGTAAATCATCGCAATAAATGTATGTCTTACTTTTCAGAAAAATGCAGTAGGCCTACTAATTGCTCCATGTAGCTGAGCACGGTCTGGTGCTGAATAAATCCACAAAATGTTTGTAGACGAGTCGTGATTCACAATGATCATATTAATAACTGAGGTAAACCATGTAAATGGCTCCTCATTAAGCTCTGTTACACAGATTTTTAATGATCCTGATGTAAGATGTTAAGATGTAAGAGTAAACTTTACATCTTATGGAAGACGCTACTTGCTGGCGCTGCAGGTTCGCTGTCTACTAAGCACACTACTGGTGCTACGTTTTAGATTTATAGCCCCCTGGCTTTGCTGACAAACTGACTGACTGGCAAAGAGCTGAAGAAACCGCACAACAGACCAGATAAATAGCTACTGATGTCCTGATTTGCCTGACTGCTGTGGCTCATCCTGTTGCTGCTGTCTCCTACTGCTGCTGTTGCTGCTGCTGCTACTGTCACGTCTACTGCTTCTACTACTGCTGTTGCCGCACCTTCTCCTGCTGCTGCTGCTAATGCTGCTACGGCTGCTACTGCAGCTGCTGCTGATGCTGCTGCTGCTGCCACACCCTCTGTTGTTGCTGCTGCTGCTTCTGCTTTTGTTTCTTCTTCTGCTGCTGTTGCTGCTGCTGCTCCTGCTGCTGCTGCTCCTGCTGCTGCTGTTGTTTCACCGGTGTCATTTATTTGCGAATTTTATTGTGAAAATGCATATTTCAATCATTACAACAATAATATCAGTCATGCATGCGTCCCGGGTAGAACCCAGCTGATCTTGTGCGAGGTTTTCCATCCTCGCTGAGCCAGGAGCTGTGCGGAAATGCATGCATGTCTCACATCATGGTAGTGGTACTCACTGACCAGACAGGGTGGGGGTTTCTGGCGATCACGTTAATGGCGTTTATCAATCATTAACTCTTACAACGCTGAATTAATTTTGTATAAATCATTGAGACCAAAGTGTTTTAATCAATTCGAAACCATCATAAATATATTCGTGAGCTCTTTCCGATTTATTTGAATACCTATGTTATGGGTGTACGGCTATTAGAAATATTTTTACTCTTACAGTGCGGGGATTGACTTCAGTCGTCAGAATATGACGTCTACAGACGTCAGATTCTGACGACTAAAGTCGATCACCGCGCTGTAAGAGTTAAGCATAAATATAATATGAAATAAACCAATCTTTCGCATATTAAAAAAACGTTTTTTACATTACTGTCGCTATTCATTATTTCTATATCTAGATAAACTTCCTTGTCAGAGTGCATGCCGGTGGGAGACAGGAAATAATTGCCAACATTTATCACAGGGGTGGTTTTCTGGCTGGTTGGTTTATTGCCTGGTTGTTCGGCTGTATAATTGGATACTTAACTGTTTGACTTATATCATGTATTTTTTCAGTCAGCATCTCTGCATCTCCCCCTTGGCAGGGCGATCACAGACTCTGCGCCACGGAGCGTGAGATCACTTGCTTTATGATGTCCTCGTCTTCAGAACATGACAATACTGTGACTTTGACCCAGATAACCAATTACCTGATCAAATACGTGTAGGCGTTAATTGTCTGTGTGTAACCCGCTATGTTTGGGCCAATCAGATCAAATTGGATGCTACTATACGTTGTCTGATTCAATTTGTCCTGTAATAAGTCCTCTCTTAGAGCTATTCACGTTAAGCCAGGGGCTGTGTCTATGTGAAAGCGGTATAATTTAATTTGGCTAAAACATGTAAACGGTATATAACAATATGATGGGATCTACATATCTTCATTTCCTATCATATTAAATACATGACGGTGTCATCGGAAAAAAACATAATGGCGGCCTTATAAAGACCAACACAATAGCTATCACCTGATGTAGGCTAATGGTAGAGGTCCAGGTCCAGGTTGGAGAGAGTAAGTATTGTATGGTATGTCGCCAGCCTGCCACATGCTTTTTAGGTAGGCAAATCTGACATAACAAACCATCTGTCAAAATCACCATATAGGTAATACAAGTTATGCAGATTTCCTTGTTTGTTCATGGATTATTGGCGGGGATTCTTAATGTCTAATTATGTGCAACGTAGTGCAAACAATGTTATGCTAGTCCGCCCGTTTCCCCATATTTAATTGTGCAAAGATTGATACCGTAGGTGAAAACATTGCAGGTCAAGGCTATCATAATAGCCACAATTTTCGTCATCTAGGTGTGTGTCTGATGCATTGGACTGATTACCACCCTGACCATCGTGTGAATTATTAAGCCACAGTGGTATTGCTCAAGCCGGTCGATTTCTGAACTTTTGAGAATAGTTTCTATTTTTAGCGTTTTTAATGAATATTGCTGAATATTCATAATAAACATGACAAGAGTTATTTTCTAATATTTTCTAATATAAGAAGCCTACCATGTTATATATATTTGAACTAAAATATATATTCGGATCATGTGATTTGCGTTGAACTAGAATTATCTGAATGAATGAATATATCAACTTATATATATAGCGCTTAACTCCTCGGTGTCCCGAGCTAATAGGCGCGAAAATCAGACGGGGTGGTCAGTACCGTATTCGTTATTTCATTCCGGGTCACTAACTGAGCATGCCAGGATACAACAGAAATAGGTCGGAAAAGCTTTGTTAAAATAAAAAAAATTAAACTTTTTTCTGAACGAGTGAACTGTGTTTGAAGTTCTAATTTCACAGGGAAGATGATTCAACAATTTTGGTGATGCCACAGGAAAATACCCTTCACCCTTCTTGGTCTTAATCCGAGGAACAAATAACACATTTCGGTCAGATGAGCGAAGATTACAAGTACGTTTCGGAGGTTTAACTCTTTAACCACCGGTGCCGCATATATTCGGGTTTTCATTTTTTTATTAGGACATTAAGTACCACATTTTAAATATGTTAAAGATAAAATGTGACATCAACCAGCAAGATTTGAAAAGAGTTGACCTCCATTTTGTCAAATCTGAATAATTTTCCCTCACTTGAAGTTGTGGATCACGTCTGCGAGACACAACTTCAAGTGGGTGAAAATTCAAATTGGATAATTTGGCGGTTAAAGGGTTGGGCATTTCCTTAAGATAGAATGGCTGATTTATGCATAAGGCCTTATAGGTGACTAAACAAATCTGAAATTCTAGACCGGAAGCCAATGCAGCGAATTTAGAAGGGATGTTGTTCTGAAAAAATGGAGAGAACGTTTCACTACCCGGGCCAGACAATTTGAAACTCCCTGAACCTGTTTAACTCTCGATTTGCAACATTATAGAGGAAGTCTTTGAAAAAGTCCAGTTTACTTGAAACAAGCGCTGTTGCAATGATTTTAGAGACTTCCGATGTCAAACACCCACGCAGGCGACGTATGTCACGAATGTGATATAGTAGTAAGAAGGACAAACTAATGGCATGTGTTTTCTGAAATTCAAAACGCCGTCAAACACGACTCCAAGATTTCGAGCGGAGTCTGTTGGTGTTATTTCGTGATCTAATAATTTTGCGAGGAAATGTTTCATGAATTCTTTTCAATGTAATTTTGTTCCAAACAGTAAAACCTCTGTTTTATATGGGTTTAACTTAAGTTGACTACTTCCATCCAGTGTCCTACGTCAAACAGACAATCCTGCAACAGTGCCAATGACATCTCTGGTTCTTGTTTGGATAGTGTGATATAGATCTGCGTGTCATCAGCATAGAGATGGTGACACACTTTATGTCTAGAAATTAGTTTACTTTTTCCCCAACATGTCTTTGAAAGATCAGGCAAAACGGGCTTAAATTACATCCTCGTAAATGTATTCAATTTCAGCGCAGAGTAAAGTACTGTGGTCATATTGTTTCCAATGCTGGAGTTGAAACTGATCCAGATAAACTTGTTAAAGTGGCTGAATGGTCTGTGCCAACCAATGTGAAACAGCTGAGGGCATTTCTTGGTTTTGCAGGTTATTACAAACGTTTTGTTTCAGAATTTTCTCGCATTGCCAAACCTCTCACTGACATGTTAGGTGGTACTTCCAGGAAGACATCTAATAATAAGTGTACAACACGTCAATTACCAGAATGGCATTGGGGTGCCACTCAAGATTTTGCTTTCCAGACAAAAAAGAAACATATCACCTCACCTCCGAAACTTGCATATGCCGATTATTCTCTTCCATTTTTATTACCGACATACGCTTCTGTAGATGGATTGGCGCGGTCCTCTGTCAGGTTCAAGATAATAAAGAACGAGTAATTGCATATGCTAGCCGCAGCCTATTACCGTCTGAGAAAAACTACCCAGCCCATAAACTGGAGTTTTGAGCTCTCAAGTGGGCTGTAACAGACATATTCTCTGATTTTTTGTACGGCTACAATTTCAGTGTTTTAACGGATAATAATCCTATGACTTACATACTAACCAGCGCAAAATTAGATGCTACTGGCCACCGCTGGCTAGCAGCATTAGCCGCCTTCGACTTTGACATGAAGTACAGATGTTACAACCAATAATGTAATAAACTCCCGATAATGTAATACTTCCCGCTAATGTAATAAAAATTAACCGATAATGTAATACTTCCCGATAATGTAATAAATTTAACCGATAATGTAATAAACAACCTCCCCGATAATGTAATAAACTTTTAGCTGATAATGTAATAAACAAGCTTCCCGATAATGTAATAAAACTAACCAATAATGTAATAAAGTGTCAAAGTCAATCGAATCATTTTATTTTACTTATTTCAAGACGTTGTAGACAGTGTTATTTTCAGAATAATACCTCTTTGAATGAATGGAGCTGTATACGACCTGTGTGCACATATAGGCTAAACAGGGCTAACCTCCTGAGGATGTTGAGATGAATGAAATGACACTGCCCACCAGACACAGAATTCGATCCATGGGGGTCTGAGGCCGAGTACGCTACCTCTCCATCACGGAAGCTCCCCACAACACCGAATCTTTACGAGTGAGCGAGGAAGAAACGTTTCTTTCTTGGAAACCTTATTAGTGACAGAGCAGGGAACGAAGCTGTGATCTCAAGACTTTTCAGGCAGGCAGCTTTAACAACTACGCCAGGACCCCGCCCTTGATACGTGAAGCTCTATACAAAGCATATTCCTATTATATTTTTCCTACTAGGTTGAAAAAGTTCAGAGCCTGTTATAATCAACTCAAGCCGCTCAAATCCATTTCATGTACCCAGTGGGACTCGGGATACTTATTTTCAAAATGGCCGCCATGAAAACTAGAGGAATATCTTGAAATATATCAATTATAATATTTTGCTCCGATAATTTAATAAACTCTCGATAATGTAATACTTCCCGATAATGTAATAAAATCAACCAATAATGTAATACTTCCCGATAATGTAATAAATTTAACCAATAATGTAATAAACATTTTTTTTTCAAGTCATTTGATTTTGCTAAGTACCCTCGATTTTTGACCTCATTTTTCTGTATAACCTTGGGATCTCAGGGTCAAGGTCACGGTGGGAATGACCTTGGATGGGTGGGCGCCAGGCACCTGTATCTTAATTTTGATGATCCACGATTTTTAGTTTTAATTTCTGGCTACCCTCGATTTTTGACCCAATTTTTCTATATGACCTTGGGATCTTAGGGTCAAGGTCACGGTGGGAATGAGCTTGGATGGGTGGGCGCCAGGCACCTGTACCTTAATTTTGATGATCCACGACTTTTAGTTTTAATTTCTGGCTACCCTCGATTTTTGACCTCATTTTTCTGTATGACCTTGGGATCTCAGGGTCAAGGTCACGGTGGGAATGACATTGGATGGGTGGGCGCCAGGCACCTGTATCTTAATTTTGATGATCCACGACTTTTAGTTTTAATATCTAGGTACCCTCGATTTTTGACCCAATTTTTCTATATGACCTTGGGATCTCAAGGTCAAGGTCACGGTGGGAATGAGCTTGGATGGGTGGGCGCCAGGCACCTGTATCCTAATTTTGATTTTCCACGACTTTAAGTTTTAATTTCTGGCTACCATCGATTTTTGACCTCATTTTTCTGTATGACCTTGAGATCTTAGGGTCAAGGTCACGGTGGGAATAACCTTGGATGGGTGGGCGCCAGGCACCTGTACCTTAATTTTGATGATCCACGACTTTTAGTTTTAATTTCTGGCTACCCTCGATTTTTTACCTCATTTTTCTGTATGACCTTGGGCTCTTAGGGTCAAGGTCACGATGGGAATGACCTTGGATGGGTGGGCGCCAGGCACCTGTATCTTAATTTTGATGATCCACGACTTTTAGTTTTAATTTCTAGCTACCATCGATTTTTGACCTCATTTTTCTGTATGACTTTGAGATCTCAGGGTCAAGGTCACGGTAGGAATAACCTTGGATGGGTTGGCGCCAGGCACCTGTACCTTAATTTTGATGATCCACGACTTTTAGTTTTAATTTCTGGCTACCCTCGATTTTTGACCTCATTTTTCTGTATGACCTTGGGATCTCAGGGTCAAGGTCACGGTGGGAATGACATTGGATGGGTGGGCGCCAGGCACCTGTATCTTAATTTTGATGATCCACGACTTTTAGTTTTAATTTCTGGCTACCCTCGATTTTTGACCCAATTTTTCTATATGACCTTGGGATCTCAAGGTCAAGGTCAAGGTGGGAATGAGCTTGGATGGGTGGGCGCCAGGCACCTGTATCCTAATTTTGATTTTCCACGACTTTTAGTTTTAATTTCTGGCTACCATCGATTTTTGACCTCATTTTTCTGTATGACCTTGAGATCTCAGGGTCAAGGTCACGGTGGGAATAACCTTGGATGGGTGGGCGCCAGGCACCTGTACCTTAATTTTGATGATCCACGACTTTTAGTTTTAATTTCTGGCTACCCTCGATTTTTTACCTCATTTTTCTGTATGACCTTGGGATCTTAGGGTCAAGGTCACGATGGGAATGACCTTGGATAGGTGGGCGCCAGGCACCTGTATCTTAATTTTGATGATCCACGACTTTTAATTTCTAGCTACCATCGATTTCTTACCTCATTTTTCTGTATGACTTTGAGATCTCAGGGTCAAGGGCACGGTGGGAATAACCTTGGATGGGTTGGCGTCAGGCACCTGTACCTTAATTTTGATGATCCACGACTTTTAGTTTTAATTTCTGGCTACCCTCGATTTTTGACCTCATTTTTCTGTATGACCTTGGGATCTCAGGGTCAAGGTCACGATGGGAATGACCTTGGATGGGTGGGCGCCAGGCACCTGTATATTAATTTTGATGATCCACGACTTTTAGTATAAAATTTTTGAATAAGGAAAGTAACTAACTTCACGGACCTATTTATTCCACTGTTGAATATCTTGTTGAATATCTCATCTGCTGCTGTGTTTGGGGTAAAGTTGTGAATACGGTACCGTGAAATAAATCACTGGTGTGACAGTGATCATTGTTGGATATTGTGCCAGCACTGTGCCGTGCTCGGAACACCTGTCTGACTGACCAGCCCGGTCTCGCTGTCTTGCAAACTGGAGGACGTTGACGTGCAGCAGGTCTGATCAGCAGCAGGCCTTTTTCACTACAAAGTTTCTATGAAAAAAATTATATAAAAATAGTCGGCCTAAAAATACATTTAATCGCTATACCGTAAGATTAGTATCTGTTAGGGCAGAATGTATTTCCGGCACAAGTTTGACCAGTTTTGTGTCTGGTCTCATCTTTAAATCAGACGCGGGATGCAACTGTTCATCTTCATTTGTAGCATCCTCTTCAAGAATAAAATTGCAGACAATAGTGCAGTATAGTGGTGTAAAGAAAATGTAATATGATTTTATAGTATGTCGTATTTATTGTGTTTTGACCACCCTTCCTACATTCTTCATCTGTATGTATAATTTAAATGTTCTCACTACGATTATAGTAGTGATTAATGAGTAAGTGAGTGTATATATAGGAGGCACAGGGAGAACTGGGGCAATAAGTAGTGATAGGCATCGTGTGAACTTTTCTATTCGTTAGTGTCCCACTTCTCCACATACGAATCCAGTATTCTTCATAAACTGGATATTTATTGTGTAAATGTGTTCATATACTGTTTTAATCATTTACACCCGTTTACAATTCCCTTTATTTCTTTTATCGATGGATCTAATTAGATATATGAATCTGTTCCACTTTACCCCATCAGCTGCTTTTTACTGAGACGTCACTCTTCGTCACGTTTTAATATTTCTTGCAGGTGATAAATGTGCTTTCCATTACGTCTCACTAAAATGGTAACTAATAGTGTGTAACAATATTCTCCAGTCTACATTCTGATAAAAACATCATTTGGCAGACATTTTGAAAATTTATATGAGCAAAAAAGCAAAAGTAATGCCAGAAATGATTTATGCCTCCATAGATTATTATAATATTATATTGTTTGAATGACAGCCATTTTGAAAATGGTTAGTTTGACTATGAGCGAACAATGTTTCAGCTTGGAGACAGTGATTTCTGAAATTCTACTCATGATGTTCACATGGGATTTAGTTTACCAGAATGGAGTCTCGCCTATGGTTCTCGGTCCGCTGGTGGCGTCACTTGATAGGCTCAAATTGTTATTGTTGTTTGGAATCTCGCCGGTGATTGGGCGTGGTCTGAGCGAGATGGAGGTTTCTGTGACAACACTCGTGCTGAGGCATGCTAGGTGAAAGCTTGGTGGAGTCACCGCACATTGATATGTATGAAGCACCGCATGGTATGAATGTTTAAGCACTGTACTATGCTGACAACACCCTGACAAACGCTTGATATGGTCATGAATAAAGATCAATGAATCGGCTCTACTGGTTGTCTCGTTTGTGACGAGATGTACAGCTAAGTTAGAAAACTTTAAAATCATTATACAATGCTACTGATCATCAATTAATTAATGTTTTCAGTCATATATTTGACCTACTATAATACTATATTCGGATGGCTCATTCTCGATCGGTGTGACACAGCTGTGTTAGTCTCTAAAAATGTATGTAAAGATAAAGAATCAGTGTCTGAAATGTGCGTCTCAACCGTCATGCTGGAGAGACCCCCTCGCTCTCTTGGGCTCTATGATAATAAAATGTCATTGTTTTGTGGAAGTATTTCGTGACTATGAGCTCTGTGACAGCGTACATTGCACCCTGTCTGAGGGGAGGAACATCAGACAATAACGACCCAAAGACAGAAACGAGGTCTAATTGTATGGTGCAACGTTCGAGTCTTTCGTACTAACCGTTAGTCCTCTCACTTTTTACATCTTCGTGGTTTTATATTTCCAGTCTTTTAGTGGCTACTTCACAAGCTACATGGTAATGTCCTGTCACATCCAATAACCCGTTAATGACAAAAACCAAGATAGTTGAACCGTTTATAAGAAAAGCTATTGTTCCTGACACACGGGACACTGAACTAATTATGGGTCAATGTTGGACCAGCGTCATAGACGGTGAAACAACTTTGACAACAAACTCTAGGCATGCGCAGTCGCGGACGAATTCACCTCACATACATTTCGCTCATGAATGTCGCACCGGCAAAGATTGATGCAAAATATATTGCCGTGAATTGTAGTTGTATTCTACGTAAATTCAGGTCCAATATGTCACATATCAACTTAAGAATCACATAAATGGAAGTAAATATATTTAATATAGGCAAGATGATGTTAGATTAGCCATAGCTCATCATATCGAGTCCAGAGTAGCAATGTCGGAAGGCCCGGACAACCCTATTCAAGGCTAACTATCCCAACCAAACGAATTACAAACAAGCAGAAAACATCACTACGTATAGCCAACTTCAGGTTTTTAAAAAAATATGTTTTCGGGAGGAAGATAGAGGTTTTTTAGTGCCAAAATGACCATTAGCATTCTGTCTTTTATCTCAGGGCATTCAGAAAATACTATAATGTAATTCGAATAATCACCAAGTGCGATTGTCGGGAGGTGTTCAACAGGAATTTGTGCAAACGTGTCCCAGTCAAACGAATCATAAACATTGATCGCACTCTGAACCCTAATTTAATGCTACGTAGCTTGTAGAAAAGAGGGATACAATCATGCGGAAAAGCACATGTGTTTGTTTACTTTTTGACTTTGTCACGTGATGTCCGCTTCCAAACTTCTCTGGAGAAAGAGTGACATCCGCGTGCTTCGTACAATCGGATCTATACGAGCCTATCGTAAGTTGACTTATGTATAGGTTATAGACCGAGGTATTCTACATTCACAGCTATGAATGAAGAACACCGAGGGTTTCAACTGACTTGAGAGTTAAGTAGAGGTAAAAGGACGCGCTGGTGGTCATTGTTAGCACACGTTGAGATCATCTTAGGATGCGTTGGCGGTCATACTTAGGGCACATTGTCGGCCATACTTAGGACGCAAATGAAATGAATCAGGCTTTAGGCCACCTTTGTGCACATATAGGCTAAACTGGGCCAGGAGAACCTCCTGAGGATGGTGAGATGATTGAGATGACACTGTCCTCCAGACACAGGATTCGAAATTCGAGCCCTGGCGGTCTGAGGCCGAGCACGCTACCTCTCGGTCACGGAGGCTCCCCACAATACTAACTTTCACACGTGGATGGACGCGTTGGCAATCATACAAAGGACGCGTTAACGCTCATACTTAGGATGCGTTGGCGGTCATACCTGGGATTCGTTGGCGGGCATACTTAGGACACGTTGGCGATCATAAAAGGACGCGTCGGCGTTCATACTTAGGAGGCGTTGGCGTTCATACATATGACCCGTTGGCGCTCATTCTTAGGACACGTTGGCGCTCATACTTAGAACAAGTCGGCGGTCATACGAAAGACGCGTTGGCGTGGTATATCACGTAGCCCCAAAATTCCATTATAAATAATTGTCTGGTTTATTTTACCCTCACTAATTAAACATTGCTGGTTGGTAAATCCCAGATCTGATTCTATAGTTCTTGTATTTAACTTATTTTGTTAAAATATGCTAGTTTATTTGAGACATGAAACCAGCCCTGTTCAATTAAAAAAATATCTGTGTGGTAAACCTTTATGTAGCCATTGTTCAAAGGTTCGTAGATCCATTTGGCTCGAACAAGTCACATATATACAAAATACCTATGTAAAAAAAACGCTTCCAGAAAATATTTGTATTGTATATTTTTATCCCAGGGTTATACCATATACACATTTCTTTCCTACAAGGTTCAGTTTCTATAAGTTCATCCCACAACTGAAAAGTTTTAATATAGAAAGATGGGAAAATAAGTTTTTTGTACAAATACATAATTCTGGAGCGGCTGATAAATCTAAATTATTTGTTTTAAATATTGCCTAACTATTAGTGCCCATACCTATTCGCTATTACTGTCAAATATTTGTAACATCCATTTTAATTTGACTGAGTCGACTATAAATTTAAATGACTGAACTGTTAAGTCCGCCCTCTTCTTTATTTTTTATCAAACCCTTTTTTATCCTTCCACACAAATGCATATATAACTGATTCCACAGACATAGAATAGAGGAAAAATGAAATAATAAATGTTTTAATAATTTGTACGCGTCCGAAAAGCGACAAATCGCTTTGTTTCCACGTGTTAAAGGGACCCCTTGGGATGAGACATTTTCAATGTTGATAATTTTGAAAAATTAATTTATATAAGGCTATATAGCCTACTGATCTTAACTAAAAATACAAAAAAAGTCAAAAAACAATTTTAAAGCACAGAAAAAGAGTGAAATAGTTGTATTTCCATGTCGTATATTGCCATGTAAACAAAACAAGTCAGCAATATTCAGCACTTTACATCACATATTCCCACGTATCAGACGGTAAGATCAGAGCAGTCGCCGCTAATTTGTGTCTTATAGTCAGGACACGGGAGGACACACCTGCAGCACTGATTGTCTACCAACGCTGAGCCGATGCCATGAGCATGTGGCCCAATGCTGTAAAAACATTCAATCGTCCATCGGATATACAAATATTTTGTTTGGGTTACTTCTGGTTACATATAAATGTTGATTAAAAATATTTGTAAAAATATGAAAACTCTTAAAAAAATAAAAACATGATCCGTGGGATACACTACTTTAGTACGGAATTAAAAACTAAAATTAATGTCATCCCAAGGAGCTGCTCTAATAATCTCGTTTTTTTCTATTTTATCTCCGAATTATTTTTTTCGCATAATCCCCTGTCATAACCGAAATAAACGCCCAATACTTTGATCAGAAGTGCTGCCCATCTAATATTTAAGGGCTTGTCTGTTCGATTTATCTGTTTTAGTCATATTTAGTGTCAGCCCCGAGATATGTCCGAAATATATAATCACTTGTAAAAAATGTTTTGCTGATATTTCATCTTGGACAATTCCCAAAGTATCATCCGCGTACTGTAATAATTTATTAATGTTGCTCATAATTTTCAATACTTTTTATTTACTTAAATCATATGTGCTAGTATTTCTACCGCAAAACAAATAAATACGATGAGAGTGGCTCACCTTAGCGTTCGTATAAAACAGCTGAACCCATTTAAAAAAAATGGTTCCAAGATATTTTTTTCAAGGACAGCATTTACAGATTGATGCAAAAATGTATTATGAACGTTTTAAAGAAATTCAAATAAATGTATGTTGTAATTTTATACAGAAAGGGTAAATTTATATATTTCATATAATTTATATGTAAGATACATAATTTTATTGCGCATATTGTAAAGCTAATCGGGATTATGTTCTACTTGCTTGAGCATTCAATATTCTGTAGATTACGTAATTGTTACAATAAAAACATTTATATTATTGTCCTTTTGTGGGTAAAGGGTGGTTATACTCAATGTCTTTCTAAATACCATCTTATCAAAATAATTGTGTTATCCAGTAGATAACATCATGGATAAGGCTTAAGTATCTGAGGCTTAAAAAATATTCCTTTGGTGTATAATAAATCAGAAAATAATTGAAGAGACAAATGATGGGCCTAGTATGCTGTGCTGTGGTACACAAACGTTCATTCTTTTTACTTTTAATTCAATTATTTCTGTATCGAGATTATCTGAATCTACAATAACATCAACAAAACACTAATGAGGTTGCTTATAACATATTTAAACACATATTTTCAATGTAAATACATTTAGAGCACTTTAAATTTTAACCAATTTGGTGCTGTTGAAACGAAAGCGTCTTTAAATATAATTTATAGATTTTTTTATTAGCTTCTAATAATATGTGATATTATCCAACGAGTTAAAAAGTAAATAAGGATGCTGCTATAAATAACTAAATAAGGATACTGCTATGAAATCTTCTGTTTGTTGTGTAAGGTATGAGATCCAAATATATAGGTCACAAAATATGTCGTACCGTTGTGCACGGAGGGTCAAATTGCCTAATCCGACCAAAATGTTGCGCTTGTTATCACCCCTAGCCAAATTCCTAAGATTTCAAGCTTTCCAAGGGTATATGATAAGTGATGTGTTTTTCTGTGGAAAGTTGTCGTAATTTTTAATCACTTCCCCGCTACACTATTATAGGAACTATATACTTTTAATTAAAAAAATAAAATGGCCGCCAAAAATCGTATGATATAGCCTACTTGAAATTAAAAAAAAATCCCTTTTCAGGCTATAATCATGTTAATAAATACAATCAGAAATTATAACTAAAACAGATACTACGCCTTTAATTAAAAAGTCAAAATGACTGCCAAAAATAATTATTCAATTTGAATGTAAAAAAAGTTGATTTGCGGATATTGCCACAAATCATCATTTAGTAGGCCTGACTGACTGCCAGAGAAGCAGCACACATGTGGCTGCGCTAAATTATTACAGAATTTTTATGTTTCAGTGTTTTTATAAGTATTTTTTGTGATAGAGTATATTGGTGAGGTCGCACTGAGTGCACATGTCATATGCTTGTATAGATTGCAAGATTATCCGTCAGAATTTTTTAAACAATTAGAAGACCTCCTTGTTAACATGTCATCTGTGCCAGGAGAGTTATTTATTTTAGAAGATTTAAATTTACATCTCGATACACCATCTAGTCAAACAGACGATTTTACTGATTTAATATCAACTTTTGGCCTCAATCAGCACGTAAATTTCCCCACTCCTATTCATGGGCATTTGCTATGACCTATTCATCAGCCATTCAAAAACTCAAACATTTACTTATATTTACATCCATATGACCATATGACCATATGCTTGTAATTGCCGATTTGCAAGTAAACATACAGAAGAAATATCCCCAACAAAGCATTACTTACAGGAATGTAAAAAATACTGATCTTGATAAATTTAACCTAGATATTCAGAAATCCAATCTTATTAAAGACCATAAACATTCAGTTGCGAAACTATACAACAAACTTAACAAAACATTATAATTTTTACTTCATTGTCATACTCCTCTTCAAACAAAAACAATCTCATTTTTATGGCATTAACGTCAATATTTCAAACAGAAAACAAACGGGTTAGTCAAAACATACGTTTCTTACTATAATAAACCAAGTATGGCTATCAATTTGTGATATTAAGAAAGTCTCTCAATTTATATCGTCAACTCTCTGCCGAGAGATGGATATCGATCTACAGTAAAATCCCTCGTTGTACCAGTTCAACTGAACGAGCGTCTGTTCAATTGTATAATATTGGTCTGACTGTTTTAAGAACATGTTCAAATTATCTCGTGTAGAGATACACTTGGCGCTATGGTTATAGTGATTTGCGAAGACGCTACTGCGGGTTTAATGACTGCTTGGTTCACATACTGTATTCAGAGAATCGTCATATTTCGCTCCTTTCAACATTGGGTCATTGTTGATTCGATGTTGTGTCCTTGGGTAATGCACTTTATCCACATGTGCTTCATTTCACTCTTGTATGATATTCCCCAAGCGTTGGAATGCCAGCAGGGCTGTATGCATATCCGGGAGTTGTAATCTCACATGAATGAACAAGTCCAGTGACAAGCATAGTTTTTACCTTTACTGGTTCTTCCAAAAATATTTCTGTTGATCGGAGGGGAAACATAAAGTGCATGTGCTGGCCACCAGACTAGAACACTTGGTTCCAAATATTTCTTCTCTGGGTGTTTTCTGACGAGTGTTGAAAGTCGCTGGAGAGGCATTAATAGGCGACAGCGTTATAAGGCGAAGTAGAGGTGTTAAATCGCCGCAAAGAGGCGTTAAAATGTGACCGAGTGTGTTTAAAGGTGACCGGTATGCATTAACATGCTATGAAGAAGTGTTAAGGAGAAAACAGAACAGAAAACAGAAACCTCAAACCGCTACAAGACACATGGATGGCAGGGTGTTCATAAAGTGTGACGGTGTCTGTCAATGTGTGATGCTCATGCATTATTAGGCGATGTTGAAGCAGTAAATGACGATGAGATGCGTTAAATGTCGATTGGGAGACATTAAGAGGTGACGGTGAGGCGTTAAAGGGCGACAAGAGCGTGTTAAAGAGTGTCACATAGTTTTCAACTGGTGATGGGAAGGCTTTAAGGGGCAACAGACAGGCGTTAAAGGTGGATGGGGAGGCGCTAAAAGCGGCAGAAAGGAAGTATAGGGCAACAGGCATGAAGATTGGTTAAAGGGCCACAGAAAAACTTTTAATTGAAATGAAGAGACGTCAAAGCGATATGAAGATAAATAAAGTGTGATGGGGTGCGTTAGGTGACAGTTATGCATTAATTGACGATGTATAGGAGCATTAAAGGTCGATGAGAAGGTTTATAGGTCGATCGCTAAAGGGCGACGGCGATGCTTTAAAGGGCAACGCAGAGACACTAACTGGCGATGCATTAAAGAGCAATGGAGAGGTTGTGACGGAGATGCGTTAAAGGGTGACGGAAAGGGTCCGATATCTTGCGTTAATAGGTGACAGTTATGTAATAAAGGGTGATGTAGGGGCATTAAAAGGCGACGGTAAGAGGCCAAAGGGTCGATGGGGAGGCATCAAATGGCGATGGGAAGGACATAAAAGGCAACGGACATGGGTTAAAGGGCGACGGAAAAGTGTTATAGGCTAATAGTGTGACGTTAACACCCTTTCCGATTTTCGCACCTATGAGCTCGGGATACCATAGAATTAGGCGCTATAGAAGTTTTTTTCATATTCTTTCATTCATTCATTTATTAAATGGCGATAAAGAGGGCCTAAAAGGCGATGGAAAGGCGTCAAAGGGTGACGCGTTAAAGAGCAACGGGGAGACCTTAAAATTCAGCAAGAGGCATTGAGGGGCGACGCAGTTGCATAAAGGCCAACGGAAAATTATTAAAGTGTGATAGTGTGCATTAAAAGGTGACGTGTAGGAATAAAATGGCGATGTGGAGGCGCTTAATGGCTACAAAAAGGCATAACAGGGTAGATTTTTTACAACCTTATCTTAAAATTGACCTTTTGACCTTGAGGTTAACCTCAAATAACCAGGTTGACCAAAATAACACCAGGAATGGCTTTTGCAGTCAAAATCATACAGAAAATAGGTACTACATTTGTATCTAGCGTTATTATTTGAAATCATATTTTCGCTTAACTGTCCTTGAATTTGATGCTTTGACTTTGAATATTACTTTAATCATCAAAGTGGTACCAGGAATGGATTATTCAGTCAAAATCCCATGAAAAAGATGTATTACACTTCTTGCTATATGTTTTTGGTTTGACCGTGTAATTGACCTTTTGACTTTGAAAAGACCCCGAGTCACGAAAAAACTATTATAAATGGATTTCCCAGTTAAATCCCATGAAAAAGGGGTATTTTAACCTTTGACCTTTGACAATAGAATAAGAAATGTATTCTCCAGTCAAAATTACACGAAAAAGAGATAGTACACTAAATTCTTGCTCCCAACAATATTATGTGAAAAATCATAAAACTATTACCATCATGCCCAACATTACATCAACATCGGTTGAACCTCCCTTGTTTACTCGGTGTACACATCGCAATAAATGTCAATAATTAGTCAATGTAGCTGGTCTGAGCTCGGTCTGGTGCAGAATAAATCCACAATATGGTTGTATTAAGTCTTCATTCATAATTATCATATTATTAACTGAGGTGAAGCATGTAGATGTATCCTCATTAACCTGTGTTAGACAGACTGATAATGATTCTGATGTAAGATGTTAACAGAAAACTACCATCTGGTGGTACCATGCATCACTGGATATTCTGGGGCTACTTGCTCCTTGGGGGCTACTTTCTGGCTCTACTGACTGACTGGTAAAGAGCTACAGAAGCACCACAACAGACCGTGATAAATATATACCGCGCCGCCTCGTTTCACTCACTGCTCTGTCGTGTGCTGCCTGCTACTGTTGCTGTTGCTGCTGCTATTGCTTCATCTATTGCTGCTTCTGCTACTGCTATTGCTTCTGCTACTGCTTTTTCGCTGCTTTTGTTGCTGCTGTTGCACCTGTTTCTGCTACTGTTGCTTCTTTTGTTGCTGCTGTTACTGTCATTGTTTCATCTATTGTTGCTGCTGCTACAGCTACTGCTTCTGTTACTGTTGTTTGTACTGATTTTGTTGCTGCAGTTGTACCTGCTTCTGCTGGTTTTAATGTTGCTGTTGTTGTTGCTGTCGTCGTTGCTGTTGCTTTTCCTGCTATTGTCGTTAGTGCTGCTGCTACTGCCTCTATTGTCGCTGCTTTCGCTACCATTGTATCTGTTATTATTGCAATTTTAGCTGTTGATATATTTGGAATCGTTGTGGTCATTTTGCCTTCAATTTTTTTCTAAATTTGCGTAACATTATTTCCAACTACCCTTAAATGCTGATTCATGAATATTTAGATATACCAGTGACCTTTTGTAACACATCTACTTATACATGTCGTGGCTCCATATAGAGTTAAAGTTATCTGTACCTGTACACAGTTTACCTTTCTTGATCTATTGGCTTAAATAATTGTCTTCTATACTAACCTATGTGCTCCTAAATTTCAAAATACGAATAGTATCCCTATTTATGAAAAAAACACAGCAAAAATTACATTGTTTGATTATTGATGTACAACACACTCTTCATTGAGCTCGTGTAAAACTTGTTTTAAAACGTATATGTATTGTCATATCAAGACGATGAATGCTAATAGTAAAACGGAAGAGTATGGACAATTTCCCATGCTTAACGTGAGTATGACAACTACGTAGATTATCTCACTGGAGGAGAGACCTTGTTAGTCCCAATTTGGTCTGATTAGCGTGCATAAAACGCGTTATATGGAGACCTACACGTCGGAGGCCCTAGGGTAATGGTCAGCACCGCTGCCTTTCACGGCAGAGTTCGGGGTTCGGTTCCCGGTCTCGGCGGTTTGAAAGAAACAAAAAATGTTTCTTCCCCATCCACGTGTGAAAGTCAGTATTGTGGGGAGCATCCGTGACCGAGAGGTAGAGTGCTCGGCCTCAGACCGCCAGGGTTCGAATTTCGAATCCTGTGTCTGGAGGGCAGTGTCATCTCAATCATCTCACCATCCTCAGGAGGTTCTCCTGGCCCAGTTTAGCCTATGTGTACACAAAGGTTGCCTAAAGCCCGATTCATTTCATTACCTACACGTATTTGGTCAGATAATTGGTTTTCTGGTTTAAAGTTGCAGTACTTTCTGCACGCGAGACAGACACGCATAACAGTGAAAAACAGGTAAGCAGTGACAATTTGATCGCTAAATGTGAAGGATATATATAACCTTAAAACGATTTAATATAGGCTAGCTCAGATTGCCACGATCATGATAGTCAGAAAACGTTCATTAGAAGAAGATAGTCGATCATCTTGGATTTGTGAAATAATATGTTTTGCTGTATAAAGAATGGCAACTTTATAATACTCTATTCTGTCGAACATTCTGACATGTATAAAAAACTTATGTTGAAATATGTGGTGACTCCATCTATACATTGTCTGGATTCAGCAATCGCATTATTTTAGTGTAACAGTAAAAACTAATACGCGGTATATCTATGGCTATATATTCATGAGTGCTGTTGATTGACTTCACTGAAGGCACCACTCTATTCATAATACCCTGTTATGGCCTTCCCCATCGTTCCATTATGACCGAAGTTGGACACGAAAAACTGATACAAATCTGAGCACTGCCATCAAGAGAATATATATCCAATTAATCATCTGAATAACAGCACTTAAGGAACCAACACAGTAAAGGAGAAATTATCCGTGCGTCATTATGCGGTTATGAGGATTGGACAGGGGGAATCCCTGCACGTGCCTGGTCAGTGGAGAGCATGGTTTCGCGTGGGCTTAGAGGTACCACTATGGTGTGGGCAATTTGCGTGATGTCTGTCTTCATTGGATCAGACTTCACTGGAGAACATCTATGTTTGCCATTGTGACCTTGACCGTGCTAATGTCTCACGCCAGTCGCGAGTGATAATTGGGCATCTGGTATTATTGCTTATAGGCCTAGTTCTTGCAGCACTGACTGGTGTTTACTATTAATCTTTATTTGATAAAAATGAAATGAATCGGGCTTTAGGCCATTTTTTGTGCACATACAGGCTAAATTGGGCCAGGAGAGCCTCCTGAGGATGGTGAGATGACACTGCCCTCCAGATAAAGGATTCTAAATTCAAACCCTGGAGGTCTGAGGCCGAGCACGTTAGCTCTCAGCTACGGAGGCTCTCCACAATACTGAGTTTTACAAGTGGATGGGGAAAAAGCATTTTTGTTTCTTTCCAACCACCGAGACCGGGAAACGATCCCAGAACTCTGGCGCGAAAGGCAGCGGTGCTAACAACTGCCCAAGGGCCCCCGTCCCTTTAATCTTTATTTCATAACAAATGCATAACATGTATTAGGGTCTACTAAGTTAATTAATTAATCATTTCAATTTAATAAGAGTTATATTGTAAGTTTCGTTATGTTGCGGACTTCCTGTTGTTAATACACTATCTATCTATTTACACTAATTCAAAATAAAATAATATCGATCTATCTACACTAATACAACAGGGTTCCCACGGTCATGGAAAATCATGGAAAACCAAATAAAAAAAATCCAGGCCTTGAAAAATCATGGGAAAGTCATAGAATTTGGATTTTTTATAAATTGTTACCACATTTCATTTTAGAAAATGTGTTGATTGCTGTATTTTCTGGTGTATTACATGCTCCGGCGTATAGCCCACAGAGGGTTTAGTTAACCAACAATTGCTGTTTTGGCAATATATACCCTGCACCTGTGTAAACCCCGCGTGTCCCGGCTCACGCCGACGAGCTGTGATCCACTCAAACATTTTGTGTCTTAGGGCTGTGTGGACGTTTTTTAAAATAGCAATTTTGTGAATATTTGGTCGTCAAATTGTTCTAAAACAGAGAAAAAAAATTAGTGGCCTAATGTGATGAAAGAAAAAACAAAACAGTGTGTAACAGTTGTCTGATTAAAGCAGTTCATCTTTGCTCACTGTGTGGCGTGTTATTAAAAAGGGTGTATTCTCAGAAGAATGACCTCAAATAAACACCAGACTGTCATATTATTATTATTATTATCCATTTTAACAATGAATAAATAAAATAGGTACAATCAATTTTCATCGGCCACTGTGTATGGGCCTAAACGTCAGACCTAAATACGGCATGTCGGCCTGGTTAAAGTCAAACTTATCGATTCCTGGTTATGTGGCGGCTCTTAAATGACGGCTCTGTTCGTGGCTCGCAATCTAAAAGCGACTCAATCAGGCTAAAATAAAAAAAAATCTGTCATTTTATTTTGCCTTTTTAATATGGCCGTATGATGTAAACATGTCCATAGACTAGAACTGTAAAAAAAAATCTTTGTGCTGCGCATTTACCAGTTAGGGTAGACATAGAGAAGAAATTCCAGATTTCTTATTTCTGACATGCCTGACCAAAATAAGAAATACTGGAATGTCGGCTCTATATCTCGCTTAACTGTTATATGCGCAGCAAAAAAATTTAAAAACTTTTACAGTTCTAATGTATGAACATGTTTACATGATATGGTCATATTGAGAAGCCAAAATGAAATCACTTATTTTTTTACGATTTTAGCCCGATTGAGTCGCTTTAGTGAAAAATTACACATTCTTTGTGCCGTGTTTATGATGGCCCTCTTGCAGCTATTTTGTTTGTCTAATGACCACCATCTTGGTATAAATATACTGTCTAAAATTATGTTTGCCAGTCACACGGGCGTATTTACGAAATCCTACATGGTTGTTAACAAACTCACGAATCTGCTTCATTTCTGTTGCGATTTATATTAATTTTAGGTTATCACAAATGGCGGCGATCTTAGATTTTTCCCAAAATGCAATGATTAAAGTACTTGCCAACCACACCACTATATCGGGCATACCTCAAAACCCTACGGTAGACAACAAAATTATGCTTTTGCATCTATTTTGTCAAAAATGTAAATTTTTAGCTAAACTTTGTAAAAATGAAGGCCATCTTGGATTTTACCCACAACGCAATGTCAAAAATAATTTATGTGGGAGATACCTGAAAACCCTATGGTAGATAACAAAATCATGAATTTGCTTATATTTTCCCGAAAATTATATCACTTTAATCTTTGACCTTTGTCAAAACAGTGACCATTTTGGATTTTTACATTTAACGTCAACACTTTTAAAATTTTAGGATGGCTCCTAGGCTAATGTTATTGAGTGGTTCCTAATATAGCGTCATGGATTATTTGATCCTTTTATTCACCAAATAATCACATGACGCAAGATTGCACTCTTCGCCGCCTGTTAGATTAGTCTCTGTGTACAGCTAAAATCAGACGATAAAGCAGACTACAGCCACACCAGGTGAAAACGTCGATTGAGAGGCGTTAAAAGGCGAGAACGTTATAGGGCAATGTGGAGGAGTAAAACGGGCATAAAGAAGCGTTAATGTGCGACCTAGTGTATAAAACATGGCGTGATGCATTACCAAGCTATGGATAGGTGCGAAGGGGCGAGGAAGAAGAGTTAGGTGACATTGGGATGGCGTTAAAGGGAGATGAGAAGCACTAGAGGGAGAAGGAGATGCTTTAAAGGGAGAAGAAAAGGCGTTTAAGCTCGATACAGAGATATTGAAGGTAGAGTAGGAATCACACTTCGCTATGAATAGATCATTTAGTTACGTCTACTGATTGCTCCAAATCACTCTTCTCAATAAAGCAAATCAAGTGTTGATTCCTCAAAACCACATCCTTTATGATCAAATACAGCTTGTTCCAAATCACACTTCTTTGTGTTGAGATCAGTTGCCGATTGCTCCAATCACACTTCTTTATGGTGAAGTCTGATACTGAATGCTCCGAATCACACTACTTTATGGTAAATTTATCCGTTTGTTTCTATGCATCGTTAAAGATCTATGTAAACAGGCAGGTGAATCAAGATCAAAGTTTGTGACTGGTATGTAATAGCAGTGACAATGATAAAGTTGGGCGTTGTATGAAGTGATTTGGAAATTTTGAGGTAATATATTACGGTTTGTTTATATTGGGATCAAGCAAGCTTTCACAAAACCTTTGAAGACTTGTGAAAAAATGAGGTTGTTCGTGTGTTTTTGTTTGTTTGTTGTAAAATATGCTTATAATATTTACGAAAAAGGAATAAAAAAGCATAACGACCTTAATGGGATCCGTCTCCCTGGAGTGATTGATATGGGACGAATATATGTCCAATGATTTATATTTACCTTGAAGTCATAAATATTTTAGCAAACATTTGCATGGGGCATAGGCCATATAAATCATTATACTGCTTTCTGATTTATCACATTTCAGTGTCTTTCATTGTCTCTGAACTGCTTTTCATTATTAAAATTATCGACTGGAACTCATGAATATATGGAGATGTATGTATATTATCTTAAGTAAAGAACCAATATTACATTTGAACAAATTCCCATGATAACGTCTTCTCCATATAATAAGTAAAACTCATAGAAAATGATTCAGCATTTTAATACAAACACCATCGTCTATACATAAGAGAACATAATCCTCGGGTTTTTTTTCTGTTAATTTGTGTTTTCTTACTATTATAATTATTTTTTGTATAATTTCTCTCTATATATATATATATATATATTTGTGTTTTGTAGATAAATCGATATTTATTGACGACGGTAAGTCCATGCAGACTTATGCGTCATTAAAAATGAACATATGTACAAGACTATATACAACAGGATTAGTTCGGTAAAATATGCATGCTAAGTTAACTTAAACATGTTAAAATCAAACGACATTATATACTAAAACAAGCACAGGTTAAATAAAATATGCATCATAGCAAAAAAACCCTCAGCCGCACCAGTCGCTGGTACCACAGTGCTGATCTCCCGACAGCATGGATGATTTCATGAGTGGATGATTAGAGGAATCACCAGTCGCAACAGTCGCTGGTACCACAGTGGTAATCCCCCGACAGCATGGATGATTTCATGAGTGGATGATTAGAGGAATCACCAGCCGCATCAGTCGCTGGTACCACAGTGGTGATCCCCCGACAGCATGGATGATTTTATGAGTGGATGATTAGAGGAATCACCAGCCGCACCAGTCATCCTACGCCTCAATCGTTTTATAAAGCTGAGGTACGCGACACGCTTAATAAATACCCGGGGTGTTTAATTTTATCTTTTGTATTAATTTTTTACCACCATTTCATCCCCAAAGCAAAAAAATAGCATAATAACCACAAACTGTGAGCTATTTTACCTAGATTTATAAAATTGTTAGGGCCTACCTGGATATGTTTTACCATGGGAGAAAATGTAAAAGCATTTTAAACTTATGCGACAACCAGCAACAAAAGGATTTGATGCTGTAAAATCACCCTTCCATACCGAAAAGTGGTAAATAAGGGTAAGATGTGAGCGATATTTGACTTACTTAGATTCATAAAATTGGTATCTAGATAATATATTTTAGCATCCGACTAAAAAATAATAAAACCGTTTTTAAAAGTTTAATAGTTTAAAATTTAATAGTTCAAGATCTTTGAAATAAACTCGAATTAACTGTTTTATTGCGTGATTAACAATCTACATTATAGGAGAAAATACTTTTTGGGAATGCAAAGGTTGTTAAAAGTGAATACAACATCATATACAATTTCGTTTTTTGAGATTAAATGGTGATGGTTGGTTTTTCTTTCAATTAGGCCTACAGTTTTTTGTTTGATGCTAGGACATATATATAAATACCAACTTTATGAATCTCCGTCAAATTTATGGTTATTCTCATAATTTGCCATTATTTGCCACTTTCGGGAAAGAAAGGATTGTTAAAAATTGATATAAGTAATTGTAGTGGATTCCTCAGGAGCTAAAACATATGTTTAAATACCATTTTTGTAACTTTAGACCCCATCGTTCATAAGCTATGGTTATCACCCCCAATTTTACCCATATTTACCTCTTGTGGAGAGGAAAGGGTGGTTAAAAATTGATATAAAAAATTGTCGTTGGTGATGAAGGGGAGGTCGCCAAATTTTAAAAGTGTTTTAAAAAAAAATATTTGATGCTAGATACACAGTTTATGAATCTAGGTCAAATAGATCATAAATTATGGTTATTACCTCTATTTCACCCTATTTACCACTTTTGAGGATGAAACGGTGGCTAAAAATTAATACAAATATTTGTAATGGATTCCGCAGGATAATAAACATATGTTTAGATACATAATAATTGTCCTTCACGCCAAGTTTCCTGGATTTCGTCACATCCGATCTACTGGATAAACCATCTGGATAATAATTGTCCTTCACGTCAAGCTTCCTGGATTTGATCGTTTTATCGTTTTTCAGCATCGTGGGATGATAGATCTGTCAATACATGCTATTTTTTTAAATAACTACATATAAGTATCTGACGTGTATTCAGCACATATTAAAGTGTGATACTTTTTTGCGGCTGCTGGTGATACACTATGATACTCGATTGTAAGATTGCAAAAATAATTGTCTGTCTGAGCTCTAACTAATACTCGGTTGTAAAGTAATTTATTTCTCTGAGCTACTGTGATTATGTAAGTAACAATGAAGATGTTTGCTTTGTATAACGCATCCTTCTTGTTCAATCACCACCCTGTCTGGAATCTGTTGACGAAATTACCAATTATAAGCGACATTAGGAAGAATACTACGGCCTACTTCAACATGGTCAAAGCGAAATAAAAGCCAAGATTATATTTACATGTAGACTGTACTGACAGTTCACATGATGTACTTCTCTGCAAAATAATAGCAAAAGATCAACTGTGGTAATTGGCAATGTGTGTGGTGGAAGTTTCCCGTAGAACTAAACCATTTTATATAATAGTATATAATAACGCGTTTAAATTATTGTCACTAGCGGTATTCATTAATCCTCCGTTTAGATATACATTTCTATGATCAGCATTCAGGATCCACATCATGTCAATAAAACTAAACAGTCCATGTGATTCTCAGATCAAATTGCTTAAAGTAATCACTTGCTGGTTCGTTGGCTGTTTCGTTGGTTTATTGGCTGGTTGGCTGCTTAGCTGTATATTTGGAAAATATCACGAAACACGCGACATCTACAAAGCCGGTTTGATGTTGTACCACCGTCGACACCCGTGTTGCTAGGAAATGCGTGTCTACCTCGCGTACAAAGAGAGAAAACTGTAACTTTACACTGAAAAACCAATTATTTTATCGCTGTCTGAAACCTCATGAAACAAGCGGCAATGTCGGTTTGATGTTGTACCACCGCCGACACCCGTGTTGCTAGGAAATGCCTGTCTACCTCGCGTGCAGAGAAAACTGTAACTTTAAACTGGAAAACCAATTATTTGATCGTTGTCTGTGCATAACCCGTTATATGTAGGCTAATATGGTCAAATTGGCTGCTAGGTGGATGGTCTTATTTGATGACTGCCGGTGATTTCGGACCTCGACCATTCCGGACCTGGTGATTTCGGGCGCCTATCGGTGATTTCGGGCGGTGATTTCGGACGATGTGCGGTGAAATTGGACGGTGATTTCGGACGGTGTCCGGTGAGCTCGGACGCCACGGTGAATTCGGACGGTGATTTTGGACGGTGTGCGGTGAATTTGGACGCCTAACTTAGTAGTCTTTTATATCACTATTTCGGTACTAATATCGCTAATTTCGGATCGTGATTTCGACGGTGATTTCGGACGGTGATTTCGGACAGTGTGATGTATAAAAAAACCTTAACAGAGTCCTCTTTTGTATGACTATTTCTGATCTAATATCGGCAACTTCGGACGGTGATTTCGGACGGTATTATGTATAAGGAAAACGAATACAGTTACATGGTCATCTTTTTTTAAATACTTAGTATACGCACATCATTTTAGAAATACAAAAATCAGTGATATACCGGTACAGTTATGATACATATATGTACATATATAAGAACGTTTGTCATTGTCACAAAGGCATATCATTTTTTATATACAAAATATATTTTGATACATATATTTATATACAATATAATCGAATTTGTCATTTTTATTTTTTATGCACATCACACACCTCTGAGGTCCCACTCCAAACATTTGTGGAAACACGGTTTGCCACTCGTTCACTCTCGTCACTGCAGTCAAGATAATTATTTTCACTAAACCAGTTTGTCGTCATGTCCGTCATGGTGATTTGTTTTTTTAATATAAACTGTCGCACAGCTTCCCAGACATACAATTCAAATACCGTAGTCATATGTTGCGCTAACATATGAAACTAAAATGTAAGCACAATATTCAAATGAATGTAAAATAATAGATAATTTATATTATAATTATAATCATTTTGACGACATAACACGTTATTAACGGAGAATAATTCTATCATAATTATTTAAACAGTAAATATTCTATTTCAGGATGTTGACTTTGATCATCAGCAGAATAAGGGTTAATTACTTGCTGATAACGCTTGCCGCTATTCAAGACCCTTTACTGTCTGCGTGCTTGAATAAGCCTATCGTAACCTACGAATATGTTATAATTATACAACACAACACTCCACTTTGTAGTTGATTTTGCAACTGACCTTAATCGGATTTAAAATAATTCTTAATGCATGTTAAATTTTAAAACAAATAATTGACGTGGAATGCACGTCTTGATATCATGGTTATAGGGACGCAGAGGGTTAACGATCTGTTGTGTCTGCGTTCACGGCCCGCGCGTCCAGCAAAAACGGACCTGTGTCACACGTAAATGTTGAACAAACATATCGTAAACAATGCGGACAGTAATTAGATAATGGTAGAATGCTTGTTCAAACACTTCTTTGGACTCCCATCTACAATTCTTATTAGCATGATTATTGGGTCACTCAATAACTTTAATAGGTTACACTCAAAATTATCATTCATAAAATAACATCTCAAGTGTTGCTCGCCGTGCTCGCAGCAATCACGAGACATCGAAACAATTCCGGGTGAATGTTCGATCATCGTCTGAATTGGTTTAGCCTCTGAATGGGTGTAGAATGAAATGCCATGGTCACACAAATGTGAAATAGAATTTATATGTTTTTATTAACGCTGTATATCATTATTTTATTACTGTATATATTTACCCTGTGATCATGTATGTTCTTAAGAATACCAAGCTACAATAGGGGATAAAGTCAGAGAAAACCTAGTAAGTCTAGTAATCAGTCAGCCCGTTACTGACACACCATAACCTCAGTAAAAAGTAACGGTGTGACACATATTCGTAACGGTGTGACATATAGTAGTAGCGGTGTGGCATGTAGTAGTAACGGTGCACCTCTCAGTGCATTTGTATGCATTCCATCTCAATGAATTTATGTCGCAGAATCAGATGATAATTTGGGCATAAAATATTCACTCAAAATCAGCAGATATTTTTTATTGATTTTATGAACAGAAAAATGGGCTAAGTGAAAATACGGTAGGCCTATGTCAGCACCGTTTCTAAGTTGTTGTATGCAACTATCTGTTTCAATCAAATATGATAATAATTTTTTTTATAAAAAAATAGATTATAAACGTATTTGTTTGGTATTTCCCATAATTATATACATCTTAAGCTGCATAAATGTTTAAGAAGATAACATACTTTTGACCTTGTTAACGGTGCTGACAATCATATACGGCCAAGCTATTCAAGTTATTCCTGCGCCATAAATAATAATTGGTAAGGTCAAATTTATTTACTAACGTAATTCTAAATTTATTGTTTTCCCATGAAGAATAAAAAATTCACACTAAACAAATAACCTTTTTCCTTTTGTAGAAATCCCCAAATGTGCTACAATTTCATAATGTCCCATATGTTTCCTGCACCAAAACCAAAGATAAAAAACTTTTATTACTATACATATCTATACATTTTGTGTGTGATAATATATATCTATATTTTGTATATATAAAATGATGTGTTTATAAAGATGACAAAGTATATTATATTGTATAGCAATTTATGTATGTAGAATCTATATTTGCATATACAAAATGATATTTCTATATATTTTATTTATCATATAGGCTTCCTTATAAATAATACCGTACGAAATCACCGTCCGAAATTACCGATATTAGAACAGAAATAGTCATATAAAAGAGTACTATGCTAGTTTCCGTCCGAAATCACCGTCCGAAAATCACCGTCCGAAATTAGCAATATTAGTACGAAAATGGTGATATGAAAGACTATTGAGTTGGGCGTCCGAATTCACCGCACACCGTTCGAAATCACCGTCCGAATTCACCGCGGCGTCCGAATTCACCGCACAGCGTCCGAAATCACCGTCCGATTTTACTGCACACCGTCCGAAATCACCGTCTGAAATCACCGATTGGCGTCCGAAATCACCAGTCCGAAAAAGTCGAGGTCCGAGATCACCGGACACCTATTTGATCTGTCCACTAAAAGGTCCTCACTCGGCGATACATTATCAGATTACAGCTTCCATGCTCACGTTAATAAGCATACACAGAATGTGTATAGTTTTAGTAGGTTTAGTATTACATATAATATTAGGGAGAGTTTAGGTATATTAAGAAATTTATACCTTGCTATACAATAATTATATATATATATATATATATATATATATATATATATATATATATATATATATATTATATTATACGCCCCGTTGCACTTCGTCCAGATGGCCACGCAAAAATAGTATACGCCCCGATGAGCCGCACTCAGATGGGAATAAATCTCTGTCACAACTACGGATCTATAGCAGTGCCACAAGCCGGATATTACATTGCTAGAGCTCTGGTGACGCGACTATAGTGTCAGACTAGACAGGCTGTTCTTTCTGCATGGTTAGAAAAATGTATGGCATTAAAAAATCCTGAGCTTAGGGGAATGGTGGAAATGTTTCTGTTGACCATGTCGTAGGTATTTCCTCATTATGTTTATATTTCCTCACTATATTCACCACCACGTACATTAATCTAATATTGCTTCATCGTGGGCTATGTATATTTTATTGCAATTCACACCTCAAAATGAATAAAAATGCACTCTTTACATTGGAAGCTATGTATCAGTACAATATATGGAAGGCTTCAGTTGAATTAATGAATCATGTTGGTGTATAGACGTATGCTAATCGCGATAGAATTAGAAAGCCGGAAGTGTGAAATATATCTACTCTTATCACAAAACTTGAAAGTTTCTCTATTGTGCACGGTGTCGTAAGTACTGTATCAGGAGAATGATATGATTGTTACAATCATATCACTTCACGTAAACAAATCGTAGGCCTATTGTATATATAAACATATTTATTTTCAGGTGGATTGCCCAAATAGCGCATTAAGCACTAGACGAGGGGTTCTCCACATATACATAACATTTATATACAATACGAACAATACAATTCAATACGAACAATACAATACAATACAAAACATATTCAGCAAAATGTTACGTAAATTTTGTTTCATTTAAGGCAGCAAACACGGATCGAAAAAACATCGTAGCTCCGCGTTATATCACCAATTTACTCGGTTATGGATAAGGTAAATAATAATATATTATTATGTTGACTAAATCTATCAGAGTTTAAAATGAAATTTTGTGTGGCTCTGAAAAGAAGAATATTTTTTCCGAAGATAAATCTTTGGGTCCATAAAGTAAAAGTTTAATATATACATCTTTGTCTAAAATTGGTTATGTAGCCAGATGTAGAGTAGGAGCGATGATATTTCTAATTGCAACCAGTAGTCTCTCTCGTTGAGCAGCATAGAGGGGGCAGTCCAGGAGATAATGAGGAACAGTCTTATGTGTTACGCCACAAGATCATCTAGGATACTCAACAAAGCCGAAGGGAAAGAGATGAGCAGATAACTGTGACATTCCGAGACGCAGACGAGTGTGCCAGATGGAAGATGCTCGTAAACCTGAATAATAATGAGGTGGTGGGCGTTATAACCATATTTGTCTTTTATGCGTCGCTTAAAGAGAGATAACGAATCTAAGTTTGAATACTGT
Source organism: Flabesymbios commensalis (assembly GCA_964017125.1). Classification (NCBI taxonomy): domain Eukaryota; kingdom Metazoa; phylum Annelida; class Polychaeta; order Terebellida; family Flabelligeridae; genus Flabesymbios; species Flabesymbios commensalis. The sequence continues at coordinate 17,909,343 of OZ024902.1, forward strand.
AATCCAAACTGTTCCAGTACTTGATAGATGAAGGAAAAAAATAATTTTTAAAATAGGAAGTTCTACAACGTGGCACCCTGATGTTATTAGCGCTTTGTGTAGCATATCTAGTTGAGCTAGCTGTCGGTTAACAAATTAGGGACAAATACAATGGTGATGGCCCATTAACGATCTTAAACATATAAATTAGTTAATGCCACTTCCTTCTTTTAAAAAGGGGTTCCCAGCCAAGTTCTAATAAGAGCTTTTCGGAGCTAGTTTGCCTCATCCCACCAGTACATATCCGAGCAGCTTCCATCTGCACACCCTCAAGTCTGTCTGCTGAATATCTAGGACAGTTGTCATATAATTATTACGTCTGCATATTCTATTATGGGTCTAATACGGTTAATAAATAATCGTTCAAGTGCTTTCCGGGGTAGAGTATATTTCAGGCATCTCATTATGCTTACAATTTTCCCTGCCTTACCAAGTATGTAATTTATGTGGTTTTCCCATGTAAAGATTTATTTATTACTAATCCGAGATGACAGTGCTGGTTTACTTCTTCGAGTATAACTTCATTAATAGTTAGATGTGGATGATGTAATAGTTTACGCTTTCTAGTCAGTGTCAATGCTAAGCTTTTTAAAGCATTGAATATCATAAGCCATTGGATAGATCAGTTAGGTAAGGATTGGAGATCAGAATTTATCTTAGTCGCTGACACAGCCGGACTACAATTTCTGAGAGGCAAGCATCGTCAGCATATACTCTAATAGCACATGCTAGGTTTATAACCATGTCGTCCAAGTGCACAAGAAATAGTAAGGGTCCTGAAATAGATCCCCGTGGTACACCAGTGTCCACAGGGAGGGTCTCCGAATGGTGACCATCAAGTACAACGCACTGTACTCGCTGATGAAGATATGATGAGATCCACTTAAGTACATTTCCAGAAATTCCTTTCCGCTTTAGTTTAAATAGAACACCTTTATGCGATACCTTATCAAATGCCTTTGATAAATCTAGGAAAACGATTCTCACATCTTTACCATCATCTAAGGCCTCGGTTAACTTATGCGTAATGGATAATAGTTGAGAAACAGTACCGTCACCATAGTGGAAACCAGAATTGTGTGGGTTTAATAACTTATTTTCCATCAGGAAAGAATACATTTTATTGTAAACAAGATTTTCGAAAATTTTAGAAACATTACAAAGAAGGGATACCGGTCTATAATTACATTTATTTTGGGCATCATTTTTGTATTGGACGTAGGTCTATTATTGCTTCAGTAGTTTAATCTGACACTGGATGTTGGTACAACATTGGCTCAAAGTTGTCAGCCACCCAGCTAGCACAATACATTGACCCAATGTTGATTTAACGTTGGCCCACCATCAGCGACGCTAGCCCAACAAATCAGCATTGGGTCAACGTCCGTGTTTACTGGGCAGAGGCTGACACAACATTGGCTGAAAGCTGGCTAACCGCCGCTAGACCACAGGCATTTGTATAAATCATAATGCTACTCATTTGGCTCGATCTCCACGGAATATCAAAGAATCATCAATTTGATGAGCGTCCTTGACCTTCTAATTGAGTGAGGGTTATAGATTATTGAAGGTCTACGTGGACGTGACTGCCATTTAACGCCCCCCGTCGTGTTACAATGAGATGTGTGTTATCAAATGAATTCATCATATTGGCTGATGTCGCCACTTATTAAATGGCTTAATATTGTTGTACATATCCAGAAAAGGAGTTCCCGAACAACGAGACCTGGCCTTAGTCTGTTTGAGTGCTATAGACAAAAAATCAGTGTATTGGTCTTCCTCATGGACCAGCATCCTAAATGTCCAGGATATAATTAAGGAAGACAAGTTCAAATATATCTTCGATGTGTATTCCTTCCACCACCATCGCCGGTGCTGGCCAACATTCATTCAATACTTGCCTACGATGTACCTGATACAGAGGATGTAGGTTTATCCACCAAATTCCACTTCAATGTTGGGCCAGCGTTGCAGCCCATTGCTGAGTCAATGCCGGTCAATCGCCTACGACGCTGGCCCAACACTAATATATCACAGGGTCTGTTGTATACTTTGCGCACACACGTGGCATTTAACCAATGTTCTTTCAATGTTGACCCACGGTCTTCGTTATTGAAACAGCATTGGGTGATTGTACCGTATTTTCTGAACACTGCATTGTGCTGGTGACGCTTTAACATCCCGGCGCCAGAAACACCAGATGACACGATACATTGGCCCAATGCTGATGTAATGCTGTGACACCATCTGCGACGCTGGGCCAAGATTATTTCAACCAAAACCCATTAAGCTCTCAACCACAAATATAATTGTGAACACTTGTTGAAGACAAAACTACTTAACCTAAGTACCTGAAACCCTATAGTGCACATGTTCATAAGGACTGATGTACATAAATGTGAAGCTTTTCCCACACACAGTACCCCTATTTCCCTGAAATAGAACACAAACTCAGGCAAAATGAACGTACTAGGATACCGGCCGTATACCGGTTCTAATGACACTTATCAAATAGCTTTAGCAAAATGACTGATATAACTATTTGTCAAATGGCGTCATCATATTGGCTAATATGACCACTTATCAAAAATTGACATCAGCCAATAATATGAAGCCATTTTTAAGGCCTATATTATTGGCTTATGTCGCAACATATCTATTGTCGTTGTCATATTAAAAAAACGTATTCTATTATCAATTTGGCTGATTTTTCCACGTCACCACTGTGTTGGCTCTTAAATCTGGTAATATTTGATCAGTCATTAAGTGAATCACCAGCACAGAGACACGCCCATATAACATGCCCGTAGTTCGCTGGGCGAGCATCTAGGCATATTATATATATAGGCTAAACTGTACCTGGGTCTACAAACCAACAAGGTGTGAAACTGATCGCTGTCATAAATAATCAAATAACACAAAATGGATTTCTTATGGTAGGTAGACACACAATAAAATACAAAATATCTAATGATCTGTCTGCAATTATGCGATATATGTCTGCGATATTTCACAATATCGTTTGCTTTGAATGTTTGGTGGTTATTCTAGGACTGTGTTGTGAACGTTTTCAAAAGTAACGTTAGTGTCTTCGATGATACATATATAGGAACCCCAAACAAGACGTATAATTAAGACCGCCTAGGTATGATGCTTGTTAAGCTACATTCACAGTATTGAACGACATTGTGCAGGGCGGTGCGATGTTTTATATTTACATTGCAAACGTCACTTTATACAGGAAGCGAAAATGTCTTTGTTTACCAAAGCGGCTATTGTGTTGTATTATAATTTATTGTTTACTGGCGCTAAACAGTCAAGCCGTGAGTGTTACCAACAGACACTCTTTACCGACATTAAGCTATGAGACACAGGTAGGGTATTTTTATTAAATAACTATTTTTACGGATGGTGATTAGCAAATCAAATCAACTGCCAAAGTAATAATTCCATCTACATAACACAATTAAGCATAAGTTTATAAAAAGATTAATATTTTTTTTTTCTTTTATATCATTAACAATTAATACAATATTTATCAAAAAGATGAAACGGATGTTTGCAAAGGAATGAATCCATTTAATAAAAATCCATAGAAAAAGGAGAAATCAGTGGAATGTATAAATATTATTATGCCATTGTTCTGGCGCACAGGTTTTACACAAAAATCGTAAAGTACAATGTCACTATCTCTAAGATCATAACAAAGGAGAAAAGAACATTTTGTTGCAAGCATGTGTTTAACACGTTTAGTAATTAAATTCTCACATCAATTATCATGATTATTCACCGTTGAGATTTAAAATCTGGTCAGGTTCAAAGTGTAAATTAGCGACACTGTCAGGTAATCAGACATGTGGTATTCGCATTCAGTATTCGTATTCATATGTATTCGATTACATTTTTTTTCAGTATTCTTGTGTATTCAGTATTCATAAAATATTATGAATACAAGTATTCGTTTTGTATTCAAATACTTTTAAAAAGCCCTGTATTCAAAAATACTTTTTGAATACATATAGAATACATGTCATATATCACAAAAAAATTACAAATTGTTTTTCTTTTTTTCTCGGTTACTAATAAAATAAAAATAAATAATAGTAACTTTAGGCCTACTATTTTTTATTTTTATGGATATATACGCTTGATACGATTAATCATATTTCGCCCGGCAGTGTGAGTGGGTGCGAGGTATTCCTGTCTCATTGATCTAGCCAAGAACTTTATAGAGAACGTTATTGGTCTAGCTGATAAACTCCAGAAATATCTCGGAAACTTTACACCACTAGACAGTTTAAGTGCCAACGGTTTTTTAAAAAGCGTTTAGTGGATTAATGTAACTATGAATTTGTTTAAACAGGCACAAATAATTTATGTGCTCCTTCTTTCTGTGATTTTACACTCGCAGAATATTGGACAGTTAAATTGTGAAAAAGAGCATTGACCAAACATTTCTTTGTCCTAACTCGTTGCGTTTTGATTTAACACTAATACAATCGTTGTGTCTATACGGTGCCTGAGTTAATTGACGCTAGAAATTGACGCTAAAAAAGCTCCGTACAAAACTAACTCTTAGGGACCATGAACAATCAGGAAAATGGCCATTCGGGTACAAAAGTCGCCGAATAAAGAAATAATGACACACATTTTTTTACGATTTCAATATAAAATGTGAGATATTTAATGAACACACATTTTAAAATGACAGATATGTGACCATGGTGACAGTTAAAACATGTTTTTTTAAAAGATTTTATCTCTATTGCTTGGCCGTTTTCTTTATCTGACATACTTGAATTAAAATCACCGACGTAAAAGTTGTGACAAACTTCCACATTATTAATCGCCATGTTCGATTTGACTTACATTTCCATGCAACAATGGCTTTACATGTACTTTACAATTATTAAAAAAGGGGCTATACAATTAATGACAGTATATTTGAGTACGTTATCTGGGTACAGCCAAGCAATTTTTTGTGACAATGACTTTCACATTGTATTGAGAAAAAATGCTAGAGATGTATTCGCAACAACCAAAAATTGTGAAAATGAGGTAGCACATTTTTATCTGGCGGGCATTTTGGATTTTACTGTTACTAGTGGTGACCGCCTGAACAATTCAGCTATATTTTCTCTGTGTATTATTCTAATTGTGTTATACAATTATACAATTGATCCGGGCCACGTGAATCATGTGTAGATGGTTTAAGTACAATATAAAAAAGAGAGATCTCCAGTTAAAATGATCTCGATTTTAATCATAGCAAATTAACTTGACTTATTTTTTGTGAAAAATAATGCGTCACCATACCACATGTATACTAATAAAGAAAACTAGAAAAAGAACAAACTTGTGGCAGTTATTTCATCGATGATCATGATTATGTTAGAATACATTATCTTTTACAAGGAGTAATAGCTAGTAGAAGTGAGAATGTGGTCACTGATAGGATATTGGAACTCTAAATGCTAACAAATATAAACGTGTTTCTGTGGCAATAAAATGACTAGACTCACAGCGTGATAAAACAAATTATTCTAAAAACACACGAACTAATTAGATGTGTTTGTTGTCTTCCTTTTTTAATATAAAACCACCTTTTTGTAACAAAAACAAGTGAGCTTTTGGGTAAATAAACTGTTACACCTCTTAACCTTTGAGCGTTAAGCACGACTTTTAATGTTAATGTCATGACCACGCAGTCTAATTAAATAATTTTGCTTGCCTTTTTTACTTTCTACTTTAAAACACATGTTTCATGATAGAGCAAATTCGACCGTAAAATGGTAAAACGACTGTAATTTATATCATTATCTGAATTTGTTATTTGAACTGATTAAAGTACGGTTACGTATGCTAAAGAGTAGCACTGTTGAAATATTCCAAGTCAAGCAGTTGCAGCAATTGTGTACAGTGTACAGAATCTTATATCATTCAATGCTTTTGAAGCACAAGTGTTTAATTCATCTTCATAGGTCAATCTATTTCAATGATTTTACATAATAAATGCTTCACAGGTTGAATCGTGATGTAAACCAAAACGTTATTTATGTTTTTGGGGAAAAATACACAATAATTTGAACAAAACTTAAGGGCTAGATTCAGTACAAAATGCAATGCGAATAACATCGCGCTCAGCATATTCTGAGGAGCAGCTCTTCTTCATGTGAGTATTCTATGTAATAAAGTTATACTTTGTGCCGCCGAAAACGTGTAAATATACGGCTTCAAGCTAATTTCAGACCTTTTAAAATACAAAATTTGTAACATGTGTTTTGGTACATGCTAAGTTAGTCAAATGATTTAACGTGGGACATGTCTATTTTTCATAAATATTACTTGTTTTCATTCATTTGAAGCTGGGAATTGCGTAAGCAATTCCAGCTTCAAATAAATGAAAAGTAATCTTAACCATTACAGCGCTGAGATAGTTTTTTATAAATCATTGAGACAAATGGTTTTAATCAAGTCGAAATCATCATAACGGTTTTAGTTAGCTCTTTCCGATTCATTTGTATACCTATTTTATGGGTACACGGCCATTAGAAATATTTTTTCTCTTACAGTTCGGGGATAGACCTTAGTCGTCGGAATCTGACGTCTAAAGACGTCAGATTCTGATGACAGAAGTCTATCCCCGAGCTGTAAGGGTTAAACAATTTAGCAGCACAAGAAGTTTTAAACGAAATACAAACTTGTAATCAGTCAGTTTAAAATATTTCTACTTGTGCAATGTATATTTCAGATGGAAAAGCATTCAAACAGCCCGCCCCCCCTGTCTTTTGCATTATTGAACAAGGTAATGTGTGGATGCGGCGACTGCAGCTCATTAATTCGTTCTTAATATCGGGTATTACAATACAATTAAATCTAAGAAGAATTTAGGTGAAAACTCCTTCTATGGAAGCAATAAAAGCTGTCATGATAAGTGAATAGGGGAGAAACCATTTTTTATTAACGTCACTTTTCAGTTCGGGCGTACAAATAAATAAATGATAAATGAAAGATGTGCCGGTGATGATTTAAAGGTGAAGTGATTTGGTATGGCTGGCTACGGGGACATTGTATTGTATTGTATATTTTTAATATAGTGACATGTACAGACAAATCACAATGACAATATAAATATGATCACAATATAATACATAGCCCAGTTGGCCTTATACGTCTCTCCAAAATATAAGTAGTGATAACTTAAAGGCTGAACAAGACAACCAAAAAGTAACATTATTACACAATAATGTAATAATCATCCCAGCAAACATCAGGATTAAACCCACGGTCGGGGCAGTGCTGAGACAGCGTCGAAGACAAAGGACCAACACTGAACCAACGTAGAGTGGATACCACCTCAACAAACGTGGGACACCCACCCAACGCCAGGCCAATCTTGGCCCACCGTCCACGACGCTGGTCCAACACTCGTCCAAAAACTGGACGGACGTCTCGCGCCTGCTAGACTGTATCCACCTGAACCTAATATAAGGCCACTTTGTTTAATTTCTCAAAAAAATCCAAAATGTAATAAAGGATAGCGGTAAAAAAAAAACATTTAAGAAAAAAACAACATTGAACATATTTTTGGAAAAGTTAATGAGGGTGACGCATCCAAAAAAAACATAGCTTTGAAAAATATTTTTTATCCCTCAAAATGAACTCTTTTTTTGCGGAATACTTTTTTTATCTCCCAAATTGACTGTTTTTTCCGAAATCGGCAACAATCTAATGCGCTGGGCAGAAAAAAAACACATGTTTTTTTCTGGTAATGCGCATCCTAAATCTAATGCGCGCGCACATCTACAACAGAAATAAAACATAGTGGCCTAATCATCAGTAGGTACCAAAAAGTCGCATCTGTCACTATACATAGTGACAGATATGACCCCAATACCACGACGAGAAATAATATAAAACAAAATTACGTTATACGTTGTTAATACATGTTAGATATCACCAGTTATACATTCTCAGTACGCCTATCCCATGCCTCACAAACAAAAGTACTTAGAAATCAGCAATTAGTTGACATTATTAGTTCAAATGTATCAGCCATTGCGGCAATAAAAAAATATCAGCTATTGTGGCATTTACAGAAAAATATATCTAATATTCATAATGTGTCTCAAATCGTTATATAAAGGGCATTCACATATAAAGTGAACCTCACTTTCTACCACAGCCATAACGCCATTTTGCCATATTCTGTTTACAGCTAATCCCTCTGAAACGTCCTACTTCAATTGCTAATGGTGAAATTCCCAGTCGTAGTTGGGAAATTGGTGAGCGTGCTATCCTCGACATAATTTTAGATAAATATTCTTCTTCTGTAAACAAATTTTTGCAAGTAATATAGGTTTTCAGTTTCAGTTTAACTAGTATTTCACGATGCCATTCGCGCTCCATAACACCATGCAACAATATTGAAATATACTTCAAATCAACTTTTAATAAATTATTGAAATCGTTTTCCCTATCAACGAACTGGAAAATTTGTTTAATTTCATTAATACAAATGTTTCCATTACCAATATTATTTGCATATTCCTTGTTATCGTTTATACGCAATTCTCCCTCAAGGTAAGTATGGTAATACCATACCATATAATTTATCTATCCGTATGTATGCGTATTGGCCGCATATAGCGTATCCAATGTGGATACTATCCGTGTTGTCTTTATCGCTATGTGCAATCGGTATTCATACTAAACAGTGACAAGAATAATAGTAGTTATCAACTTATCATGTGTGAGCTGGTCATCTCTCGTCCCGTGGCGTGCACATTCTACGTACAATACGTTTTAATATAAATGACATTCATTAGTTACACTAATTAATGCCCAGTAAATTCATGGATACATATTCAGGATTCTACCATGACCGACACCGTTTGCCATAGTTTTACAACGGTTAGAGGGTTTCACTATGCGATTAAATGCTGAAACTTGACAGCCTGTCTCTCAAATCCAATCAGATCTGTCTTACCTTTGTGAAAGGTCAGCAAAAATAAATTACTTGTTACTTGTTTCTTACTATCCTCTGTTCAGATATTTCCCAGAGTATGCATTTAATAATACTTGCAATAAGAGTTATATTGGGTTTAACGTGTTGACATGTTTATGTGAATGATTTTATTTGTCTGTAGTTTGAGACATTCACGTCTTTCTTTCATCATGATTCTATCTTGGATTGCCCTACTATACATCTGTTTGCTTGTTCGGGCGGACATCACATCTTGGACTGGTTCTCTGAGACAGAATGACTTCCAACTTGCATTTGTGTTTCAAGACATGTACGGTTGTATTAACAACCAGGAGCCGTTATCATTACTTCACACTTTTAGAAGTCAATTCGTATGCGCCAATAAACATTTGTTACGATGCCTCTTGACAACCAATCCGGGAATGGAGGAACATTCTACGTTAAATAATTTGAGTTCCTCTCGATATTGTGGTGCTATTTCCCTAGGTGAAAACAGTATAATTTCATCACAGACGTTTTTGTTCATAGAAGGTAAAATGGGATACATTTTGTATCATGAGGTATTAAGGTTCAGGTTTATAACATCTAGAGCTTTTACGTGTGGTAATCATGGTATGACATTTATGTATAAGGGACACATAAATGAGAGCTTTTGTGGGACACGCGTGCCATGGACTATAATCATACCATCCGACAAATTAACGTTGCTCTTGACAATAAAAAAATATCAGCAATATGATCTGTCAATGTTTTATAGCAGTGTACAGAAGAACTGGATCAGTCGTTTACTATATGTTAGACTATTAAGGGCTATTTCGAGAGTTATATATCACGGAGACAAAATAAATGCCCAATATTATATTGTGACGGGGTACGACCAAAGTATGTCGCTCTATATATTGTCTAGTGGTCTAATAAATGGCAGTGTCACTGTTAAAGATGGACCTGGTCATCTTTCAAACCGTATTGCCATGATTGATAGCGATAATTCACCAAATAATATTAAGGTAAAAACATCAGCATTTTGGACCTTTGTAGAAGTTTTCTTACAGTACAATAAGAATGCAAATACAGTTATTGAAATAGAAATAAAATCATCAAATCTCACCGGAAAAATAACCGACTGTGTCCATAATCATGATGATGAAGACAAGATATATATTACAAAAACTTCCAGTTATCATAAAAATGTAGTTTGTTCAAGTATGGTGGGGGTAGAAGGTAATAATCGGCATGCAGTGCTATTTGTTAATAGTTTTCATTATTACGGGCCTAACAGATTAACTCAACAAAGCTTTTTGTGTGAATATGGCGGACTTTATATCAAATTTGAATTCAGTGACGGAGGATTTGAATTCTGTCAAGATATAAACAATTTAAACATTCACTCAAAACATAATTATATAGGAATCACACTGATCTGGTTCCATGGCTATACTGAAGGATACTTCTTGGGAAATATCATACTTTCTGATTGTCAAGTATTCTATCTTGAAAGTTATTCTTCACATCAAGTTTACCAAGGTAATATTTTCACCAAAATGAAGAATCGTCCCGATTGTTACTATGTAGTGTGCCCGCCGGTACAGACTGATATACAGTTATCATGTACCATTCAACTGGGTCCACCTTCCGTGGGTACAACAAGTTTACACATAACAACACGTGACACATTACAACCTTGTTTTACCAACGAGGATACAAACGAGTTAACGTCATATGTGATAAATGCAACATTTACTGATGAATGGCCATTTGGCTTATTCAATAATACTAGAACATCTAATGAGCATCATAAAGTGACAAAGTTTCACAATTATAACTTCTTGCATTCTGCCACAATAAAGTTATCATTGAGATGCAGTAAGCAGTCGCCGAGAAAGCAAATGGCTCTCCGTGTCAGCACATCAGAATGTCATAGAGAACAAAACAGCTACATTTGTTCTGTAGCTAACAACATTCCAGCGCTTTCTGATGGTTGTCTGATGATGGTATATGAATTCATAGCTATGGCAAAGTCTACTAGCGACATTAAGAATTACCATGACTTTATTTACAAAGGCAAGCCTAAAGGATATTTTACTGGACATGAAGTATCTGTGTCATATATGCAATGCCCTGAGGAATGCAAGACCTTTAAATATTCCTTATTTGTGCGAAGTATACATCGTAAAGCTATTATTGAGCACACAGCACACGTTGGAAATATTACATTTACAGGATACTTCCACAATGGGTTTCTGGTTAAAATTATTGAGCCAAAGAATCCTTGCCAAATACAACTATGCCACCTAAAGTTACACATCCGAAAACCACCATATGGAATTGGTATCAAGAAGAAAGGCTATTTACAAAAAAGGTATGTAGGCCTACTACAGCGGCAAACATGAAACATTCACCCAATGTATGAGTAATGTTGGTCAAATATCTACGACGCTGGCCCAGCATTGCACCAACATTGGGTGAACGTCTCGTGTTTGCTGGGATATGACAAGTTTTGATTATTATCAATTTAACTTGCGCATCAGCATGATAAGTAATCATCAGCATGACCACTGATCACCAGCATGATCACTGATCACCATCATAATCACTGATGATCAGCATGATCACTGATCATCAGCTTGATCACTGATCATCATCATGATCACTGATCATCAGCATGATCACTGATCATCAGCATGATCACTGATCATCAACACGATCACAGATCATCAGCATAATCACTGATCATCAGCATGATCACTGATCACCAGCATGGTCACTGATCATTAGCATGATCACTTATCAACAGTATGATTACTGATCAATAGCATGATCGATGATCAATAGCATGATCACTGATCATCAGTATGATCACTGATCATCGGCATAATCAATGCTCATCAGCATGATCACTGATCACCAGCATAATCACTGATGATCAGCATGATCACTGATCATCAGCTTGATCACTGATCATCAGCATGATCACTGATCATCATCAGCATGATCACTGATCATCACCAGCATGATCACTGATCATCAGCATGATCACTGATCATCAGCATGATCACTGATCATCAGCATGATCACTGATCATCAGCATGATCACTGATCAACAGCATGATCACTGATTACATCACCATCATGATCACCGACCATCACCAGCATGATCACTGATCATCAGCATGATCACTGATCATCAGCATGATCAATGATCATCAGCATGATCACTAATTATCAGCATGACCACTGATCACCAGCATGATCACTGATCATCAGCATGATCACTGTTCACCAGCATGATCACTGATCATCAGCATGATCACTGATCATCAGCATGATCACTGATCATCAGCATGATCACTGATCATTAACATGATCACTGATCATCAACATGATCACTGATCATCATCAGCATGATCAGTGATCATCAGCTTGATCAGTGATCATCGGCATGATCACTGATCATCAGGATGATCACTGATCATCATCAGCATGGTCACTGTTATTATACTCTTTGCAGCTAATATCCCGGTGTGGAATGTCAGATGTAAAAGGGCCTAGATAATGCTTCTTTAAAAAGCAATTGAAAAAAAAGCTTTTATTCTTAATTAAGGTTTTTCCAAAAATGTATAAGATATTATAAAGACAATAATTATTACTTTTCTCGGGGATAAATAAACATCAAAAAGTAATTATGATGGTTCATATATATTTAATGATTGTACTTACCAGCTGGATTATATATGTAACAGGACGACATCGTGGTCAGAAGCTCAGAGACATTGTCAGTCATTCAACACGACATTATTTCAATTTGCCGAGATTGTAAATGAGGTCATGATCCAGCGTCTTCATTTCAATATGGCAGAAAATTTTCGTGAACTGATGTTTCTAGGATTGACAAGGAATAATGAGGTGTGTTTAAATAATATTTTATCCTTCGTCAGTCTTTCTAATCTAAAATCAATCCGAAGAACGGGGACATTTTAAAACGATGATCGTGTAGGTTATATTAATGTAAGTGTACCTGGTACAATGATGGCATCATTTGGGAAAACATATTTAATTCCGGCTTCATAACAGTCGGTCTGGATGACTAAAACTGAGGAGGTGAACTGGGAGATATGAGGGTATATACTAGACAAGGTAAACAAACTGAGGAGGTGAACTGGGAGATATGAGGGTATATACTAGACAAGGTAAACAAACTGAGGAGGTGAACTGGGAGATATGAGGGTATATACTAGACAAGGTAAACAAACTGAGGAGGTGAGCTGGGAGATATGACGGTATATACTAGACAAGGTAAACAAAGTTCATGTAAGGGCAGTTTTAACCGTTATCTGCTGATCGTCTTTAATCTTTTTTATTATTATTTGAAAAAAATGTGTGTCTAAGCATACAGATTAGCTAATATTTGTGTTCAAATTAAACGATGATGACTAATTTTCAGCCACCTGAAGTTTTGGGTCGCAGTAGCGAGACATAACTTCAGGTGGGAAAAATTTAAAATAAATAAATTCAACATGATAAAGGCTAAGATCATTGTGGCATTGTGAAAATATTACAGGTATATGAATATAACTTTTTATTCATTTTACTCAATGATCATGTTTGCCTATAATACTTTTAACAATAATTCTATTAAACGTATCATCTATTTTACTATATGTTTACTAGACTACATTTGCAGAAACGTCAGTTATAATTTCCTAAATGTTTCTCTTGCATTACATTATTGTCTGCTGTCCATGTACGTCAAACATCAAGAATGCTATTTTCATGTATTCTCAATGGAGATACAATATTTTATTTGTCACTAGATACGTTGTTGATTTTAACACACCTTTGCACTTAATTGTTATATATTACAGGGGAATTTCACTCATTGGATGGACGGATCACCTGTTTATCAGACTGATTGGTATGACCCTGCACATTATCATTATGTTAATCGTACCTCACACGTCTATAAAGATGGAACATTTATTAAAACTGAGAAGCCAAGATACGTCAATTACAGTCAAACACAACCAGAACACTCAACGTTACATAACTGTACTGCTGCAATAATGGACGAAACGATGCTCAATTTTCCTTGGATAACAATTCCTTGTGACAAAAAGTTTAAAGTATCCTATGTTTGTCAATATTCTCATTCACCCGATATCACTCCTGTTGCCACAACAACGGTATCAAATAGGACATGTTCTGATGGTTGGTTATTACTTAAAGGGTTGGAAACATGTGCATTGATTTTTGACAATGAGCACAGCAACATATCATACCGTGATAGTCAATATGTGTGTTCCTTACATAATGCTTCACTACTCAATGTAAACTCCTTAGATAGTATCGTTACTACTGGCGGAAACACACAATTAAAATTGCATCTGCTTGGTAGATTAAATGATAATCTTGATATGCAACGTACGGTTCAGAATATGTCGGCGATTAATATTCAAAATTTGTTATTTGGAAGGCGACTAAACTTTACGTCGCCACTGTCTATGTTACCTTTTGTCCTTTATAGTATTGACCAGGCAAGAAATGAAAAGGCCGAGATCATGTCTTATTTTGCACGTTATAATAACACATGCTCTCTTGTAGAATATTCACACCTTAGTTGGTCATATGTGCATTATGATTCTGATGCATGGGGAGTGAAATGTAGACCTTGTTCTAAAAAGATTAATGTATCAGGAATAATATGTGTGAAACCTAGCGAAATAAAGGTAATCATATGTCAACAATTTCATTTTCAATGTCGTGACAAAACATGTATATTGCCAATTTATAAATGTGATCATGTTGCTGACTGCTTAGACAACAGCGATGAGGATATGTGTGTCTATAATGTAAGTGACAAGTTGACAGATCAATTTGTAACAATACCTTGCTCATCTAGTAGTGAGTGTTACATTAGCACAGAAAGTAAAAAACGCGTTTATGAAATATGTGATGGGTTATATTCCAATGATACATTTCTGCGTGAAGAAGATGTTTGTGTGACATATAATCACAATATAATCGTACCTATAGCCACGAAACACAAAACTAAACATAGTTCGTCTACATTTTTTACTGACAAACTGCTAATGCTATTTTGGTATGAACGTATGCATACTTGCGGAAAACATAACAATATGTTATCTGGACAGACTAATTATTCACATGCAAATGACATCAGTTTTCAAGGAGGGCTGTTGAAGATAAATCGCAAAATTAATGATTATTGTATATTCAATGTGAAGAAACCACTCAGTTCACCCTCAAGCTCGTCGATATGTCATGTTCTTGTATGTCCTGGCATGTTTAAATGTCATGACCAGTTTTGTATTTCGCTTTCCTTAGTTTGTGATGACATAAATAATTGCAGGCTGGGTGAAGATGAAATGATGTGCTCGTTATTTACTTGCCCTGGGTCACTCAAATGTCGTGGGGAGAATCGGTGTATATCTACAACTGAAATTTGTGACAAACGTGTTAATTGTCGTTATTCAATGGATGATGAAATGGGATGTGGTAAATGCCCAGCCAATTGTCAATGTAGAGGGTATGTGATGTCATGCCACTCAAACAATACTGAGTCCGTTGTACAGAATGATGAAGTTTTGTACACCAAAGCGCTAGTAGTAAGTGGTACACAAACTGTATTGATTACAAAACATCTCGATTTTATAGGCCTACTTTTCCTAAATATGTCTCATTGTAAACTCAAAAAAATCGATGGTGCTCATAATAAGACAAATAAGTTATTTCATATAATCATAGTTGATTTACATAATAATCAGCTAACAGATACTAGTTTTATAAAATGTGCTATTTTTTACAGAACAGTTTTTCTTGATATTTCTTTTAATTTGCTTCATACTTTCAATTATGGGCGTCACTTTTCTCTGAAACATCTCTCAGTATTATACCTCACTGGAAATAATTTGATTGACATTGAAATGACATTGATTATTAGTCAGTTGACATTGATTGACCTGCAGCATATATATTATACTGCTAATTTAGCCATACGGATTGATCACAGTGCTCAAGTTGACTTAGTAGTACGGGTTACAGATACTCAACTCTGCTGCTTGTTACAAGATTATACGAAGTGCTTATCAATAAAAACATACACTCAATGTTATGGTCTACTTGACACATTATATACAAGGGTGGTATTCTACTGCTTATCGACACTTTCATTGTGTTTATCTGCAAGTGTGACCTTACAGAAAATTCTGAAAATTATGTCAAGCAATGATATTACAAAAAATAAAAAACAGTATTTGGTCATGTTAATAAATCAGTTGATAGCTAATACATTCATTTCACTTTATCTAGTAGCGCTTTGTGTAGTAGATATAATCCGTAAAAATTCGCTCCTGTTTAAGACAAGTATTCCATGCATAATATTAAATGCCATTCTTTATATTTCAATTGAAGCAGTTATTGTATTGAAATCTGGCTTAATGATACTTATCGTGATGAAACTATTGTTCCCATTTCAACACCAGTGTGTATGGTTGAAATGGATAGTCCCAATTACAAGTCTTGTCTGGATTACTTTAATATTAACTTACGTCGTGCATGTCATCGTATCATTTCAAGATCTCCATACACTTATCTTAGACAAACTTTGTTCCATAGGATGCTGTGCAATGAGGAACAACAATAATATACTATATGTAGTAATATACATATTGGATCCCTGCTGTATGTTAATTTACACAGTTGCATTTTTAGTGATGTATACATCTTTAAAATCACGCGATTGTAAACTTGGATCATTTACACCTGAAAAACGTTGTACAGCAAGAGTTGCAGCGTGGAAGTGTATGTTTGATAACATATTAGAAATCGTATTTAGAGTGTCCCTACTTACCCTATTATCCATCAAGATAGCTAATTTAAAAAATACATATTTTTGTTTGTATTTATTTATATTTATTTTGCCAACAAATGTAATATATTCATGTGTCATTCTCTTTTTCAAGTAGATTTTCGTGTTAGTCACGTCTTTAAAGTATGATTTGTATATACAAATAAGTGTGTATTCAGCTGGTCTATCCACCTTATTTTTTATTTAATCCCTCAATGTCTTGTAAGTTGTATGTGAATATATTATTCATTTAGTTTGTAAAACGAGTGTTTATACAATCAAGTATAGTAGTTTACCATTTCAGTTTTATAAGTAATACAAAGAGCCCTACAGGCGGCTTTTTGAGAAGCCGCTTCCATGTAGGCTAGCTAAAATACAGCAGGTGAAGTTTTTGAAAAGTTACATATGTCACGTGGAATATAGGTCGATAAAAGACGACCGATTAGAATATAATTCCTTTAAGGTTTGAACGTTGTACATGTCACAAACCTTGTACCAACGTTGTATGAATGATGTATATGCTGTATACTGGTGTATATATTATGTAATAGTGTATCAATGTTGTTTTGATTTTGTACATGTTGCCCAATGGTGTACCAACGCTGTATGAATGATATATATATATTGCACAGTGATGTATATATCGGTCAATGGTGTAACAAGGTTGTATGTATAACGTACATGTTAATGATGTACCAACAGTGTATGAATAATTGTATGGTATGGTTTTTATTATGGAGACTCATTAGCGCAACTCCCCACCCCGCTCTGTGATTGGTCGAATCAACTTTCCCTGATCTAGCCCCCACCTGAAGAAAGGTCACACCCACGTCGGTGATATGTAGTTTGATATTGCACCAACAATGTGCCAATGATCATGACACATTTCATGATATTAATGGGCATGTTACAAACACATTATTTATAATCATTATACGTCCTAAAATATGGTCACACGAATATTGTTTATACGAGTTTTTATTATATTTTTACTTAAGCATCAAAGGGAAATTAGGTTGCAAACATTTTTTTTTGTTTATACCACAGTGGTAGGAGTAAAAAAATATGGTCACACATTTTTTTTATGTGGGTCTAGTCACACTAAACTAGGAAAGTAGCTGATTCTGAGGGTTGTCGTGTTTGAACACATTTTATCGATATTTATATTTAGACACTATGGAGAGTACTTTTCATAAAAAATGTCATATATTGGCTCATTCTTTGTGACTTTGTGGTTAAATTTTGTCCACGACAAGTGCGTTTTTCCCTATGTCAAACGTTACATCGCCGGATATCACATTTTGAGATGATGAATAAAGGTCTCTGTTTACAACATACTTAGCTGTTTTTCATTAAATTATGTGCAATAATGATCAGAGTTGAATTTAGGACCACAATGGGGGTAATCTACTGCTTTTTACATAGTTTTCTTATGCGTTCTGAACACAAAGGTAACTTACTTGACGGTCGATCAAAAATATTTTATCTCACAATAAAGTACTCATCATTTTATGTAATTTCTCTGGAATAAGAGTACAGATATTAAACGTGTACATTGAAGTCTCAAGCTTTATTTCGATGGAAGGCCATCTGTATTATATAAGCCTTGGCTTTTCAATAATCATTTGTTTCTGAAGGGATGCAAATTATTTTGAGCATTACGTACGTCACCACGATCTTTAACCACACATCACCATTTCTCACATGAGTCAATTGCTATGCAAGGGTGTGAAAAAGTTACTTATCGAATGCTTCTTTGTAGCAGCCTTGCTGTCAAATCAAAACGTGCTGCCATGTGTGAGATATGTAGGTGGTAAGTTGTGGGTGTCAGCAAATCACGTACGTTACCGAAAAACGTACGTTTATTTTTTGTTCAAGTACTCCTTGGTACGTCGAAATGAAATGAATCGGACTTTAGGCCACCTTTGTGCACATATAGGCTAAACTGGGCCAGGAGAACCTCCTGAGGATGGTGAGATGATTGAGATGCGCTGTCCTCCAGACACATGATTCGAGATCCTGGCGGTCTGAGGCCGAGCACGCTACCTCTCGGTCACGGAGGCTCTCCACAATACTGACTTTCACACTTGGATGGGGTGGTACGTCAAAGGTGGGGCGTACAGAGTAGATATATCAGTTCAAGAACAAACAAGTAAATTTTAATATGCCTGAGCGATAATTTTTGCTTTTATGAAAGGTTAAGTCCAGGAAGGTCAAAAACGTATGTGGCATTTGACATAACGGAAGAGTCTTGTACGTGATCTTTGACTGCTAGCAACGTATGTGATTATTGACAATTTCAGTCACTTGTTGAGAGTAAATGTATAGCTCTGATACTGACGCTCATAATCATGTCTACAGTCACGTACTGAGAAGAATCACGTACCTGACTTGTCAAAAATCATATACGTACAATACACTCCCTGTTATATTCAGCAATTTGCTTTCATCTTCACGTGTGGTCGCCCAGATCAGCTCACTACTTGCAACATTATTATATGAAAACTAACAATATATCAAAGGTATCATAGTATTCATGTCAAAAAAAAGTTTACGCTCCACATTTGAGTACAGTTGGGGTGGAGGTGTCAAAGGTATGTTTCTCCACTTGGTATCTCGTTCTGTCGACCCTGTTTGTTTTAACATATCACCCTTGTATCAGATCATCTTTTCACATCAATTTCACCAGCTTGGCTATTATATACCCCATTCCAAACGAGAATTATGTAGGCATCACGTACGTGACCCTGAAAGCACCAGGCTCAGAAAAAAAACATCTCCTGAGCCTCACATCGAGCGAATTGCCTTGCAACTTCTCAGCAATAAACTATCAATCAATCAATCAATAAAACTTCTATAGCGCCTATATCCTCAGCGGACCGAGCTCAGAGGCGCACACATCCTTAGCGTGATCGTGTGTCATAATCGAGGCCAAAGCAGGTTCGTCAACAGGGAGTCGGGCTGCTGAGGGACTAGGGTGGAAAAACCAGGTCAAATAGGTGGGATATAAGTAATTTTCGGAGTGTTAATACTGTTTTGGCATTACGTATTGGCACAGGCAGGGCGTTCCATAAGGCTGGACCAGATATAGAGAAAGCTCTTGACCCAGTCTTAGTCTCTATACGAGGAACAAGAAATCTATTCGAATTAGTGGAGCGTAGATATTTTTAGCATTTCGGCCGAACAAGTAAATCAGCCAGATATGCAGGTTTTCTTTTAGGGTTCGGAAAGTTATTGCGCATATTTTAAAATGAATGCGAAAGTTGACAGGATGCCAATGTAATCGTTTTAGAATTGGAACGGAACGACTAAATCGTGGGGCCTTGGTTACTACTCTTGCAAGGCAGTTTTGACGCGTTGTAATCTAGCGAGATCCTTTACTGGCATATTGTGAAAAAGTGAGTTACAATAATCTAACTTAATACTGACGAGTGCCACTGCAATTTGCTTGGCAAGATCTAAGGACAGACTTTTTCGAACCCGACGCAGGTCACGGATATGATAGAAGCATGCCCTACATGTTTGGTATATGTGTTTTCGGAAATTCAGGCTACTGTCGAATAGTACACCAAGATTTTTAGCTGATGTAGATGGATTTGTGTCTTGACCTAGAAGTAAGCATGTAGAAATTATTCAATAATTTTTTTCTGGTTGAAGTTTGGTCCCAATAAGAAGAAATTGCTAGGATTAAGCTTCAGCTTAGATCCTGTCATTCAGGCCGACACACTCATTAAACAATGTTGCAACTTCTCAAGAGATTCCTTCGCGTTTGAAACTGATAGAGACATGTAAATTTGTTTGATGACCCAGTATTTTTTTCTGTCGCAATATTGTGTGTGCAAAACAAGCAGATAATGAATGGATATTGAATACAATGTCTTAAAATTATCGTTTTCAAATATCTCGCCCTTGAGGAGGGGGGTGGAGAGGGTTTTCATATTAGATTGTCATGTAAACGTAGCAAGCGATATGTGGAATTTGGGATTTAAAGGGTTATTACATATATTAATGAGCCCCATATTATTTGTTTATTATTATTTTCGTCTCACATAGCATCTTCTTGTAACATAACTAGTGTTTAATTATTAGAATATATACCTGTAGTTGAAAAAATATATACAACATGCCTTTCAGTAAATTATATTTAACGCTTAAAATTCTAGGGGGTACATATGTTTGATGACCCAGTATTTTTTCCCGCCACAATATTTTGAGTGCAAACAAGCAGATATTTAATGGATATTGAATAAGCTGTCTTAAAATTATCGTTTTCAAATATCTCGCCCTTGAGGAGGGGGGTGGAGAGGGTTTTCAGATTAGATTTTCATGTAAATGTAGCAAGCGATATGTGGAATTTGGGATTTAAAGGGTTGTTACATATATTAATGAACCCCATATTATTTAATTTTTTTATTTTCGTCTCACATAGCATCTTCTTGTAACATAACTAGTGTTTTATTATAAGAATAAATACCTGCAGTTGAAAAATATGCACAACATGACTTTTATAAAATTAAATTTACCGCTTAAAATTCAGTGGGGGTGCATATGTTTGATGACCCAGTATTTTTTTATGCCCCAATAATTTGAGTGCAAACAAGCAGATATTGAATAGTCATATAACATGGTGTCCAAAAATCACTGTCTTTAAGAATCCCCGGGGGGGGGGGGGAGAGGGTTTTCATATCTGGCCCATGGACTATATTTCTCATTGAAATGTTAGTTATGTCAGTGATGGGAGTTATTAATATGTCAAGACAATTTTTCAATACGCTTGTAGGAATGGGATCCAGATCGCATGATTTTGACGATGAACTCAAAATAAGCTTTTTAATTTTATCTTTTGACGCACGTTCAAAAACGGTTATTTTAGATCTAATATCTGTTTTTTGCACTTGTGGAATATTCTGTACTTTATCTGGAAATTTGGAACGGATAGTTTCAATTTTATCTACAAAATACCTAGAGAAATGATCACAAAGTGATTTTACTGATGTGAATTCTGGCAGAGCAGGAGGTGGAATTCTATGTAGAATGTTATTTATTGAATTCCAAAGGCGACGGGGATTGTCCGAATTTTCTGCAATAACATCAGCTAAATATTTCGATTTAGCTTTTTTCATCATTCTATTACACAGGTGGCATTGATGTTTGTAACGAGAACGATCTAGATGTGTGCGATATCTGCGCCATGTTCGTTCGAGATTGTGGCGAAGGGTTTTAGCATTCAGAGTCATCCATGGAGTTGGTGGTTTTCTGGGCAGAGTCTTTGTACTTACAGGAGCGTGTTTGTCTAAAATAGCTCTAAGAACAGAATCATACTGTTGACAAAGTGCCGAGAGATCTTTCTCTGGTTTCTTTATTAGATCCGACCTGAGAATATCTGAATGAAACGATTCATAATCAATTTTGTTTATTTTTCGACACGATAGTTTTTCTTTGTTCACTTTCGTCTTACAACAGTCAATTTCTGATATCACCGCAAGATGGTCCGAGATACCTGCTGCCAAAAAACTGATTTGATAGAATTAGAAATGCGTTTGCTGATTAGCAGATCTAACCAATGACCATGAACATGAGTCGGAAAATTAACATGCTGCTTCAGATCGAAACATGCGCGGATTTCATTGAATTTGTTGGTGTTTCGTTTGAGTTATCTAGATGTAAGTTGAAATCTCCCAATATATCCAAATTGTCATGCAGTGAAATTATATTATCTAGTAGATCTTGAAATTCATAAAAAAATTGACATGTACCGGTTTGAAGCCTGTACAGGCAGCCAACGAAACCACTGAACAAATTGTTCCCGATACGTGCAGAGATCGCTTCGAACGTTTTAAGAGGATGAATGTCAGTTTTTAATTGGTCAGACACTAGTATGCCTACACCTCCTCCTGCCCGCTGATCTGCGCGAGGTTCGTGAAAAAACGAATAGCCAGGGGGTGAGATATCAGATATCGTTGATTTCGTTTCATCATGTTTTAACCATGTTTCTGTCACTGCCACAATGTCCAGATTTTTAGATGTTACGAATTCGGAGAAAGGGGCAGTTTTAGGTTTCATTGTTGCAATTTTGATTCTTTCATTTGAGCCGGAGGGACCCGGATTTAAGCTGACATCTCCTGCCAGTAAAAGTAAGATAGCCCATTTAAAAGATGGTCGAGAAGGTGGTAGTGGAAGTAATTTCCGATAGAAACATACATTTAAAAGTGATAATTTTGCTTTCACCAAATTGGAAAACATGATGTTTGTTAATGATGAAGGTTGGTGACAATTTGTTTCAAATATGGTTGGGCCACAGAAGGCCAATTCATCGTCGTTATGTATAAATGACACAGCTGTGATGAAAAGAGTGAATATGAAAAAGGAGACATGATTTTAGAGATGGGTCGATGTTTAAAAAATGTGCTGATTGACGGCGGCCGCAATGCAGCACGCCTACGATATCTAGGATACATGCGGAGAGGATGGTTGCGCCTATTAAATGCCTAGGGTTTGATCGTTAGCAGCTTGTAGGCCGCCTACGATATCTAAAATTCCTATAGGTAATGTTTGGCCAATAGGATGCCTATAGTTTGATCGTCAGCTGCCTGTGTGCCGCCTACAATATCTAGGATTTCTATGGGTAATGTTAGGCCAATATGATGCCTATAGTTTGATCGTCAGCAGCTTGTAGGCCGCCCACGATATCTACAATTCCCATCGGTAGTGTAGGGCCATTGTTGGTGAAGATAACTAGGCTTATAATTGTTTATGAATATTATACTGGTCACCTACGGTCCTACATATTATGACACTACGTTTATTTATCTACTTTAAATTGTCCCCACATACTATATCTAAGTTTTCTATGGATTATGTTGGGCCAATGTTGGGCCAATGTTAGCGAAAATAACTAGGCTTATTAGTGTTTATAAATTATTCTGACCACCTACGATATGATACTGATTTCTTCATACTATTTAGAAAATTATGCAATAATTTGTATATTGGTGACTTATCCGTTTAATCCAACTGAGTGTCGCCGCATCGAGTGTCTATAGTGTTCCTTTTTGATTTCCAGACAGTCTCCTAATCCGTTTTAATTTTGTGTTCTGTTTTCCATCCGTTGTTTAATTACACGTTTTTGAATTCTGCATACTATATACGTGATGTTTAGCTAATTATTTTCTAATTTTGAAGTCTAATTATGGTAGAAATGTGTGTTTTAAACGCTTGTCGGAAATAATTTTTGCATATGGCGTCTAGTCCTCAAGCTATCCAGCACAAATACACCAACTACAGATATTATACTATCAGGTAATGCAAAAAAAATAATATGTAATGTGTTTTAATGTCCTGTAAGTTTTGGCCTAGTTTAGTGTGACCAGACCCATATGCTATTATATATTTTTTTATATTTAAAAATCAAAGGAAACTATGTTGTAGCATAAATTGTTTTGTTAATACCACAGTGACCCGTGATTATCATAGTGTCATTATACGTTCGAAAATACGTCCACGCAAATGTTTATAATAAAATAATAAAAAAACATGATATAGTCATATGATTTATTATTATAGCCAAGGATATAAATCCATACAATATCATCAAATCCAAGTACATGTATATATAATTGTTCACACATATTGCAGGACATTTCTATAGCAGATTATGATGGATATTGTTGAATATATTTGAATTCATTTAAAAAATGAGTAAGCTGATCAGCATCTAGAAAAAATATTTTTTATTAGCTGTCATGCAACTTTTTTATATGACCCTGTGTCAACAAAAGAAGTGTTTTTTTAAGCTTATATACACACGGGCTCTTAAGAAATAATAATTGATCATTGGAGATGTGTATTTCATTAATGAATATACATAATTATTTTTTACAACCAGACTGTCTGTGATGAACTTATATATTTGGATAAAATGAAATGCCTGATACGGGAAGAATCGTTTCGATATTTAGAAGCTTTAGACAAACTTAGAACATATACACGTTTTAAACATAGTTCGGTAAAGAAAATTACATTTATAACTTAATGTCTCGATCTCAAAGATCACTAAATGGCCAACAAAGATGGTGTATCCTACCTCTTGCCATATTAATACCTATTGCAGAAATATGAATCAAGCTGTATAAGCCAGATTATGTAGGCTACATTGTGCAACACCGCCAATGTTGAAGGAGAATTCCATTTTGTATGGCATTGTCACTTATATAATAATTTTGAAATCAATCATGATAACATAAATAAAATTAGACACAAAGGAATAAATTACAGAAATGTGAAAGATATTGTCAACTCAATTAACTATAATTTTGTAAAGATTGTATGCAAATATGCCACTGTCCTTTCACACAAACTCATACTTTTTGGCCAATTAAATGAGATGAAATAAAGCGGCCTTTAGGCCACCTCTGTGCACATATGGGCTAAACTGGGCCAGGAGAACCTCCTGAGGTTTGGCCAAATAAACATGACCAATTAATAGAACAGAGAGCTCCTCCAAATAATTGTTTTAAAATTATTTTAATTAGTCGCCAGTTTGTTTTCAAGTACATTAATGAGATGAAAGGGAACAAATCGACAGGTCATGATGATAATTATAAGTGCTAGATTTATAAAATTAACAGCTACTTATATAATAGATTCAACAGTAACAATTTGCAATTCTAGCGTTAAAAGGGGGTGCTTCCCAGACACTTGGAAAATGACAAGAGTTACTTCAATCCACAAAAAAATTCAGGGAAGACATTTGCAATTATCGCCCCATATCAATTTTACTAATAGCTTCTAAAATATTAAAAAAAAACACGTCGCAATTCATTTCTATGAATATATGACATCCTACAACTTACTTCATTAAGAGCAATCTGGTTTCAGGGTCAATCATCAATGTGGAACCGCACGTACCCTTATGGTAGATACCTGGCTCTCAGCACTAAATATAATTGGGTTGTTGCTCATAGACAGATGCAAAGCATTCGATCTAGTAGAACACGATCTATTAATAAAAAACTTGAACTTTACAAATGTAATCATGCCTCACTACAATGGTTTAGATCTTACCTCAATAATATGGAACAGTAAATAAATGGTACAGAGTCAGACCCATTAAAAATTAAATCCGAGTGCCCCAATGATCTATACTTGGGTCACTATTGTTTCTTGTACTCATCAACGGTATATCTTCAGAAGAACACTTACATAAATCTATTTCAGATGATGCCGTTGCGAGTGCGGAAAACTAATCCAAACATGAAATAATTGATAAATTGCAAAATTGTGCAAATAGTTTGGATAGATGGTCCATAAGTAGCAAAATGGTATTGAGCATAGAAAAAAATCAAACGTTATTTATCTGAAATAGTCAAATATAAAAAAAAATATATAAACAAAAGGCCAACAACCATTTTTAAAATGTAAAGACTAGCAGCACAAAGATTGACGAAGTAGATAATACTAAATTACTAGATGTAAAATATTTACCATTAGAAACTAGAATTAAATTTTATATTAGAAGTACATCCTTCAACATCAAGCTACATCTCTGAGCTGATGAATGAAATGAGAGATTTGACCGGTGATTCCGTGCCGCTTTCTGCCATTGAGGTGGAGTGTGAACACTTGGCTAACTATTATGCAAACTCATCAAATGCCACCATGAGAAGTAGACTGTCAAACCTTTTCGCTACGCCAATTAACGCCATTAAAGACAAGCTCCATCTGTCATCAAGACAGTGAATGATGAAGAGTGACAGCACAAACTGGCTCAGGTATCCACACAGTCATCACGTCTGGACTGTTTGCCAGAGACGATCGATGAGCACAACACAGGTGACATCAGTAGTACACAGCATGTATCCCCTTCTCCACGACATAGTATAACTGACAGACGCCCAAACAGACGCATGAGCATGCGCACGAAAGCACAGACGGTCAGCGGCAAACGTCGTGCTCAGTCCACTTCACTAAATAAAATACAATCATTAAAGAAAACTGCTTCCTGTATAGACGATGAATTGACGACATTATAATTGCAGAAACACAGCAACCTACAACTGACAGTGTAACTGATTCAAGTAAAGAGAACTGCAACGGCGCTAGGTCAAAGATCCACAAGAAAACAAATCAGCCAATCCTGTGGCCCAAGAACAAATGTGATAACAAAATCTAGATCTAGAAAAAAAACAGCGAAAAATTTCAAATGTAGAGCTCCACTTCTTGAACAACGGTTGCGGGCATAAGCGGCTAACTACGTCGGACATGATTCAGTGTTCACATTGTGCTGTGTGGCACCACTTAGACTGTGTCGGCCTGCAGAAACATGACGCTGTTGGGGTTTTGCCGTGTTCCGCGTGCTGCCACCAAACCGACCTACTGACTCAGTGTCACTATATAAACAACAGGTCCACAGCCAAGTTGTAGCGCTACAGCTGATACAAGACGGGATGCACAAAGACATAGCAAGGCTGCAGCAACCCAAGACAAACTATCTCGCCGATCTGATACTGATACTTACAACTGTGGGAATCCCAATCATGGTACTGAGGAGTGCCATCGTAGGTTACGTGTCCAGTGCTACAAATGTAACACCCTAAGTCACACGGAAAGATGGTACCGTAGGTGAGAAGAATGACATAACATGTGTAACAAGAAACTACCCTGAGAGTAGTATAGTATTAGTCAGTCAGCCAGTCAAACGAAAATGGCTTAGTTTTCGATAAGCTATACACTGAAAGCTAGATAATTTATGATGATACCAGGTGTTAGGGACATGCCTGGGAATCACCACCAGGGGGGGATGTAGAGTTTGAAAGTGGTGCAATTTTTTTAATTCAAGATGGCCTCCAAGATGGCCGCCAACTTATAGTCATATTTAAGAAATAGTGTAAAGTGGTCAAATTTAGCTCAATTTTCTTTTGTAATACACCATTTCAACTAGTTTAGAGTTACTGAATGCAGCTAGGCCAATTTCAGACAA
This sequence comes from Flabesymbios commensalis, assembly GCA_964017125.1. NCBI lineage: Eukaryota > Metazoa > Annelida > Polychaeta > Terebellida > Flabelligeridae > Flabesymbios > Flabesymbios commensalis. Next base: position 17,937,210 of record OZ024902.1, read on the forward strand.
TTCTGATCATTATTTTTAGCCCTTTCAGCCCCAAAGGTTTTTATATCGAACACCTTGGTGATGTCAATTAATTAGGACAAAATTGTTATCTATAATAATTATATCATTGTTAATGGTGAAGGATTGGTATCAATACGGTGACTATGGTAATAACAATTAGTTATTCTAATTAATTATAATTTATAATAATTAATTCATTATTAGTGGTGATAGATTGGTATTAAAAGTGTAGCTACAAATACAGCAATGTCAATTGTGCAAGCTTCTCAATGTTAGATAATTTTATTTTGCAATTCACCATTTCTACTACTTTGGTATCCACTAAATCTATCTAGACCACTCCCAATGATTAAACAAAATATTTAACTTTTTTAGCACAAGAGGTTTTTTTAGCAAGCACAAAGGCCCCAATATCCTCTGTATTGTCAATATACCATACTGCAATGAGCCCAGTTATGTTATGAGCAGAAATTGAAGTGGGGTGACCATAGAAATCATAACACTTTTCTTTGACAATAACCATTACAATTCCTATTGTTACTCCGGTGACTAACCGACCCGAGGATAGCGGAGCTGCGCGAAATGCCACGGAGTTTCAGCATTAAATTGCACAGCGAAACCCAAGTCTCCAGCCGTTTAGGCATGTCTGGGGGTAGATCCCCTAGACATGCCCAGAACCCCTTTCGGGCGAGCGAAGGAAAACACTCTCAATAACCCACCATGCCCTATCACCCCCACCCTCACATCATCATTTGTACATCATTCATCTCATCAATTGACTACAACGTTTTTATCGTATTAAAATGTCACTTAAAAGATATTTTGTGCCGAATAGTGACGGAAAGCAATGATTTATTACTACTACTAACCATTACAATAATAGCTCCTGTTCATTCGCGATAGGATGTGCTGACTTGAGTAAAACGCAAAATAACCACCACTGACCAACTTTAAAACAAATTTGTTGGACCTGTCACCACATTCACAATCGTTTTTTTTAAATGCAATAATTATTTACAGCTCATTTATACCGTTCTTTGACTGTCAAGCAAAATAACTTTACATGGATTTATATATCATTAAAATTTAATTACTAACATTTTTTTGTCAATATGACTGAACGTATTTCTTTATGACAGCAGATAGGAAATTCACACAAGCATATACTGCATATCTCTCTAAAGCAAAACATCAGGCAGAAAATATGACATCAGTTGCCAATAAAAATGTGCCTGGTTAGCCTGGTTTTCATTCAGTAATTCTTCAGCTTTATGCTACGTAGTCAGGTCTACCCAACAAGTGCATAGAATACAGATGTGGTTAGAAAACCTGACAGATATAATTGCAAAGAATTCCTCCTAGCCGACCCTGGAAAGCAAACACCATAAACATGATGTAGATTTTATTTGCTTTTTGTATCTTCAACATAAGGGCCTGATATAAAAATAATTTCAGACACAACTTTTCATAACTTGAATAAAAAATAGTATTGAAATCATTAGAATTGATATATTATAATACCCAAGGACATAAAAAACACAAATCTAAAAAAGGATAACGATATCATAAATGATAGGTTACCATTACTGAATTGACCTTTGAACAAAGTTAAATAAATATTTATTGATGATATTCTCAATTTGGGTGTGCGTTCTGTGATGATGTCTAATCAGATTCTTCCATGGCTCATCGTCCCCTATTTTTTCGATTTTATCAGGTCTTCCCAATGGCCAAACCAAGTCTAATATATATGAAACAACCTCCCATTAGATGATTTTTATGTTATTTATGGATTCAGTGCATCATGAACAAAGAATTAAAGCCTGGTATTATTAATATAAATAATTTATTTTAAACTTGCTCGCAATCAAACTGTTGTTTAGTGTCATGTTCAAGAAAAATGAGATATGGATAATGAAATATGTTGAATGCAATGATTGAGATAAGACCCCCCCTCCTGAAACTTCATACAGAGCCCTGTAGAACTGCACAGGCAATGTTGAAGATATATCTTGAAAACTGGTTGTGGCATTGCAGAATACCTTTTCTTTCACGCTGAGACAGATATAATATCACCACCTTTCGAGCAATTTGTTAATATACTTATTCAAGCTAGATGTGTCTTTCAATGAAGTTTGTCAGCCAGTATGACTAATGTGTCCTATCTGCACGTGATCAGTCGCACAGCGATATTTTTTTTACAAATTGCAGAAATGTCAAAAACTATACATACATGATAACACTAAAAAACAGTTTAATTAAATAAATGTATTAATAATAAAACTATCTATATATAGCAGATACATAAATTATTTTAAAAATCAACCCTTTGAATGGTTTATTTAACTTTATTGAAATTATTTTAAATTATAAACATATAAAATGGGGCTTTGAACAATTGGTTTTAAATGTTTAAAAAAATAATGTTGGTCTCAATAAAAATAATCACTGATGGTTTGAACTAAATATAACCCAATTGTTCTATTTCACAATATCACATTATCTCACTCTCTGACAAAAAATAATGCGCGATGCGGCTGTTCAGATGGGTCACATAATTATGGTGTCAGATATCATCCCTAGATGAGACACAGTAAATAAATGAATCAGTAACAAATCCGCACCTCCTTGACTATGGGTTAGCGATGACGCTTCAAAATGTATTATTTCCCTAGCCTTTCCTAAGCCAACGCTCATGTCTGCAGTCCACCAGTATGATACAACGTTTTAGAAAGTTTGGCTAGTCCGGTATACTTCCACTCCACCAGTAGTCTTCAGAAAAAAAATCATCAATATTAAAATGCTATTTTAATAAAAAAATTCATTACAAGGATACTAGGGTATGCAAAAATAACACTTAAATGATTCAACAAGTACATTTAGGTGGGGGGATTTTGAATATAGTATTTTGTTGGAGATGGCTCTTGTTTTGACGAGGGACATACAAGCTCATACTTTTCCTTAGAACTTCGCGTTAAAAGGGTTAAATAATGTTCAAATTGTCTTCGAGTGATCTAGATTGACTCACGACCACCTACATAGGCTAGTTAACATGGATTACTACAGAATAAGACTGGACTAAACATATGTCAATTTACACACTTTTTCCTAAATTTTACCAAGTGCTGATGGCCGCCATCTTGGACGCCATTTTAAATAACTGAAACCAATAAGTGTGATACTGCCTTAGTTTTTGGACTGATACAAATCCGTTACCGTTAATAATGAATAATTTGTTATAAATAATCATTTTGTCCCTATTGACATTCTAGAAGTGTTCAGTACAAAAGCTCCCCGGAGCTGAAAGGGTTAAATATTTGAAATAAATATAATGATAAATTCGATTGTTTAAAATAACATTTTATGGGGTGATCGAGAAAAAATTATTGACTACTAAACTAGTTGAAATGGTGTATTACAAAAGAAAATTCATTTAGAATTGCACTGTTTAGCAAATTGCTAGGTCTGACTATACGTTGGCAGCCATCTTCGACGACATCTTATTTTATAATTAATTAGATTAACTAATTGTCATCACCATAGTCACTGTATTGATACCAATCCTTCACCATTAATATGGGATAATTATTATAGATAACAATTTTGTCCTAATTGACATCACTAAGGTGTATGATAAAGAACATTTGGGGCAGAAAGGTTTAAAAAATAATGATCAGAATTGTCTGAGAGTGGCCTAGCTGCATTCAGTAACTCTAAACTAGTTGAAATGGTGTATTACAACAGCAAATTGAGCTAAATTTGCCCAATTTACACTATTTCTTAAGTATGACTATTTGCCGGCGGCCATCTTGGACGCTATCTTGAATTTCAAAAAATTGCCCAACTTTCAAACTCTACATCCCCCCTGGTGATGACCCCCAGGCATGTCCCTAACACCTGGTATCATCGGAAATTATCTAGCTTTCAGTGTATACCTGAGTGCTTTTTGGGGGCACTGGCTGACTGACTAGTATGTACTTTGGGAACACAATAACATAATCTGCCCAACCCCCCACCCCCTCCCCTTGTCTGTGATTGGTGGATCCCCCCTCTCCTCCCTTGGGACACACCCCCTTTGAATGACTCATCACGGTCCCCCCACCTCTCCTTGGAAAGGAGTCCAACCAATATTGGGTTAATGCCGGTCCACTGTCGTAGCCCCTCCCCATGAGTCCGCAGGGGGGTCCCCCTCCCCCAGAAAAGGAAAACTCATCACGGTCACCCCACCTCCTTCTTGGAAAGGGTGACTCATCACGGTCCCCCCTCCCCTCCTCTTGGTGCCAGTTACAAACTGGTACGCCCCCTCCCGATGGGCCGGCATTGGATCAACAGTGGTTCGGTGTCTCGTGATTGCTGGGAAACCGCTATGTGTTTCTTCCCTAAGAAATATATATGAATCTGATGACCCTAACCCTTGGAACCACTTTTCTCGAACATGTTAGTATCAAATATGTCACGCGTTTTTATTGTATTTCTATAATATATATTCAGTACATCATTCATTTCCATCTACAGTTTGCACTGTTTTTAATGAATAACAAAGTCACTTCCCTGACCGTCCCGTTCAATAAGTGACATTAAGCAACTTTTTTACTCACATTACCGGCCGATATGTATATTTTATATATAATGTAATTCATTGTTTATCATTGTTGTAGGGTGGCTCCTTTGATAGTGACATGTGCTTATGTCTTAAAAGGAGTCTCCCTCACCATATTGTATTATATATTGGTGGAATAAAGCTATCTGTCTGTCTGTCTGTCTGTCTGTCTGTCTCCCCTAGGTGAGGGGGAATACCAGTCTGTAACAGGCACCAAGAGAAGGGGAGAGGGGGCAGTGGTGAGTCATCCTTTTCTGGGTGAGGTGGAATGCAGTGATGAGTCATCCTTTTCTGAGGGAGGGGGACCCCTGTCAGAGTTCACGGTACATCGGCGTGATCGCGAGGAGAGCCGGCCAGGTGTGATGGGCGGTGGTGTGCTGCTCGCTGTGAACAATTATGTCCAGTCAACACGTATACGTGATATGGAGCCATGCGGCTATGAAGTGTTAGTGTGTGACGCCAAGCCACCAAGCAAAAAACGATTCGCAATTATTGTAGCCTACAGACCTCCAACCACAAATGGTCAGGATTTTTTTTATTATTTTAGACGAAACAATAGTAAAGGTATCAACCAATTATTCATTGTGCTTTAACAACATGGAATTGACTGGAGCTGTCCAGCACCTAAATATCCCAGCTATGTCAATAACGTTTTGCTGAATAACTCATTAACACAAGTCAATAAAGTATATTCTAATAAGCATAATCATATTTTAGATCTTCTGTTTACCAATAATGAAGATAAAATAAGTCTATACAATGTTATGTTTCACTGTATATACAAATCTGGTACAAAAAAGGAAACTCATAGGAATGTTTACAATAATAAAAACGTTGATTGGAAGAAGCTAGGAGCTTTGTTGACTGTTAAAATGCTCCAGCGATTTGAACAGACTGATAGCATAGATGTTGATGTAGCCTGGGTAAGTTGGCTCCAGTGCTATGATGAGGCTGTTAAAGCATGTGTACCTGAAATTACTATAAGAAAATCAAATTTACCACTTTGATTCGACTCTGAAGTGAGACTTTTAAAAATAAAAAAGAAGCAAGCTTGGACAAAAGCTAAGAGAGCTCACCATTGGGAAAAAAATTGAAAAGTAAGAAATGAATTTCAGAAATTATTGCAGGTCAAGCACAACCAGTTCATTGCTGATTTGCCTGACATACTAAAAGAAAACCCCAAACGATTCTGGTCTTTTTTTCGAGCAAAAACAAAAACTAAATGTCTACCTAGTAAAATTTGTCATGAAGGTGTAAGTGCCACTAGTCCCGATGATATGGCTGGCATGTTTAACAAATATTTTGAAGTTGCTTCCAATAACAACACTGGTGTGTCATCAGCTGTACCAGATATCGACCAATATAAAAACATGTATTTGTCAAATATATTATTTACAGAATCTGACGTCTTAAAGGTGCTCTCCAGTCTGGACGGCAGTAAAGCATGTGGACCAGATGGAGTGTCACCAGCTGTATTAAAACATTGTGCTAAATAATTGGCTCCTTCTCTGGTAACTTTATTTGATTTAAGTATGAAACCGTCTAAAGTTCCCACTTCTTAGAAATTGGCAAACGTTATACCTGTTCATAAAAAAGGTGACAGGGATCCTTTTTTCTAATTACAGACCAATTTCTTTATTAATCATTGTATCAAAAGTGATGGGAAAATGTATTCACAACCATGTTAATATAATTACCAATGATCTGATTTGCTCTGAACAACACGGTTTTATAAAAGGCAAATCTTGCAGTACCCAACTAATGGGTGTTTACCATGAAATCGGTTCTTATTTGGACAGTTCAATTCAAACTGACATAGTATATTTAGACTTTAGCAAAGCTTTTGACAGCGTATCGCACAGACTGCTTCTTCATAAACTAAAAATGTATGGTTTTAATGGTCGATTGCTGGACTGGTTTACCTCTTATATATCTGATAGGAAACAGCGAGTGGTTGTAGAAGGTGTAGAATCAAGTTGGTTGAATGTTTCATCTGGCGTTCCACAAGGTTCAATCCTGGGACCATTGTTTTTATTATTTATCGATGATATGCCTAAGGTTGTAAGCTCTAGTAAGTTAGGTTTATTTGCTGATGATTTAAAATTTCATAGGAAAGTTTTAAGTCACAATGACTGTCAATTACTACAGAATGATATCAATAATTTATATGATTATGGAATACGTTGGGGATTAAAATTTAGTTTTGAGAAATGTACTATGTTATCTGTTACCAGGAAAAATGTTCCTATTGATTTTACTTATACTATCAACAATAGACAAGTCCGCAGAGTGCAATCCATGAAGGATCTTGGTGTGTCTGTAACTAGTGATTTGTCATGGAATTCTCATATAAATACATTAGTATTAAATGTAACAGAACGATGGGAATGATAAAACGTTCAGTGGGTTACAAAGCTCATATAAATGTTACTTCTTATCTGTATAGTACACTTGTTCGCAGTAATATTGAACACTGTTTTTTAATCTGTGATTAATTATATGTGAATAATAAGTGTTCTTGGTCGGGGATATGCAGATGTTACACATGTATGTGCAACCAGCCATTTTTTGGCCGGTAAATTGTGGGCTCATTTTATTGTTTATTTTATTATTATGATTATTGTTATATTTTATTGAAGTATTATATACATTGTGGACTACCAGACTTGTATAGAAAATACGGTACATGTACTGTATGTCTGTTTCTGGTGGCCCAGCCATCAATTTTTATCAAAACGAACGATTTTTACTGTTTTTTTTATAATTATGCGAAGCAAAAAAATTGTAATTGTTTTTTTTTTGTGTTGATGGCAAAAAAAAAAAAAAAAAAAAAATTAAATAAATTGTTTAACTTTATAGATAATTATTACGACTGCACTGACTAATAAGCCTTAATAGGCTTGGTACATTAATCAGTGTATTTGTATATTATGTACCTGTAAAATGTATTGTACATGTCAGTATAATAAACGAATACATACATACAGTATCAACTGAGGTCGTGTGTCACCAATAAAATAATATATCACGTCGTGACCTATCATGAACACGCCGCCCTCAATCCTAGGAATAGAGGCTGTAGAGTTAGGTCTTGTTAACACGTTATTCTAAAATGTCATATTTTATCAGATTATGAACACCATGATATTCTGTTATTAGTATTGGTCATTCTTTTTTCATGATATGATGTTAATAAAAAATATACATATCCAGAGCACATAATTGTTTCAATTACAAACTCGTGCTCTGACGCCCATATTTACAATTTATAAAAAAATACATTCTTATTTAGTATGTTATTTTTCAAATATCATAGGAACATAGCCTTATGTTAATGAAACAAGTTTAGATGTTGAGAACGTGGTCGTTCTCTCAAAGAAGCCTTTTTTGCAAATTATTTGTGTAGTATAAATTATTAGGAATGAATGAATTGGGTTTAGGGCCACCTTTGTGCATGTACATCAGCTAAACTGGGCAAGGAGAGACTTATAAGGATGGCGAGATGAATATCATGACAGTGCCCTCCAGTGACAGGATTCATAATTCAAGCCCTGGTGGTCCGAGGCCGCGCACGCTACCTCTCTGTCACGGAGGCTTCCCACAATAATAAATATTTACGTGTGAATTGGGAAGAAACAAATTTGTTTCTTTGAATTCCATAGCTACAGTTGCGTGTACTAATCTCTCTGTAGATTCATGTGACAGGGAGAAGCCAGGACTATGCCATACTTTGCTTCAAGGTATTTTTAGAGTGCACAGTACCATAAGCATGACTGTACACTCAATGCCTTTGAACAGTTTGGAGCACTGTATATGCCCACCCACAATGAAAAATATCCAGACTGACTGGGACTCGAACCTGGAACCTCCAGGTTACAACCCCAGTGGATACGAATTAACCATCGAGGCCGGCCACTTATCATGGTGTATTGCATTCTAGAGAATGGTAATTAGAAAGGCACTACCTGAACAAAACGAATACATGTATAGAGTAACACTGAGAAAAGTAAATATTTTTTCAAATGTAAAAATGACACAAACTAAAAAAAAATATTCATAATAAAATATTATACATAAATATTAATCTCAATTATATCGTCTCAATAATAATCGGAAAGATGAATAACAATTTGATGATAATTTTTACAATCATGAACAATAATAATAATCACATCATATACTGGAATACTAAATTGATAATTTACAATCTAATTATATGTGATTTTTGCAAAGTGTGCCTCTGAACTTTATTGAAACACGTGCTAAAAATAATATATATTCTCCGTCGAATGAAAGCCACATTTAGTCAGAGCTACTACATAGCAAGCACACCCTACCTCATCAATATCACAATTATTAAATAGCAAGCACTCTCAGAGCTGTTATATAGCAAGCACACCCTTCCTCATAGCTGTCACAGCTATTACATAACAAGCACACCCTACATCTCTACTGTTACAGCTAATTTACATAGCAAGTACACCCTACCTCATCACTGTCACAGCTATTACACAACAAGCACACCCTTCCTCATAACTGTCGCAGCTATTAGGCCTACATAACAAGCACTCCCTACATCTCCACTGCTACAGCTATTTTAAATAGCAAGTACACCCCACCTCATCACTGTGACAGCTATTACATAGCAAGTACACCCTACCTCATCACTGTCACAGCTATTACATGGCAAGCACACTTTACCTCATCACTGTCACAGCTATTGCATAGCAAGCACACTCTACCTCACCACTGTCACAGCTATTACATAGCAAGCACTCTCAACCTCATCACTGTCACAGCTATTACATAGTAAGTACACCCTACCTCATCACTGTCACAGCTACCTCAACAAGCACACCCTTCCTTATAACGGTCGCAGCTATTACATAACAAGCACACCCTACATCTCTACCGCTACAGCTATTTTAAATAGCAAGTACACCCTACCTCATCACTCTGACAGCTATTACATAGCAAGTACACCCTACCTCATCACTGTCGCAGCTATTAGATGGCAAGCACACTCTACTTCATCACTTTCAAAGCTATTGCATAGCAAGCACACTCTACCTCACCACTGTCACAGCTATTACATAGCAAGTACACCCTACCTCATTAGTGTCAGAGCTATTACATAGCAATCACATTCTACCTCACTACTGTCACAGCTATTAGGTCTACATAGCAAGTACACCCTACCTCATTAGTCTCAGAACTATTACATAGCAATCACACCCTACCTCATCACTGTCACAAGTATTACATAGCAATCACACCCTACCTCATCACTGTCACAGCTATTGCATAGCATGCACACTCCACCTCACCAGTGTCACAGCTATTACGTAGAAAGCACTCTCTACCTCATCACTGTCACAGCTATTCCATAGCAAGCACTCTCAACCTCATCACTGTCACAGCTATTACATAGCAAGTACACCCTACCTCATCACTGTCACAGCTATTGCATAGCAAGCACACTCTACCTCACCAGTGTCACAGCTATTACATAGCAAGTACATCCTACCTCACCACTGTCACAGCTACTACATAGAAAGCACACCCTACCTCATCACTGTCACAGATATTACATAGCAAGTACACCCTACCTCATTATGTAGCTTACCCACTGGTGAAACTAGGGGCCAAGTCAATGTTTGATTACTGCAACAAGGTGCCATCTTGTTTGGGGACTTTCTTTCAAACCTCATCAAACTTGTTAAAATGAAAAGCAATTCACACAAGAAGGTCCCAACTTACAATGGCAGCTTTTTATTTTGTATCTTCAAACCATTACGTTTGATCAACAATGTGCCAAAGCAACATGACACATTGCTGCACTCCGGGTGACTTATCAATCAAAAATGAACTTGGCACCTTGTTGCCCCAGAATAACGAATAGTAAGCATGCAAAATTGCACATGTTCACACCTTTAAACAAATTTGATGCTACATAAACTCCTGGTTGTTTGGCTTACTGATTGACTAGTTGATTGTTTTGTTTGTTGGTTGATTGGTTGTTTTGTTATGTTGGTTGATATGTTTTGAGTGGGACCGAGCAATGTTTAGTCCACGTGATGTTTTACAGTGACAGGCACATATCAAGAATATATTGTGATGTCATTTCATGGGAATCTGTTTTCTTCCACACTGGTAATCATTATGTTCTGGCTGGATATTTTTGATTAAATATTATTGAATGACGTGCCTGTGAAATATGATGCTGCTTGTCATTAGGGTAAAACAGATAACAATGACGTTTATTCATGGTAGAGACAGAAGAGCCGGCGGACAACCTAGTATTATGCAGCTGTTACATTATTCATAATCTTTCATGATTGTTGATTTCATCGCCAATGATCTACTAAATACGCGTGGTTTATTGCAGATTTTAGGATAGCCCATTGAGTTTTGCATTTTCATCAAATTAGATAAAATATATATTTCTCTAAATGTCCTAGATCCAGTGCAGATGTTTTTTTTTGCTGATTTAAGGATTGCCCTTAGCTATTTTCCTTCCATCTGAGTAATTTGACTAACACAGCTGTGTGTGTTCTATTTCAGATGCCGGGATTTCCTTGCAATGTGTCATTACACCAGGTGTTGCCTTCGGCACTGGTCACTACCTCGAGTCTATTACAGCTTCTTCTCTTTGCTTCAGATGGAGGGTTTACAGTCTGAATGATGGCAGATTTATGTTCCTGACTAATCTACTATACAACACAACAAGTACATCCAGTGAAGACTAATGGCTGACCTGTGTTCACCAACAGAGTCCCTTTACAGACAGAAAACAGGAGATATCGGTGCTCATCAGTAAAACGTATGTCTGTTGGTGAGTTCAACATTCAAATAAACACGGCGAATTAAGAGGTGCTTTTAATAGTTTGACCATTAGCTGACAATCCGGAGAAACTCGGTTTTCCACTGCTCTTGCTCGAGAAATATTCCATTTAATAATTTCTGTACATTGAAGCCATGACAACGTACATTAGGGATAACCTGACGGACCACATAGTACCTGAATGACTCAGATGGAGTGTATGCTCACAAAAATACACGATAACAACCAAATACAGTAGGCCTACATAGTAGTGGACCAGCCAACACTGAAAAACATATTTTTACGGCATGGAGGGGTAATAGAGGGCAACCCTGCTAGAACGATCACTAATAGGATAAGGAATAACGTGTGTGTGGATGCCACCGTCACTTTTGATTTTGAAGGTCATTTCAAAGGTCACAAAGCTTAAAATGGATATTTATCATCACATACTATTTATTATTGGTATTAAATTCCATTATTTCGATCAACATTTTTTAATGATTTAGTTGCGCGGATATTGGTAGATTTTATTATTAATTTATTATTAATTTCAAATTATCATAAATATTTTTTTGATGTATTATTTATAAAGTGATGGAGTACCAATGTTGCATTGTTTTTGTGCGACATCCATTGCACTTCACCCTGCTCCTGTGATGGTGTATGCTTTTGTAACCTATTGTCACTATATATTAGACACTAATGATTAACATAATTATGATATTTAATTTTGTATCCTGAAATTATATTTAATTAATAAATTAATTAGTTAAATAATAATTGATAGTCCAGATGAGATGGAGTACTTTGTGTGCTACGTTTTTAGAACAAATCATGTATATTATCGGATTTTATTTATTAGCCTGTTCAAAATGCCGCGATATACTTACCTATATTTGCATTTTACAAAAAATCAAGATGGCCGCCAACTGGTTACTAAACACGCAGTTGCCTCTACGATCGTATAAATAAATTTTACTTTTAGATATATAGCATATTTCAAGAGTTTTGAGTGTTTTTAGAAGGCATTAAATGAGCGCATCTATGTTTAATATCTGCAAAAAAAATTGGTCATAAATGTATACCTTCTGCAACATAAAAAACACTTCATAAAAACGCAACTTTGATCTAAAATAAAAAATCTCTTTCTTTTATTTGGTATACGATCTTGCTGTGGCTATATGGGATGAATTCGCATCTAGCATGATGCTTGCTTGTCCTGTCAAAAAATATTGCTATATTTATTTCGAAACATCACAGTTCTTCTAAGCATTTCCTGGAATTTTTTTCTTTTTATTTACCGTTCAAGAAAATCTAACAATTATTTTACTTCAGTGTGTGGTATTCACTCAAATTGCTCAAACACAAAAAATGAATTCCCACGTTTGTGTAAATTGAGTATTTACACTATATCAGAAATTCATAATGCAGTGTCTTATGTACATGTATTTCTGACTATATGCATATATTCTCCCCAACGGATTATTGGCTATTGAATATATTTCACGGTAAACCATGTATACATCGTATCAAATTAAGAATGTGTGTATCAAAACAAACCCTTGTTAATAACAAGTAACGAACTGGTCTTCTCAATGTTTTAAAAAATAGATGTATGTATTTACATTTAGTCAACATTGTTTTATAAACAATAATATATAACAACAAAAGCACATCATCGACATTATCTGAACAATGAACTACGAAAGGTCATAAAAGGCCACAACAGCCATACTATAAAGTCATATCTTAATATCCTGGCATTAACATCCTTGAATTTTAAATGTACTTCTCTAGAGTGTATTGTCTTACATTGCTATCACAATAACAGTAAAGTAATATATTTGACATTATAATACCCTGGTACCACGCATGATAATTATAATGACATATACGAATCAAGTAGTAGTCAATTATCTGTTCTTTTATCACAATATCCAGTGTTTTACTATGGCAATGCCTTTTAATATGATTTTAATTTTGTATGTGATACCATGTAAATTGTCGTGTGATTTTAGCAAATTAACCATCTTGTATATACATGTACATATATTCTATCATTTTTATGACAAATAAGTCATTAATGACTTTTCTTTATGTCAATAAATTTCTAGCTATCTATCTTAGTTCGCATCTTGACATGTTTCACTTCAAGGCATCAAATGTAATGTAATATATGTGGATATGATATATAGCCTTGTTATTGATTCCTATGTTTCTATGTCTCATACTAGGTGCAAATTATAACCAAACACGTGATTTTGCAACAATATTGGCAGCCAACTTGAATTTCATAAAATGCCTGCATATGTAGCTATCACACACAATCAAATCTTGCATTTTGCAATCATTTTATGCTCAGGCCTCTGTCTCTCACTGAACTATTATCTTATATCATCAGATGGACACTTGGGTGATCTCAGTAGGGGGTGACACATCTAGTTAATTGTTGTCAAAATTATTTATCGTATCTTCGTCTGTGTAAATAGTCACAACGGGTTACAATGGTATAGTGCATAATAACATGGCTGTCTTTTTGTCATAATATATTCTACAACAGATGTCCGATTTAGCACAGTATGTGTATATATATCTAACAAATTGCCTTATCAATACCTTATTCGTATACAATATTTTGCCATGAGTAAAAAATGTATGTCCCATATTGTGGAAATAAGGTTATTTTAATTAGTTGATTGGCTATATAATTGTGACGTGCATATTGTAAAATCAGCGGTGTACATGTAGGATTACATTTTAGAATTTAATGTGGTCAGCAACAGTCTGTAGTTCAGCCACGTGTTACGAACACCTTTCAAGACGGTAAATGATGTGGATGTGCGCATGCGTGAGTCTTAGCCAGTCACCCATCAAACACTGATTGTTGTCTATATGTTGGACCAGCGTCGCACACCATAGTCCAACATTAAAACATTGGGTCTTGTGCTTGCAGATTCCTTGAGAAGCTAAGCCAACATCTTCTGCCATTTGTTACACTAAACAAGGTTGTCTTTTAGCACTTAATTACTATGCCTGTTGGGAAGAACGCCCAAACATATTAACCCTTTCAGCGCGGGGACCCTCTTTAGAAGTCAGAATCCGACGCTTATAGATTTCCGGATTTGACTTCATAAGACGATCCTTGCACTGAGATCATTATTTTTTTAAATCATGGTTGTGGACCCATAACAAGGTATTCAAAGGAAGAGTGGAAGCAGCAAACTTGAGTCATTTATGATGATTTTAAATTGGCTTGTATAAATAAATGTTTCAAGGGTTTACCGTAGATTATAGTCTGATTCACGTCGGTCCGACATGAGGATGTGAATACACAATTACTTTAGGACACTGTGATCTTAAAAAAAAAACAGAATAACATAGAACACTTTGGGCCATCATTAAGCCCATGTTGAACCTATGTTGGCATTGAGCCACCATGATGTATATATAGTAATACTTACGATTGAGCCAACTTCATACCAGCATTGGGACAATGTTCAGTTTCTGCTGAGTAGAGATGTGAGCCCCTAACATTATCTGCTGAAGCTAATGGTAATCAGATTAGTCTAGCTGTTGTCCCCTTCAGGACAAAAGCCTAATCTTCTTTTCCGCAAGATGAATTGATCAGACTCCAGGCTGTGCAGCTATTTTTTAGTTGGCGGATATATTTAATCTTATCAATTAATTCATTCATTGGTATGTCATTTAGGTCAGGTAAGTTGGCAATTGTTTGTATTTCATGATGGGTTGGATTTAAAGAGATTATAGGGTTTAAAATATTAATGGCGGAGTGGGTCTGAAGGGTTAGCAAAGATTCAGCTGGGTCTTGTAAAATGTATGACGAACTTTCATAATAATATGAAGGAACCGTCAAGCCCTCAGACACAGCACGGCATCCCATTCCCAAGTTTAAATGAAAGAAAGGTGGTTTGGTTTGCACTTGATATCGTTGGTCGTCAGTACATAACACAGTAAAACTTTTTAATGATTGAACTATCCAATTACCATTGTTAAGAGAATATGCCATAGGTAGAATAGCGTTTGTTTCATTCGGAATTTTACATATTCTACTATTTTTTCTGGTCGTTGCTTAAAAATAGAGACATAACACATAGAGAACTCTTAGTCAACGAATGAGAAGGTAAATTAATGGGCATAAATTACTGCTCGCGACGCTACATCTATTGGCCTCGTCTTCAGTCAATAACATATATTCTGTTTCTTCCATATCGTCTGCGATATGTTTAATTTCTAAAACATAACTGGCTAGTACATTCGTGCTGTTATACAGTACGGCCAAATTGTGGGCTCTGAATAACTCGTACTGTTTATTTACTTCCAATAGGTGTATATTAATAATAGTCGGAAATTTATCATTTTCAATTAAGGTAGTGCAAGTAAGAGTTTTATAATAATACCTTGTCATCTGAGGTGCTTTGGGTAGAAATAAATGATTAGGCAGATGTTCTTCAATTACTCTTAACATATGTGTTAATTCATGAGAAGCTACTACAGAGGGGGAGAGATGGCCTAGCGTTAGCTGGTTAAATTTTTCACGTGTTTGTTCTAAATGAAACAGTGTTCTGTTCACGACATCTTTCAGGTCACTAATCATGATTTCAAGTTGTATGCATGTTTGAATGAAAGTTTCAGTAGCTGTTAGTTGTTGTATTATAGTTTTACTGAATGTAGCAAAATAAGTGTCTAATTGTTTTATAATCTGATCAAGTTTTAGAATTGCCTTACGATTTTAACGTACTTCAGTTCGAATATTATTAAGAATAGATAAACCCTCTCTAATAATATGTATCGTTCCTTGTTTGTCATGAGAATCTTCAAATTATTCGTGACTACTTTCAAATCAGCCGTTGTTAAGGTTCCAAACGAAAAGTGTAATGCTTTGCCTACTACTGGTATTACTGCTCTCTTAGGTCTATCCTTAGATTTTAGCAATTTTAAATCGGATAAGCCCAGAATCACGGGTTTTAGTGATTCTTCCACTAGATCTAATTGTCTTCCCATAACCTGTAATAGGGGTGTGTAGGTAGATTTTTTATTATCGGAATAAGTATATATTATCCGTTTAAGTATACGTTCTGTGCCAAAGCCTTCAGCTCTTAAATTTCATACAAAAGTTTCTAGTGTTTTTAGATCATTTACAAACGTCAACATCCATTTTTTGAAATACTACACTGTCTGTCACTTTAAAGTTCTCACAAAGTTTATATAGCGCTATGATGAACAGTATGCCAATAGTCCATCTATCCATCGTTACCTGTAACATTATATAACATAATCTGTGTTACCATACCGTTACTCCATAGGGGTCTCTTCCCCTTGATCTTCGCTAGATTTATTTTCGTCTGTAACATGATTTTGTTACAAAATCTTTTATTTTCAGGGGGTCTTTACCCCTCTTAATTCGACTCTACATTAATAAAGTATATTGATGGAGTCTCTGGCTATCACGTCTCACAACATTTAATACATTATCATTTTAATAAATGCTATTTCCTCTGGAGATCTCTTCCCTTTAATCTAAAATAACAGGTATTTATACTGGCAGCACAATCTTTGTTGCAATACCATCTCTTTTAAGGGGTCTCTTCCCTTTAATCTAGTATAGATTAACATCTTAGTGCGTTGTGGGGGTCTCTTCCCCTTAAGTCTACTCAAGATTATTATTTTACTTGTAAGAATATTTGTTACAATATCCTCTGCCTTAGGGGATCTCTTCCACTTTAATCTACTCAAGATTAATATTTTATCAGTAACACTATTTGTTTCAATATCTTCTCTCTTATAGGGGGTCTCTTCCCCTTTAATCTATTCAAAATTAATATTTCACCCATAACATGATCTTAGTTACCATGCCCCGTATCTATCTTACGGGTCCCTTCTCCTTAAATTTCCCCCAGTATAATTTAGGATGTTAATAGACCATCGACCATCGTTACTGTCATTTTTAGATTCTTAGCCTGTCTCATCAGGTGATACAACATACCGTATTGTATCTCGCGAATCTTTTTAACCGTTCCTCTGGTCATTCACTCATTTCTGCCAGTTTAACTGTTCTGCACATACTCTGCGTAGGCTACCAGTTAAAGGACGTTAAACAGGGAAAGTATCAAATGACACTATGTTTTTATATATTATATTTATTATTGTGTAGTGTATGTGTCCTTTATTGTTTAATTATTATTATTTACTTTTTCCGTGATTTCCTTCAGTTTTGCGATAGATAATTTTGACACTGATGGTATATTTACAGTGCTACTAAATGAGTTAATAAATATTTAAACTAAATAAAATAGTCTGCCTCTTTCACAATCTAATTTACTTATGCTATGTCTGACCCTAGCGGTCGACCAACATGTCTACTCTGACATTGTTATTTTTACTCTCTTACCATTCTATGTTTGTAACTTCCTTTAAAATCAAATTTGAATTTATTATGCTCCCTCTCATTTGAATTTTGAATTATTTTTCGCTTCTTGCATTCGTTGGCTCTGTGTCCCCCATACCCGCAATTATAACATTTGCCTACAAATATATTTACATCCATAGGTTATTCGTGTCTCGTTCTATTGTGTACTGTACTAGAACTCCCATCACGACTTCTTAAGGCAAATCTGGTGTTTAAAGTTTGTTCATTGACGGCGCACCGTACTGCCGCCTGAAGGGTTGTTGGTCCCTTCCCTAAAATTTTCCTAGCAATGCAGTTATCAACCACACCATCTATAAAAAATTCAATCAGTTGTCTTTCTACTTCTGGTGTGGTTAGTGGTTGGCCCGGCCATGCATCATCTGCCGACCCCAATAGCCTCTCTGCATAAATTTGGCAGATTCAGAATGTTTTTGTTTTGTTTTTCTAAGGACTGACATAGCATGCTGAGAGTCTGTAATCTCAGCGAATCTTGATGTTAACTCATCTTTTTAGTTTTGCCGGCTACAGCCTGGATCAGCTGTACTATATCTGTGGATGAAGTCACTGACATGGCCATCAGCGCTCTGATACGCAATGGCCATGGCACTGTCTTCATTACCTCTCAAAATTGTTCTGTATTTCACAATTTCTTTTAAATAAGCCATGTTTTAAATTTTCTAGTTTCCCCCTGTGAATTTAGTGATAGCTGTGTCTACTTTGTGTGTGCTTAGGATGGTGGTAATTCCCGCTAAGTGCAATTTAAAACAAATGTATGATTACCTTGATACATTGCTTTAAAGAGTAACTTTCAAGTCTAGAGGTGATAATAGAGAGTATTTCTCACTTCGGGTTCCCTAATTATGGCATTATACAGCCACCTAAATCCACATCCTTTGCATTACTCTAAATCTAGGATACGCCTATGCGACTCTTGTTTTTTTTATTAATGTAAATGATCTCATACAGTATTGATGGCACTGGTCACCATACATAACCCATGACGTCTTTTAAGGTGTATTTCCCACTTCAGGCGTCCTAAATATGTCACAATACAGCAGTGTAGTGCTATATCAATTGAATCACCAGCAGACGTTTAAACCTTGCAGAGTGGGAATTACTTTAGATGGCAGAATCTGACGTCTGATTATGACGTTTAAAGTCGATCCCCGCACTTGAAGAGTATTTTTAATGGCCGTGGACCCATAACATGGGTATATATAGAGAAAGCGACGTGGCGCAATGGCTAGAGCACCTGACTGCCTGGCCAGTCATGCATGCGTCCCGAGTTTGATCCCCGCTTTTCCCGTGTGGGATTTTCAGAGAAGCAGCATTGTTTCTTTCTTCTCAATGTGACTAGGCGATCACGTTATTGGCGTCCTCGTCGAGTTGAGACCAGTGTATCGACGTGAATATTGCGCAGGGCCCCGCACTACGCGCTCCTCATATAACATGGGTATTCAAATGAAGCGGACCTGAGTAAACCCTAGCACCCGAAGGGTGCTGAGAGTGGGATTAAGGCATTCGAAGCTTGTATGAAAAGCCTATCTTAGCCTATCCAAATATTTCATTAGTATATAATACTCATTAGAGAATGTCTGGTTGGCAAGGGAGGCAAGGAACCTGGAAACAGAAGCATTTTAGAATTTAATTAATTTTGATGCGCCCTCGGCGAACAGAGGGTCGCGGTGGTCTAAATGAGGTGTTGAATCAGCCGGTAGCTACCCTATATCTCGTGTCTTAACTCTTGAAATCTGGATGGAAAAGGCCGATAAAGTGTTAGTTTTGACAGATCCTTTAAATGAACATTTGAGACATTTCTCTTATTAAACCTATGCCTCTCGTGTACACTTAAGTTCACTTAGTATGTTTGACATACTTAAAATTGCGTTCTGAATTTTGGATCAAATGTGATCAATTTACCTCGTGTTGTTTGCCTGACTGTCTGTGTGCCATCGCCATACTCCCGCATACCCTGAGAAAGAACGCCAGAGTTATGGAATTTCATTGAATTTGGGTGGAATGGTCTAAAAGGTGTCTAAAGTTGATAATTTGAGAATTAGAAAATTCCTAGAAGCGTGTCATCTTAATTGTGAAATTAAGAAAGTTCGCTTGTTCTCTTTTCAGAGCCACCAGGGGATTTAAACCCTTGCTTTCACTCACCATGACAGTCTTCCCGGGGGGTGACAATTATGTTGATTATCACCCCCTGCGGTGACATGTGGTGAGTGACAACAGACTGTGACGTCTGTTGTTATCGTGACGCGGTGGCTGACCAACGCCGTAGGTGTTGGCCCGTCAACGCGTCAACGCTGTTATCACACTCACGAGTGCTTGTCAGCGCCGCTAGCGTCGCGCCAATGCCGGCTCAGCGTTGTTAGCGCTGGACCGACACTGGCACCGCGGTAGCCACACTGTGAAAGCACTTCGGTGTTTCTGTCACTCACGCATGCTGCCAACGCCGCCAGTGTTGCGTCAATGTCGGCCCAACGCTGTTGACGCCGGGCCGGCATTGACACAACTCTAGCCGCATGAATATTGCGCAGGGCCCCGCACTACGCGCTCCTCATATAACATGGGTATTCAAATGAAGCGGAAATAGCTATCTAAGGTTTTTATTATGATTTCAAACTGGAAAAACTATTTGGTCTCTATGGTTTTTACAAAAAATAATTCATTTAACCCTTTCAAGCCTGAGTTTACCATTGTTATCTTCATCAACTACAAGCCGCGAATTGCTCACGCAATTCTCGAACTGTAGTTGATGAAGATGATTTGATGTGGTTTAAAAAATGAACAAAATTATCATGCATTGGTGAACCAGTTTCATGGAGATTTTCATTCTAAAATCCTTAGCTGTGGGAAAATTAAATATGTTCAAAGGGATTTAAAATGATGTTTTAATGCATCGTGGGGGCTTAAAGGGATTAAATATTGAATAAATATTAAATAACGGGTAAATATGCCTACATGTTTCATCAATGCAATTCACAGCTACATTTACTGCTACAATTTACTGCTACATAGTATCCAAGATGAACAGCTAGAGATAAATAAGAGTGTATTTCCATTCATTGTGATTCATATCTCGCGATGAAGCACAGTTTGATTAATCCCAGTGGTAGTGAATAGTGTGGGTAAATATAGTCGTACTCAGCTAACATAAGTTGATCAAATGTTTTGTAGGCCAGTACTAAATCAACATAACATTGTTTCGACGTCTCTTTTTTGATGGGAGGTCGGGAAATATATCTACGGCCAACATATCCTGACAAAAGCAGCGTTATATAGCGCTTCTATTGTCAGGATTTTCCAACAGGAGCATTCCTCAAAATTTATCAGCTCTCCTTTTGCAATCCCATATATTTCTCCACCCACGCAGACCGAACGGCTTGTCTAATCTGTCACCATGGGCACGTGACCGGAGCTCTAACAATGCTATATCCGTGTTGTAGCATGGCAATGTGATATCTGGCATGTAGCATTACTATACATCATTAGTCATAAAAGGCAGGCAGGCAGGCAGGCAGGCAGGCAGGCAGGCAGGCAGGCAGGCAGGCAGGCAGGCAGGCAGGCAGGCAGGCAGGCAGGCAGGCAGGCAGGCAGGCAGGCAGGCAGGCAGGCAGGCAGGCAGGCAGGCAGGCAGGCAGGCAGGCAGGCAGGCAGGCAGGCAGGCAGGCAGGCAGGCAGGCAGGCAGGCAGGCAGGCAGGCAGGCGGGCGGGCAGGCGGGCGGGCGGGCAGGAAGGCAGTCAATGCCCGCACTGTAAATAAAAGTATTTATAATGGCCGTCTAAACCACTCCCACTCAATTTTGATGAATATTTAACCCTTTTCTAATCCAAGATGGCGTCCAAGATGATCGCAGGCGTATTGCCATACATGGGAAATTGTGTAAATTGGTCAATTTCAAGTATTATTTTTTCTTCAATATCCTGGCTCTATCCGGACTGAATTAGGCAGATAAGTGTTTTTTGTCTTGTCACAATTATGCACTGTTTATTTTTAACTCCAGATCTGAGAAAAATACGTCACTACTGAACATACACACACTATGTATTATAAACTACAAAACAAAATTTCCGCAAACGAATTGAATTAATTGTAGCACATCAATTAGTTTACCCCCCCCCCCTCCATCAGAAGCATAGACAATGTATCATTAGTCTAAACCCAAATCTCGCTATTTTTTGTGCTCAAAATTGATTGATTGATTGAGAAAGGTATACCACCATCTGCCACAATCTGCTACACTAAACCCAGTGTTCTGTTGCCTGTGGGTGACAACTGACAACGCCCAAACACATTGAAACTGGCTAGAGTGGATCTGGTGGTAAACTATTTCTTGATTGTTGTATGTAGAAGCTACTACAGAGGGGGAGAGATGGCCTAGCGTTAGCTGGTTAAATTTTTCACGTGTTTGTTCTAAATGAAACAGTGTTCTGTTCACGACATCTTTCAGGTCACTAATCATGATTTCAAGTTGTATGCATGTTTGAATGAAAGTTTCAGTAGCTGTTAGTTGTTGTATTATAGTTTTACTGAATGTAGCAAAATAAGTGTCTAATTGTTTTATAATCTGATCAAGTTTTAGAATTGCCTTACGATTTTAACGTACTTCAGTTCGAATATTATTAAGAATAGATAAACCCTCTCTAATAATATGTATCGTTCCTTGTTTGTCATGAGAATCTTCAAATTATTCGTGACTACTTTCAAATCAGCCGTTGTTAAGGTTCCAAACGAAAAGTGTAATGCTTTGCCTACTACTGGTATTACTGCTCTCTTAGGTCTATCCTTAGATTTTAGCAATTTTAAATCGGATAAGCCCAGAATCACGGGTTTTAGTGATTCTTCCACTAGATCTAATTGTCTTCCCATAACCTGTAATAGGGGTGTGTAGGTAGATTTTTTATTATCGGAATAAGTATATATTATCCGTTTAAGTATACGTTCTGTGCCAAAGCCTTCAGCTCTTAAATTTCATACAAAAGTTTCTAGTGTTTTTAGATCATTTACAAACGTCAACATCCATTTTTTGAAATACTACACTGTCTGTCACTTTAAAGTTCTCACAAAGTTTATATAGCGCTATGATGAACAGTATGCCAATAGTCCATCTATCCATCGTTACCTGTAACATTATATAACATAATCTGTGTTACCATACCGTTACTCCATAGGGGTCTCTTCCCCTTGATCTTCGCTAGATTTATTTTCGTCTGTAACATGATTTTGTTACAAAATCTTTTATTTTCAGGGGGTCTTTACCCCTCTTAATTCGACTCTACATTAATAAAGTATATTGATGGAGTCTCTGGCTATCACGTCTCACAACATTTAATACATTATCATTTTAATAAATGCTATTTCCTCTGGAGATCTCTTCCCTTTAATCTAAAATAACAGGTATTTATACTGGCAGCACAATCTTTGTTGCAATACCATCTCTTTTAAGGGGTCTCTTCCCTTTAATCTAGTATAGATTAACATCTTAGTGCGTTGTGGGGGTCTCTTCCCCTTAAGTCTACTCAAGATTATTATTTTACTTGTAAGAATATTTGTTACAATATCCTCTGCCTTAGGGGATCTCTTCCACTTTAATCTACTCAAGATTAATATTTTATCAGTAACACTATTTGTTTCAATATCTTCTCTCTTATAGGGGGTCTCTTCCCCTTTAATCTATTCAAAATTAATATTTCACCCATAACATGATCTTAGTTACCATGCCCCGTATCTATCTTACGGGTCCCTTCTCCTTAAATTTCCCCCAGTATAATTTAGGATGTTAATAGACCATCGACCATCGTTACTGTCATTTTTAGATTCTTAGCCTGTCTCATCAGGTGATACAACATACCGTATTGTATCTCGCGAATCTTTTTAACCGTTCCTCTGGTCATTCACTCATTTCTGCCAGTTTAACTGTTCTGCACATACTCTGCGTAGGCTACCAGTTAAAGGACGTTAAACAGGGAAAGTATCAAATGACACTATGTTTTTATATATTATATTTATTATTGTGTAGTGTATGTGTCCTTTATTGTTTAATTATTATTATTTACTTTTTCCGTGATTTCCTTCAGTTTTGCGATAGATAATTTTGACACTGATGGTATATTTACAGTGCTACTAAATGAGTTAATAAATATTTAAACTAAATAAAATAGTCTGCCTCTTTCACAATCTAATTTACTTATGCTATGTCTGACCCTAGCGGTCGACCAACATGTCTACTCTGACATTGTTATTTTTACTCTCTTACCATTCTATGTTTGTAACTTCCTTTAAAATCAAATTTGAATTTATTATGCTCCCTCTCATTTGAATTTTGAATTATTTTTCGCTTCTTGCATTCGTTGGCTCTGTGTCCCCCATACCCGCAATTATAACATTTGCCTACAAATATATTTACATCCATAGGTTATTCGTGTCTCGTTCTATTGTGTACTGTACTAGAACTCCCATCACGACTTCTTAAGGCAAATCTGGTGTTTAAATTTTGTTCATTGACGGCGCACCGTACTGCCGCCTGAAGGGTTGTTGGTCCCTTCCCTAAAATTTTCCTAGCAATGCAGTTATCAACCACACCATCTATAAAAAATTCAATCAGTTGTCTTTCTACTTCTGGTGTGGTTAGTGGTTGGCCCGGCCATGCATCATCTGCCGACCCCAATAGCCTCTCTGCATAAATTTGGCAGATTCAGAATGTTTTTGTTTTGTTTTTCTAAGGACTGACATAGCATGCTGAGAGTCTGTAATCTCAGCGAATCTTGATGTTAACTCATCTTTAAAATTTTGCCAGCTACAGCCTGGATCAGTTGTACTATATCTGTGGATGAAGTCACTGACATGGCCATCAGCGCTCTGATACGCAATGGCCATGGCACTGTCTTCATTACCTCTCAAAATTGTTCTGTATTTCACAATTTCTTTTAAATAAGCCATGTTTTAAATTTTCTAGTTTCCCCCTGTGAATTTAGTGATAGCTGTGTCTACTTTGTGTGTGCTTAGGATGGTGGTAATTCCCGCTAAGTGCAATTTAAAACAAATGTATGATTACCTTGATACATTGCTTTAAAGAGTAACTTTCAAGTCTAGAGGTGATAATAGAGAGTATTTCTCACTTCGGGTTCCCTAATTATGGCATTATACAGCCACCTAAATCCACATCCTTTGCATTACTCTAAATCTAGGATACGCATATGCGACTCTTGTTTTTTTTATTAATGTAAATGATCTCATACAGTATTGATGCACCATACATAACCCATGACGTCTTTTAAGGTGTATTTCCCACTTCAGGCGTCCTAAATATGTCACAATACAGCAGTGTAGTGCTATATCAATTGAATCACCAGCAGACGTTTAAACCTTGCAGAGTGGGAATTACTTTAGATGGCAGAATCTGACGTCTGATTATGACGTTTAAAGTCGATCCCCGCACTTGAAGAGTATTTTTAATGGCCGTGGACCCATAACATGGGTATATATAGAGAAAGCGACGTGGCGCAATGGCTAGAGCACCTGACTGCCTGGCCAGTCATGCATGCGTCCCGAGTTTGATCCCCGCTTTTCCCGTGTGGGATTTTCAGAGAAGCAGCATTGTTTCTTTCTTCTCAATGTGACTAGGCGATCACGTTATTGGCGTCCTCGTCGAGTTGAGACCAGTGTATCGACGTGAATATTGCGCAGGGCCCCGCACTACGCGCTCCTCATATAACATGGGTATTCAAATGAAGCGGACCTGAGTAAACCCTAGCACCCGAAGGGTGCTGAGAGTGGGATTAAGGCATTCGAAGCTTGTATGAAAAGCCTATCTTAGCCTATCCAAATATTTCATTAGTATATAATACTCATTAGAGAATGTCTGGTTGGCAAGGGAGGCAAGGAACCTGGAAACAGAAGCATTTTAGAATTTAATTAATTTTGATGCGCCCTCGGCGAACAGAGGGTCGCGGTGGTCTAAATGAGGTGTTGAATCAGCCGGTAGCTACCCTATATCTCGTGTCTTAACTCTTGAAATCTGGATGGAAAAGGCCGATAAAGTGTTAGTTTTGACAGATCCTTTAAATGAACATTTGAGACATTTCTCTTATTAAACCTATGCCTCTCGTGTACACTTAAGTTCACTTAGTATGTTTGACATACTTAAAATTGCGTTCTGAATTTTGGATCAAATGTGATCAATTTACCTCGTGTTGTTTGCCTGACTGTCTGTGTGCCATCGCCATACTCCCGCATACCCTGAGAAAGAACGCCAGAGTTATGGAATTTCATTGAATTTGGGTGGAATGGTCTAAAAGGTGTCTAAAGTTGATAATTTGAGAATTAGAAAATTCCTAGAAGCGTGTCATCTTAATTGTGAAATTAAGAAAGTTCGCTTGTTCTCTTTTCAGAGCCACCAGGGGATTTAAACCCTTGCTTTCACTCACCATGACAGTCTTCCCGGGGGGTGACAATTATGTTGATTATCACCCCCTGCGGTGACATGTGGTGAGTGACAACAGACTGTGACGTCTGTTGTTATCGTGACGCGGTGGCTGACCAACGCCGTAGGTGTTGGCCCGTCAACGCGTCAACGCTGTTATCACACTCACGAGTGCTTGTCAGCGCCGCTAGCGTCGCGCCAATGCCGGCTCAGCGTTGTTAGCGCTGGACCGACACTGGCACCGCGGTAGCCACACTGTGAAAGCACTTCGGTGTTTCTGTCACTCACGCATGCTGCCAACGCCGCCAGTGTTGCGTCAATGTCGGCCCAACGCTGTTGACGCCGGGCCGGCATTGACACAACTCTAGCCGCATGAATATTGCGCAGGGCCCCGCACTACGCGCTCCTCATATAACATGGGTATTCAAATGAAGCGGAAATAGCTATCTAAGGTTTTTATTATGATTTCAAACTGGAAAAACTATTTGGTCTCTATGGTTTTTACAAAAAATAATTCATTTAACCCTTTCAAGCCTGAGTTTACCATTGTTATCTTCATCAACTACAAGCCGCGAATTGCTCACGCAATTCTCGAACTGTAGTTGATGAAGATGATTTGATGTGGTTTAAAAAATGAACAAAATTATCATGCATTGGTGAACCAGTTTCATGGAGATTTTCATTCTAAAATCCTTAGCTGTGGGAAAATTAAATATGTTCAAAGGGATTTAAAATGATGTTTTAATGCATCGTGGGGGCTTAAAGGGATTAAATATTGAATAAATATTAAATAACGGGTAAATATGCCTACATGTTTCATCAATGCAATTCACAGCTACATTTACTGCTACAATTTACTGCTACATAGTATCCAAGATGAACAGCTAGAGATAAATAAGAGTGTATTTCCATTCATTGTGATTCATATCTCGCGATGAAGCACAGTTTGATTAATCCCAGTGGTAGTGAATAGTGTGGGTAAATATAGTCGTACTCAGCTAACATAAGTTGATCAAATGTTTTGTAGGCCAGTACTAAATCAACATAACATTGTTTCGACGTCTCTTTTTTGATGGGAGGTCGGGAAATATATCTACGGCCAACATATCCTGACAAAAGCAGCGTTATATAGCGCTTCTATTGTCAGGATTTTCCAACAGGAGCATTCCTCAAAATTTATCAGCTCTCCTTTTGCAATCCCATATATTTCTCCACCCACGCAGACCGAACGGCTTGTCTAATCTGTCACCATGGGCACGTGACCGGAGCTCTAACAATGCTATATCCGTGTTGTAGCATGGCAATGTGATATCTGGCATGTAGCATTACTATACATCATTAGTCATAAAAGGCAGGCAGGCAGGCAGGCAGGCAGGCAGGCAGGCAGGCAGGCAGGCAGGCAGGCAGGCAGGCAGGCAGGCAGGCAGGCAGGCAGGCAGGCAGGCAGGCAGGCAGGCAGGCAGGCAGGCAGGCAGGCAGGCAGGCAGGCAGGCAGGCAGGCAGGCAGGCAGGCAGGCAGGCAGGCAGGCAGGCAGGCAGGCAGGCAGGCAGGCAGGCAGGCGGGCGGGCAGGCGGGCGGGCGGGCAGGAAGGCAGTCAATGCCCGCACTGTAAATAAAAGTATTTATAATGGCCGTCTAAACCACTCCCACTCAATTTTGATGAATATTTAACCCTTTTCTAATCCAAGATGGCGTCCAAGATGATCGCAGGCGTATTGCCATACATGGGAAATTGTGTAAATTGGTCAATTTCAAGTATTATTTTTTCTTCAATATCCTGGCTCTATCCGGACTGAATTAGGCAGATAAGTGTTTTTTGTCTTGTCACAATTATGCACTGTTTATTTTTAACTCCAGATCTGAGAAAAATACGTCACTACTGAACATACACACACTATGTATTATAAACTACAAAACAAAATTTCCGCAAACGAATTGAATTAATTGTAGCACATCAATTAGTTTACCCCCCCCCCCTCCATCAGAAGCATAGACAATGTATCATTAGTCTAAACCCAAATCTCGCTATTTTTTGTGCTCAAAATTGATTGATTGATTGAGAAAGGTATACCACCATCTGCCACAATCTGCTACACTAAACCCAGTGTTCTGTTGCCTGTGGGTGACAACTGACAACGCCCAAACACATTGAAACTGGCTAGAGTGGATCTGGTGGTAAACTATTTCTTGATTGTTGTATGTAGAAGCTACTACAGAGGGGGAGAGATGGCCTAGCGTTAGCTGGTTAAATTTTTCACGTGTTTGTTCTAAATGAAACAGTGTTCTGTTCACGACATCTTTCAGGTCACTAATCATGATTTCAAGTTGTATGCATGTTTGAATGAAAGTTTCAGTAGCTGTTAGTTGTTGTATTATAGTTTTACTGAATGTAGCAAAATAAGTGTCTAATTGTTTTATAATCTGATCAAGTTTTAGAATTGCCTTACGATTTTAACGTACTTCAGTTCGAATATTATTAAGAATAGATAAACCCTCTCTAATAATATGTATCGTTCCTTGTTTGTCATGAGAATCTTCAAATTATTCGTGACTACTTTCAAATCAGCCGTTGTTAAGGTTCCAAACGAAAAGTGTAATGCTTTGCCTACTACTGGTATTACTGCTCTCTTAGGTCTATCCTTAGATTTTAGCAATTTTAAATCGGATAAGCCCAGAATCACGGGTTTTAGTGATTCTTCCACTAGATCTAATTGTCTTCCCATAACCTGTAATAGGGGTGTGTAGGTAGATTTTTTATTATCGGAATAAGTATATATTATCCGTTTAAGTATACGTTCTGTGCCAAAGCCTTCAGCTCTTAAATTTCATACAAAAGTTTCTAGTGTTTTTAGATCATTTACAAACGTCAACATCCATTTTTTGAAATACTACACTGTCTGTCACTTTAAAGTTCTCACAAAGTTTATATAGCGCTATGATGAACAGTATGCCAATAGTCCATCTATCCATCGTTACCTGTAACATTATATAACATAATCTGTGTTACCATACCGTTACTCCATAGGGGTCTCTTCCCCTTGATCTTCGCTAGATTTATTTTCGTCTGTAACATGATTTTGTTACAAAATCTTTTATTTTCAGGGGGTCTTTACCCCTCTTAATTCGACTCTACATTAATAAAGTATATTGATGGAGTCTCTGGCTATCACGTCTCACAACATTTAATACATTATCATTTTAATAAATGCTATTTCCTCTGGAGATCTCTTCCCTTTAATCTAAAATAACAGGTATTTATACTGGCAGCACAATCTTTGTTGCAATACCATCTCTTTTAAGGGGTCTCTTCCCTTTAATCTAGTATAGATTAACATCTTAGTGCGTTGTGGGGGTCTCTTCCCCTTAAGTCTACTCAAGATTATTATTTTACTTGTAAGAATATTTGTTACAATATCCTCTGCCTTAGGGGATCTCTTCCACTTTAATCTACTCAAGATTAATATTTTATCAGTAACACTATTTGTTTCAATATCTTCTCTCTTATAGGGGGTCTCTTCCCCTTTAATCTATTCAAAATTAATATTTCACCCATAACATGATCTTAGTTACCATGCCCCGTATCTATCTTACGGGTCCCTTCTCCTTAAATTTCCCCCAGTATAATTTAGGATGTTAATAGACCATCGACCATCGTTACTGTCATTTTTAGATTCTTAGCCTGTCTCATCAGGTGATACAACATACCGTATTGTATCTCGCGAATCTTTTTAACCGTTCCTCTGGTCATTCACTCATTTCTGCCAGTTTAACTGTTCTGCACATACTCTGCGTAGGCTACCAGTTAAAGGACGTTAAACAGGGAAAGTATCAAATGACACTATGTTTTTATATATTATATTTATTATTGTGTAGTGTATGTGTCCTTTATTGTTTAATTATTATTATTTACTTTTTCCGTGATTTCCTTCAGTTTTGCGATAGATAATTTTGACACTGATGGTATATTTACAGTGCTACTAAATGAGTTAATAAATATTTAAACTAAATAAAATAGTCTGCCTCTTTCACAATCTAATTTACTTATGCTATGTCTGACCCTAGCGGTCGACCAACATGTCTACTCTGACATTGTTATTTTTACTCTCTTACCATTCTATGTTTGTAACTTCCTTTAAAATCAAATTTGAATTTATTATGCTCCCTCTCATTTGAATTTTGAATTATTTTTCGCTTCTTGCATTCGTTGGCTCTGTGTCCCCCATACCCGCAATTATAACATTTGCCTACAAATATATTTACATCCATAGGTTATTCGTGTCTCGTTCTATTGTGTACTGTACTAGAACTCCCATCACGACTTCTTAAGGCAAATCTGGTGTTTAAATTTTGTTCATTGACGGCGCACCGTACTGCCGCCTGAAGGGTTGTTGGTCCCTTCCCTAAAATTTTCCTAGCAATGCAGTTATCAACCACACCATCTATAAAAAATTCAATCAGTTGTCTTTCTACTTCTGGTGTGGTTAGTGGTTGGCCCGGCCATGCATCATCTGCCGACCCCAATAGCCTCTCTGCATAAATTTGGCAGATTCAGAATGTTTTTGTTTTGTTTTTCTAAGGACTGACATAGCATGCTGAGAGTCTGTAATCTCAGCGAATCTTGATGTTAACTCATCTTTAAAATTTTGCCAGCTACAGCCTGGATCAGTTGTACTATATCTGTGGATGAAGTCACTGACATGGCCATCAGCGCTCTGATACGCAATGGCCATGGCACTGTCTTCATTACCTCTCAAAATTGTTCTGTATTTCACAATTTCTTTTAAATAAGCCATGTTTTAAATTTTCTAGTTTCCCCCTGTGAATTTAGTGATAGCTGTGTCTACTTTGTGTGTGCTTAGGATGGTGGTAATTCCCGCTAAGTGCAATTTAAAACAAATGTATGATTACCTTGATACATTGCTTTAAAGAGTAACTTTCAAGTCTAGAGGTGATAATAGAGAGTATTTCTCACTTCGGGTTCCCTAATTATGGCATTATACAGCCACCTAAATCCACATCCTTTGCATTACTCTAAATCTAGGATACGCATATGCGACTCTTGTTTTTTTTATTAATGTAAATGATCTCATACAGTATTGATGGCACTGGTCACCATACATAACCCATGACGTCTTTTAAGGTGTATTTCCCACTTCAGGCGTCCTAAATATGTCACAATACAGCAGTGTAGTGCTATATCAATTGAATCACCAGCAGACGTTTAAACCTTGCAGAGTGGGAATTACTTTAGATGGCAGAATCTGACGTCTGATTATGACGTTTAAAGTCGATCCCCGCACTTGAAGAGTATTTTTAATGGCCGTGGACCCATAACATGGGTATATATAGAGAAAGCGACGTGGCGCAATGGCTAGAGCACCTGACTGCCTGGCCAGTCATGCATGCGTCCCGAGTTTGATCCCCGCTTTTCCCGTGTGGGATTTTCAGAGAAGCAGCATTGTTTCTTTCTTCTCAATGTGACTAGGCGATCACGTTATTGGCGTCCTCGTCGAGTTGAGACCAGTGTATCGACGTGAATATTGCGCAGGGCCCCGCACTACGCGCTCCTCATATAACATGGGTATTCAAATGAAGCGGACCTGAGTAAACCCTAGCACCCGAAGGGTGCTGAGAGTGGGATTAAGGCATTCGAAGCTTGTATGAAAAGCCTATCTTAGCCTATCCAAATATTTCATTAGTATATAATACTCATTAGAGAATGTCTGGTTGGCAAGGGAGGCAAGGAACCTGGAAACAGAAGCATTTTAGAATTTAATTAATTTTGATGCGCCCTCGGCGAACAGAGGGTCGCGGTGGTCTAAATGAGGTGTTGAATCAGCCGGTAGCTACCCTATATCTCGTGTCTTAACTCTTGAAATCTGGATGGAAAAGGCCGATAAAGTGTTAGTTTTGACAGATCCTTTAAATGAACATTTGAGACATTTCTCTTATTAAACCTATGCCTCTCGTGTACACTTAAGTTCACTTAGTATGTTTGACATACTTAAAATTGCGTTCTGAATTTTGGATCAAATGTGATCAATTTACCTCGTGTTGTTTGCCTGACTGTCTGTGTGCCATCGCCATACTCCCGCATACCCTGAGAAAGAACGCCAGAGTTATGGAATTTCATTGAATTTGGGTGGAATGGTCTAAAAGGTGTCTAAAGTTGATAATTTGAGAATTAGAAAATTCCTAGAAGCGTGTCATCTTAATTGTGAAATTAAGAAAGTTCGCTTGTTCTCTTTTCAGAGCCACCAGGGGATTTAAACCCTTGCTTTCACTCACCATGACAGTCTTCCCGGGGGGTGACAATTATGTTGATTATCACCCCCTGCGGTGACATGTGGTGAGTGACAACAGACTGTGACGTCTGTTGTTATCGTGACGCGGTGGCTGACCAACGCCGTAGGTGTTGGCCCGTCAACGCGTCAACGCTGTTATCACACTCACGAGTGCTTGTCAGCGCCGCTAGCGTCGCGCCAATGCCGGCTCAGCGTTGTTAGCGCTGGACCGACACTGGCACCGCGGTAGCCACACTGTGAAAGCACTTCGGTGTTTCTGTCACTCACGCATGCTGCCAACGCCGCCAGTGTTGCGTCAATGTCGGCCCAACGCTGTTGACGCCGGGCCGGCATTGACACAACTCTAGCCGCATGAATATTGCGCAGGGCCCCGCACTACGCGCTCCTCATATAACATGGGTATTCAAATGAAGCGGAAATAGCTATCTAAGGTTTTTATTATGATTTCAAACTGGAAAAACTATTTGGTCTCTATGGTTTTTACAAAAAATAATTCATTTAACCCTTTCAAGCCTGAGTTTACCATTGTTATCTTCATCAACTACAAGCCGCGAATTGCTCACGCAATTCTCGAACTGTAGTTGATGAAGATGATTTGATGTGGTTTAAAAAATGAACAAAATTATCATGCATTGGTGAACCAGTTTCATGGAGATTTTCATTCTAAAATCCTTAGCTGTGGGAAAATTAAATATGTTCAAAGGGATTTAAAATGATGTTTTAATGCATCGTGGGGGCTTAAAGGGATTAAATATTGAATAAATATTAAATAACGGGTAAATATGCCTACATGTTTCATCAATGCAATTCACAGCTACATTTACTGCTACAATTTACTGCTACATAGTATCCAAGATGAACAGCTAGAGATAAATAAGAGTGTATTTCCATTCATTGTGATTCATATCTCGCGATGAAGCACAGTTTGATTAATCCCAGTGGTAGTGAATAGTGTGGGTAAATATAGTCGTACTCAGCTAACATAAGTTGATCAAATGTTTTGTAGGCCAGTACTAAATCAACATAACATTGTTTCGACGTCTCTTTTTTGATGGGAGGTCGGGAAATATATCTACGGCCAACATATCCTGACAAAAGCAGCGTTATATAGCGCTTCTATTGTCAGGATTTTCCAACAGGAGCATTCCTCAAAATTTATCAGCTCTCCTTTTGCAATCCCATATATTTCTCCACCCACGCAGACCGAACGGCTTGTCTAATCTGTCACCATGGGCACGTGACCGGAGCTCTAACAATGCTATATCCGTGTTGTAGCATGGCAATGTGATATCTGGCATGTAGCATTACTATACATCATTAGTCATAAAAGGCAGGCAGGCAGGCAGGCAGGCAGGCAGGCAGGCAGGCAGGCAGGCAGGCAGGCAGGCAGGCAGGCAGGCAGGCAGGCAGGCAGGCAGGCAGGCAGGCAGGCAGGCAGGCAGGCAGGCAGGCAGGCAGGCAGGCAGGCAGGCGGGCGGGCAGGCGGGCGGGCGGGCAGGAAGGCAGTCAATGCCCGCACTGTAAATAAAAGTATTTATAATGGCCGTCTAAACCACTCCCACTCAATTTTGATGAATATTTAACCCTTTTCTAATCCAAGATGGCGTCCAAGATGATCGCAGGCGTATTGCCATACATGGGAAATTGTGTAAATTGGTCAATTTCAAGTATTATTTTTTCTTCAATATCCTGGCTCTATCCGGACTGAATTAGGCAGATAAGTGTTTTTTGTCTTGTCACAATTATGCACTGTTTATTTTTAACTCCAGATCTGAGAAAAATACGTCACTACTGAACATACACACACTATGTATTATAAACTACAAAACAAAATTTCCGCAAACGAATTGAATTAATTGTAGCACATCAATTAGTTTACCCCCCCCCCCCCCTCCATCAGAAGCATAGACAATGTATCATTAGTCTAAACCCAAATCTCGCTATTTTTTGTGCTCAAAATTGATTGATTGATTGAGAAAGGTATACCACCATCTGCCACAATCTGCTACACTAAACCCAGTGTTCTGTTGCCTGTGGGTGACAACTGACAACGCCCAAACACATTGAAACTGGCTAGAGTGGATCTGGTGGTAAACTATTTCTTGATTGTTGTATGTTAATACGTATGTTATTTGCAGCAAAGATCATACGTTACTTTACGTGCGACAATTTACCACAAAGTATGCATAATTGAGAGGTCCCTCCCTTTGATTCGATTAATCTAATTTAATCCCCCAATGGTTCGAATGAGATGTTGATCGCAATCAATCGTCTATGACGCTGGTCCAGCATTAAGACAGCATCAGGTCCATGTGCAGTCTCAGGTGCGTGGAGGTGTGAGCTCTTCACATTCTCTGCTAAATCTAATGGTAATCAACAACAAGTAACAAGTAACAAGTATTTATTGCTGATGGTTCCTGTGTGAGGAACATGACAGAAGAGCCAGGAAAGCGCTGGCGCCATATAATACAATACAGTGCGTATTATAATTATATTTACAATTGTAAAGATTTATACAAGAATCAGTGGATTAGATGTTATTATTTATTGTTAAGAACACTTTAAAACTTTGCTATAATCACTTTCGCGAATAAACTTAACTGCAGTACATTATTATAATCGTTTTGCTTGAATAATTGTTCCAATTGAATAGTGGAAGGTCTTTTCCAGAATTTGACATTAATATATTTTTTACGCTCTTCTCTGAATAACGGACAGCATAACAGATAGTGGTACTCATCGCCGATGTCATTGCAATGGAGGCATAACCGTAGGTCGCGCTGAGTTTGAGCCCGACAACCAGTTTCGATTGGTAGACGGTGATTGCGGCAACGAAATTTTGTCATAAGAATTCTATTATTTACAGGTAGTTCAGTCAGATATTTCTCGAAACCAAAAGCATTTTCAATTATACGGTATACAGTAAATTTAGCACCTTTTGTTATGCCTTCATTCCAATTTTGTATGAATTGGTCGTGCAACCTTAACTTGAGAATTGTATTAAAATGATCCGGTGATTTAGGTAAAGATTGATTCGTCCAAATCCCAGAGAATCCAGCACTATCTAGTGTGTTTTTCACCGAGCTAATCCAAGTAGAATGAAACAAATCCTAAATCATAAAGTTTATATATTAAAGAGTAAATCATTTTAGATTTTATTTTCCTTACTGTTAATCAGTCTCGCCCAGTAGAGGATCATTTTACATTTAATATCTATATGAAGCGGCGTTTCACCCAACTCTCCATAAACCATATTAGAGCAAGTAGATTTATGAGCATGTAAAATAAATTTACAGAACCTTAATTTCACTTTATTTACAATGTTGCAATTTTCACACCCCCACACTTCAACTCCATATAATACAACAGGTTTTACCAGAGTGTCAAATAACTTTAATGCAATATCTGGAGGTAGAGATTTAATCCGTTTCAATAGAGCGAACATTGCCCTACACTCCTTTTGATAAAGACTTTGTTTTGCAAAATTAATTTTTGCATTAAAATTAAACGTGACACCCAGGTAATCATTCACTACATCAAGTTTCGTGACCGCAAATTTAAACGAAGGTATATTTTTTAATTTGCCTCGCGAA
This sequence comes from Flabesymbios commensalis, assembly GCA_964017125.1. Taxonomy (NCBI): domain Eukaryota; kingdom Metazoa; phylum Annelida; class Polychaeta; order Terebellida; family Flabelligeridae; genus Flabesymbios; species Flabesymbios commensalis. The sequence goes on from OZ024902.1 coordinate 17,973,391, forward strand.
AAAATGAATATTTTGGTTTTACTGGTGTTAATTTTTAAATCAAAATTGTTACAATATTCATTTAGAGTATCCAAATATTTGTGCAGGTCTTCAGGGCATTCAGCCAAAAATACCGTATCATCCGCGTACATCAAAATATATAACTTTAAGTACGATACTAGATCTTCTGTTGGATCATGGACTAGCTGGTCCATCTCCTGGATTTTTTCTAGACCTTTACAAGATCGTGATATAAATTCGTTAAGATCAGATAAGTAGAGAGAAAAAAGCAACGGAGATAAATTTTCTCCTTGTCGAACTCCAACATTACATGAATTACATGAGTTTTTTCCATTTGCGTTAACACATGATTTTGCCTGACTGTAGAGGTTTTTAATTACTTTTAGAATCCGCCCTGATATCCCAGAGGATAACAACTTGGTCCATAATTTGGTTTTATTTATGGTATCAAATGCCTTTTGGTAGTCTACAAAACAACAGTATAATCGTTTACGTTTGTTGAGGTAAATATCAGCCAAAGTTTTCAAAACAAAAATGTGGTCTATGGTGGAATTGTCGGATTTGAAACCGGCCTGTTCTGGACCGACGGTTTCATGATCTTCAACGAAGTTTGATAATCTTTCATTCAGACAGCTTGTGAACAGCTTACCGAAGCAACTGAGCAGAGAAATACCTCTATAATTATTTGGATCAGTATCATCTCCTTTATTTTTGTAGATGGGTCTTATAATACTAATAGCCCAATCGTCTGGTAGTATTCCTGTAGAAAGAATAATGTTTTGCATATACTGGTATTAATTTATCTGGCGAATGTTTAAAAAAATCGTTGATAATTTGATCAATTCCCGATGATTTGTGACTTTTTAATTTTTTGATGGCTTTTGTAATTTCTTGGTTGGTAAAGGGTTTATTGAGATCAGGATCGTCAGCGAAGTTGAGCTCCTCACGGTGGCATGCCTCCGTCTGATTAGTTGACTCAGTTTCATACGCTAATTTCTTAAAATGTTAGTCCAGATGTCTTCCCTTTCAGGACAAATCTAATTTTTTTGACAAAGAGGAATTGATCACACCCCAGGCCGTGCAGCTAATATTCTATGGAATTCTATATATCACGCTGTGAAAAACGATATAGTTAACGATGAAAGAAATAATTCACCTCAACCAACCAACCAACCAATTAATCAACCAGCCATTCATACAACCCAACAATCAAGGAGTTAACAAACCCACCAACCAACCGACCTGCCTCTCTGCTTGCCTGCCTGCGGGGGCACTATGCCGTGGTTAAAGCTGTTGCTGGGAAGTCGGAGATCCCGGCTCTGGCATTCAAGTTTCAAAGAAACAAAATGTTTCTTCCCTGCTCACTCTTAAGGATTTAATAATATGGAGAGCCTCCGTGACCAAAAGGTAGCGTGCTCGACCTCAGAATTTCGAATTATGTGTCGGGAGGACAGCGTCATCTCATTCATCTCACCTACCATCCTCAGGAGGTTCACCTGGCTCAGTTTAGCCAACATGTGCACAAAGATGACGTAAAACCACATTCATTTTTGCCTGCCTGCTTGTTTGCGAACCTAACAACCAATAAATCAATGAACCACCCTGCCTGCCTGCCAGCAAACTGGATTTATGGGACCGGATATTACATTCTGGAGCCCTCACCACGTGGCAGATTGGACACGCTGCTGTCTCTCTGGATGCATAGTGATATCCAAAAAAAAGAGAAGTTGAGTAGGATAATTAGGGGGATTTTCTTGTTGCCAATTTGTAGATATGTCCTCACTATGACAAGATGGTGACCCAGTGCTGGCTAAATTAGACCAGCATTGGGTTAACATCTCGTGTTTCGTGGGTTCACACTATTTAAAACCCTTTCTTTATCTGGATCAGTGTGAGCTTTAAATTGACACAATTCGCATGTGGTGATCAACCACATCTTTGTATAAAATACCCAGATGTTGTACATCAAATATAGTTACATACGTATAGCCCCGGAAAACCCCATTAAGTCCCGCTTCTACGCAGTCTGAATCATACAGAATGTGCCTGCCCTTTTTTTCCATGAAATAAAGACACATATGCAGTACATGATGATGATGATGAATGTACAAGCTGATTACGGATATAAAAAAAAGTCACAGGAAACAACAAATACATCTGCACACACGAGACCTTGAGCAAATGCTGATCCGAGGCTGATCCCCCGCCATCGACGGCGGCTCAATCTCGAATCAACATCGGCACAATTGTCACGTGCCCGCAGGCAGTGAAATAAACAGGCCTCCACCCGAAAGAACGCCACGTATCGAACCACCGTCGACTCCGTGTTGAGCCAGCGTCGTAGATGGGGGCCCAACATTAACCCAAGAACGCCTCGATGCGTCGCGCTGGCCACGCAGCCAGTGCTGACCGGATGATGGCGGTGAGCCAACATCAGGCCAACACCGGGTTTAGCATAGCGGTATACACAACCATGCATTTCCATATGACAATTTATATTAACAAATAACAATGCCATTAAATGTGAAAATAAACCTCCAACACTCCTCACTCCACATTTCAAACCAAACATCCACCTTATTTTTCTTTTCGGCAACAAATAATTCCATGTGCTTAATTCCATCTAAATACTTAATAAATCGATCGTAGGTGGGTATTATACATTCTAATTGTGATAGATAAATACTTTTTTTACATTAAAAAAAAATCAAACATTCTTTAACATCGTCAACTCCCAGGTATATAGACAATTTCACTGGCGCTCCTGTTTAAAAAATATACTTATAAACCTTCTGCCAGAGATGTTGGGTGAACATACATTCCCAGAAAACGTGACAAATATCTTCAGTTTCTTCATTGCAAAATGTACAAATATCATCATCTTTTAAACCCCGTTTTAAAAGCCAGTAATTATTATTCAAAAATTTATATTGGAACTCTTGTAGTTTTGTATTACAGGGTATTTTATATGCTCTTTTGTAAACAGATTTCCAATCAATATCTTCTGGACAGTGCCTCCCTATGCGGGGTACTATAACATCATTATGGTCATGCTCTATGAGCTGCCAATACAGAAAACTTTGAGTAATATATATATTCGTTAGATCAAGGCCATCAGTGGAATAAACAAATCGAAATTCGCACATTTCATTGTTTTCATCTATTCTGTCTATTACAATTGGTAGCTGTAAGGATGAAACAATTCCTCTCCATTTTAAATAGTGTGTATGATCTAGACCCCTTTCAGTCCAATATTCAAAAGGCTTTATTTTACCTTCTGAGTCCACCAAATCGTATACATAATTAATACGAGATGTACTCAATTGTTTACAAAATACAGCATTATCATCGATAGGGAACAATTTGTTATACCATAAAAAATCATTTCTAGTATATGGCGTCGTTTCCAGTAGCATGTATCAGGTTTTTTAAGCATCTTTATAAAAATAGGGAATTTTACTTTTTTTTATGATTGAAAAACATGATGGACATTTAAGTAAAACTTTTATATCAATATTCATTTTTGCAAATAAATAAAATAAGTAACATAAATAACCATTTCAGCTTTGCAGCTTGAATAATACATCTTTTAAACCCCCTAACTCTTTACGTTTTCGTAATGTGCTTCGTTTAATCTTATCCCTTCTTCCATTCCAAACAAAATTATATATTATAGTTTCAATTTGTTTGATTTGAAATTCTGGAATTTTGATGACAGAGATAATATGTTGAAATTGCGAAATAATGAAGGTTTTAATTATCTGTAAACGACCAATTATGGTAAGGTCTCTTTCTTTCCATTGATAAATTATTTGCCTAATTTTATTGATTTTACTCTCAAAATTTAGTGCATTACATTCTTGCTCGTCATATGAGAAAAAATACCTACAATTTTTATTGGTTTGTCCGGCCATGATATTAGTAATGTTTTTTCAATGCTGTTTCTTTTAGAGCCAAGCCACTTTGCCATGCTTTTCTCCATATTTAGTTCTAATCCCGAAAATTTGCCAAACATACTAACAATTTCAATAAACTTATGTCCTGAAAGTTCATCACTTAAAAAAACAGTGATATCATCAGCGTACAGTGAAAATTTTATCTCAACATCATGAGATTTGATTCCATTTATGTTGGGCTCATCTCTTATTAGAATAGCGAGCATCTCTAGCGAGAGAATAAAAAGATACGGAGATAAAGGGTCACCTTGACGTACATTTCTTTCTATATTGAAATAAGGTGATGTTGAACCGGCATTTAAAATGCAACTGGAAATGTTATTATAAAAGGTCCGAATCCATCCACACAAAGAGGGTCCAAAATTAAACTTATTTAATATTACGTCTAAAAAATTGTGTTCTAATGAATCAAAAGCTTTCTGGAAATCTAAGGAAATCATAAATCCTGGGATGTTATATTCTTTTGTGTATTAAAATATATCTGAGATTACTCGAAGATTTTCTTGTATGGTCCTATTTTCGATAAATCCGGTTTGATTGTGTCAGTATTGGAAGAAGATGTTTGAATCTATTTGCTATTGATTTTGAAGCGATTTTGTAGTCTGTATTTAGTAACGAGATCGGTCGCCAATGTTTAATTAATGTCTTTCCTTCACTTTATCGATAAGTGTGATTACTGCCTGCCTTTGTGAAGGGCTTAATTCACCTAATTCGAATGCTGAGATAAAAGAATTTACTAGAGGTGTTTTTATTCTGCTCCACAATGTTTGATAAAATTCAAATGAAATGCCGTCGGTACCCGGAGTTTTATTTGTGGAAAAAGGTTTTAAGGGTTTCTAAGCACTCTTCTTCTGTCAATGGGCCTTCACATAATAGTTTTTCAAATTCTGACAGACTTACGTTTTTCACTTTATCTAGATACGTTTCTACTTTTTTAGTAGTTTTTTGAGACATAGTTTTATATAAATGGCCGAAGAATTTTGCTTGCTCTAATGCTATTTCTTTCGTATCAGTAGTGAACGTGTTATCTGATTTCATTAAGTTTGTCATTGTTTTTTTAACTTTATTACGTGCAACTAAATTAGGGAAATAAGAATTACTTTTTTCTCCTTCCTCATAATCTTTTATTTTTGATTGCAGGATCAAGCCTGGTGCCTTTTCTTGCAATAATATGTTCAAAGCTGTTTTACATTCATTAATTTTATTAGCTAATTCAAGTTGGTTTAAATTGTCAGCCGCAGCTGCCTCTATGTGGAGCTTTGTCAATTCGGATTCCAAATATTTCTCTTTTTTTATGTCTTTCTTTTGCCCATTTTTTTCCATACAAAACTGATGCATTTCTAATTTTATATTTTATATAATCCCACTGCATTCTAGTGTCATGAAATGTTGTTGCCTCTTCTACCCATTTGGTTAGATTGGTATTGATAAGATCTATATATTCTGGTTCCTTGAGAAAACAATTATTTAATTTCCACAATCCGCGAGACTCTCGGGTTGAAGAAATATCTTTATACGATAACAAGACTGGCGAATGATCGCTGAAAATTTGTGGTAGAATATTACTATTATAAATTGCATCGAATGCGTGCTCTGAAGTATACATATAATCTAATCTACTTTGGATTGATTTCACTCGTGTGCTGCAAGTATAACTTTTTTTATTCGGATTTTTTGTTCTCCAGATATCTTTCAAGTGACATTCCGCTAAAATATCTCCATTACACGTACCTATATGCTTATATTGTTTCGTCACTATTAAATAACCGCCTTTGCGGTCCAATGTGTGATCATTAATATAATTAAAATCGCCACCAGGGGCCGTATGCACCAACCGGAGGTTTGGACAAACCCCAGAGGTATCGCTGGGGTAAATTTGAAAAACGACATACCCCGTATGCACCACGCAGGGGTGAATGTCGCACGGGGGTAAATTTGGCCAAGTGTGGGGTTAAATTTACCCCTACTAGGGCGCAGGGGTAAATCGGCAACCACCGGGGTAAACGTCGCTATCATGATCCTAATCGTTATGCAAGACATGTGAATCCTATCGTATAGAGACCTATGACATGTGAATACTTTACAGAATGCTGTCGTATGCACTATGTTTTAAGCATATACTATTATTTTTTAGTTTTTTCGTTGTTTAGTTAACTTAACAGCTTTAATATCGTACAAAATGATTTTTAAATTATTATTGTCGATTAGATGCATTTAAATGCCGACAACATCTCAATAAAAGGACTTTAAAACTAATAAACACAGGAAGTTTTCATCTTTTATTTTAGATAACGTGCAAATGTTGATGGTAAATCATATTTATACTACTTCAACTAGCAAAACAATCTATATGAATTAGCATGGATATAAGCCTATATTCTAAAATCAACGGCAGGTATGGGATAATCATTTTTCGTAAATTTAAAACAGTATTGTTATTAGCAAGTTTACGACAAGTCTTCAAACAATTTCTCCTCCGCGTAACTATGAATTATACCGATTTTTAATTAACAAAACTGCAATGGGATAAACAAATAGTGATACGATATATTTATTGCCACATTTTAATAATGTTTGTTTAAAAATGAACTATTGTCAAACAAACAAATACACCAATAAACTGCTTAGTTATTTAAAATGATGTTAACAAAACACAGTTACAACTTACCGTAAAAATCACAGAACGCTTCAAAACGTGTGCAACGGAATTACAATATACAGGCCTACGTTTGTAATATACAAAATGAAAAGTTTAAATTTGATTGATTTTCATGTTTTTCTCATTGCAATGTTTGATTTTTCTGACTTTTCTCGAGAAAAAAACATATTAAAGAGTTGAGTCAACAGTTGCGTGTGTCATGAGCGTCTTTTTTATGGGTGGGATATTTTTTTTATTTAAAAATGACTGTTAAATAAATGATGAAATCCATGGTTATAGATTAATTATAATTAAGCCCTAATTGTAGTTATCAGCATTTACAATGTCATGATAATAGTTGTTATGTCATATTGTCTTCACAATGTTATTTGCATTAAGTATTAGGGGCCTACGTAATTGCTGGATTTCAATTTATGGCGTAAACAGGCCTATACAATTAAATATTCTTATGCATCATTAAGATTTTTTATCAGCTTTACCCGTGTCTATTTCTATTATTTTGTTAAAGGAACCCCTTGGGATGAGACATTTTCAATGTTGTCTATTTTGAAAATTTAATTTATATGAAGCTATATAGCCTACTGATCTTAACTGAAAATACGAAAAAGTCAAAAAACAGTTTTAAAGCACTGAAAAGAAGTGATTTCCAGGTCGTATATTGCCATGTAAACAAAACAAGTCAGCAATATTCAGCACTTTAGATCACATATTCCCACGTATCAGACGGTAAGATCAAACCACTCGCCGCTAATTGGTGTCTCATAGTCAGGACACGAGAGGACACACCTGCAGCACTGATTGTCTACGCAACGCTGGGCCGATGCCATCAGCATGTGGCCCAATGCTGTGAAAACATTCAATCGTCCTTCAGGCATACAAATAGTTTGTTTGGGTTACTTCTGGTTTCATAGAAATGTTGATTAAAAATATTTGTAAAAATATGAAAATTCTGAAAAAAATAAAAACATGATCCGTGGTATACACTACTTCAGTACGGAACTAAAACGAAAATTGATGTCGTCCCAATGGGCTGCTTTAACCATAATTATGTTAACGTTGTGGCATGAGACATGAATGATGCTGACCATTTTACTGCTGTAGTAGTTCTTGTTGAACAGCAAAGCATCGGGAAATCCCCATCAAATAGTCAGTACAGTGAATAACCACGGGGTTAAGTTCTATAACCATGGAGGTTTGTACCCCCGTGTTTTCACGAGATGGTGCATACGAGGTAAATTCGCAGGAAAACCCCAGGGGTTGAAACCTCTAGGGTTTCATGAAACCCCAGAGGTCAATACCTCTGTGGTATCATTTACCCCCACTGGGGTAAACGTGGAGATGGTGCATACGGCCCCTGAAAAGTAAGTGGAGCTTTCATCAAAGTGTATTCTCAAATGATTTTTCGATTAGTTATAAAAATGTGTTTGACTATTTTCCTTATTTGGGGCATAAATATTTATAAATGAAAATTTGGTATTGTTTAACATTATATCTACCCCTATGATTCTACCGCAATCGTCTTTTCACTGTTTTAATAATTGGTACTCTAAACCTGATCTAAATAGTATGGCGACTCCTCAAGTCTTGAGTGGGTATCACCGTGACTAAATTCAATAGAACCTCCCCACTCTCTCATCCAAAGTTGTTCAATTTCAGGGCTACTGTAAGATTCTTGTATGAAACAAATATCAACATTCTTTTGTTTTAACCACTGAAATATTGAAAAACGTTTTGTTTTGTCATTGATTCCTCTCACATTCAAAGTCATTATTTTAAAATACGTATTATCCATTATCAAATTAACAGCAAACTAAATAAATGTAAATCAGCTTTTGCACAATACATAACATTTAAAACATTAATTAGTATTGTTTGCAACATCATCATGACTGACATTCCATGCATCACTGGTTTCATGTTTTCTACATATATAAACAATACAGATAAACTATACATACAGTCAAGATAAATCTGCCAGCAAATTCGGCACATCGACCCAATGACGGTCCGATCAGACCGGCATTGGGCCGTCGCCCCGCACTTGCTGGGAATGGCTGTTATGTCCAACATATTATGCTGGTGCCACCATGTGTTAACACGATAAGCACCACCGTGTTACCTAGAAACGTGCCGACTCGACACGGTTGATTGAATCACAAGTAGACCATATAACACAGCACACAGCATAACAGCCAATCTAGTTTCGCCCCCAGGGGGCTGAAACACCTTAAAGCCATCAAAGGCAATCTAATCCGTGAAAAAATTGTCTCCATTAAGACACCCTTAAACTTTTATTTAAACTTGTTTTCTCCTCTGGCCGTAACCTCTGAATCAAGTGACATTATTTATATATTTAAATAAATAAAAAAATAAATTTAAAAGTAAAGTTAAATGATACGATCTCAATCCCCGAAAAATATTTGTATGTTAATGTATATACATATATATATATATAACACCATGACACATTTATAACCTCTATATGGCAGATCAGACTCTAATCAGAGAAAAGGGTGAACGAAATATACCACCGCCAGTTTTTACCAATTGCACCCAAGAACCCGTATTTCCCCACAAGACACGAACCATCGTAGGCCTCTGATTGGTCGAAACGGCCATCTCGACCAATCCGAAGCCCACGACCCATCGCAACCTGTACGAGAACACGGGGACCAAACCAAATTCCCCCCCCCCATCGGGATAATGATTATTAATGTGAATTAACATACACACACAAGAAGAAAAATCTATTTATACATTGCTGTTTTGACTATACAGTACTGATTTCACAAAATGGGACAGATTTTTCATCGGTGGCTGGCCTGCGTTAACGCTGGCCAGCCCGTCATTAGCCCGGGCGTAAGCCCGGCAAGACAGGCGCAGAATTGGTTGCGCCCAGCGCATGAAATGGGCTCGAGCCCCCACACGGTTCGGGCCAGGAAAATATACCCGCCCAAATTCTACTTGGGCTTGCACCCAGTATACTGTGTGGCGGCTAACATGGATGCTGTGAACCATGTGTCATCTCGCCGGGCTGGCCAGGCTCGCTTTGGGCAAGACAGGGCGCGCTCAGCTTGTCCACATTCCGCATCATCTAAACAGCTCTGAGTTGATCTAAGCGTGCAATAATTGAGTGTCCGTACGCGTATACATCTAGACCTGTTGCAGTCCTCATTTATTTCTGCTTAGCCATTTAGCCTTTAGCCTTTAGCATTTAGACATTATCTTTAGTATCGGAAAAGCAGTTCAGTGTATAAATTCAGAAAATGGGTGGTTTTATGAAGCTACGGTCACTGGAATAGACCTAACTGAAGATGAAAAAGCAGGCACCTGGAAAGTCAGGCTCGCCCGGCGCACCGGTCGAGCTTGAAACTGGACCAGACGAGAAGCGCACCTGACTAACACATACAGGCGTTGACTCAATTCGCCGAGGCTCTAGATTGGCTTGAGCCCCGGCGATATGAGCGCGGCTCCAGTTATATGAACTTATACCAAAACGCACATTGCGGCCCGGCTAAAGGATTTTATAACTTTGGGCGCATACATGCGAGCCCCAAATGGGGTGGGGAGAGAACATGGGGCTAGCCCAGGGCTAGCCTGCGTTAGCCGGGGCTAGCCCCACTGAAAAAGCTTGTCCCATTTTGCTAAATCAGTACTGTATACCCAGGAAGCACCCGACCTCGAGCCAAAGCCGGGACAAGGCCGGTCCAACGCCGCAGACGGTGAGCCAACGGTAAAACGGCATCGGATCATTGCCTAGACATGGTAGAGTGAGCTGGGCGCTCTTCATTATTAGTTTTGGTTCGCAAGAGCTAAACAGAGTTAGTACACACATGGTGCGTCGTGGTTTAGCGGTCTAAAAATAATTGAATAACACACCTTTACATATTTTTATATTTTATGCAGAATTAATTCATTCAAAATAAGCCACATAGTGCATTATATGCGACACGGGGGCTTAAAGGGTCACTACCCAGCAAACACAGGACGCTCTACCAATGTAGGTATAATGAATACTACACTGGCCCAGCATCAAGCTAGAATTGGGTCAGAATTTCATGTTTGCTGGGATCTTACATCCAAAGCATATTTAAAGAGCTGAGCATCTACACCTTACTGCTAGTATATAAAGTATGAAATAAAATAAATATAACTAGGCAAATAATCCTATAAAAGTTATTTTACTTCCCCACGTATTAAAATCATTAATTTTTAAGGCGATTTCTAATTTGACTGTATACAATTATGTCGACTTTCAATCTATTTTATTGACTATTTTACCCCTGATATAGCGCAGTCTGGACACGATTAGCACATAGTCCAGCATTAGCCCCAAGTGGTGTGCTTTGAGTCCACCCAATGTTTTTTGTGTTTTTTACATCTACAGCATCACAAATCCGAGTGATGCACACCTGGTATACTTGAGCATTTTTGTTAATTGACGTTTATGCAAATGAGGTGTCGCTAATATTGAAAAATCTAGTTTTCTGCATAACTTTGTAACCATTTACTTCATTTTATATCTCTATTGTCATATTTTCTGTGCTTTTTTCTGTCTGTAATTTGGCTACCATAACATGCAGCTGCACTTTGTTTTCGGTTAGTGTCAGGATAATCTTTTGTGGAGGCAGTGGGATTTGAAGAGTCAGCTTGTGGCATTTGCATCCATGTACTCCAGCACGCATAGATCCACTCTTTATGCTGAAATCGAAATATCTGTCAAAAACTATGTAGGCCTACACATCTTCTTTGTCGCTTTCTCGAATATCAAATTAAATGAATGAGGTTTTCTGTCAACTTTGTGTACATATAAGCTAGAATGGGCCAGGAGAACCTCCTGGGGATGGTGATATAAATGAGATGGCACTGCTCTTCAGATACAAGATTCGAAATTCGGGCCCTAGTGGCCTCATGCCGAGCACGATGCCTCTCGGTCACGGAGGCTCCCCAAAGTATTAAATTGAAGCGGAGAAGAAACATTTAATTTCCTTAACACATGCTTTCTCGTCAGTAGGCATATGTACAATTAGCAATCTTCTGACCAAAAAAATAATACAAATCTCAGGAATAATTGGATCATATTATTATGAGCGCTTTCTAATGATGCTGATGTGATTTCTTCTGGCGTGTGACAAGTCAAATAACTGTCCCACTAATTATTCAAACGGTGAGGCACTCACCAGGTGTCCCGTCGTCTGCTATGATCTATGTCAGTAAGCCTATCACATAATATAGACGTAATTGTCTTTTGAATCCCAATTACCTTAATTGAAACAAAGAAACATGTCATAGTCGACATGTGCTCCGGTTGACGCACATATACTTTTTAGGATACAGCTGTTGTGGCCAATATTAGACAACCAGATGCTTGTTGGATTAAGCTGCTGGAATGGTGGATTTCACTGTTGTCAAGTTTTTAGCACTCGTTCTGTCACTTTTTCCATATCCGTGGTTTTATATTTCCGTCCTTTTAGTGGCTACTTTATAATGTAGGCCTAATCAATATCCTGTCACACCCAATAAACAATAAATCTCTCGCAAACAACACGACAGTAGGTATGTTTCGCTCTGGTGTAGATCAGGCTTTCAACACCCACATTGCTAGGCATACACATGAGGTTTCAACCCAGTTACAAATCAAATTAAATGGCAATGAAAACCATAGAAAGCATAGCCATTATAAACTGTTTATTGTTTCAGTGCGGGGATCGACTGTAGACGTCAGAATATGACGTCTACAGTTTCTGTAGTCACACAGTGAGTCTGTGTCATCCTGTGTGTCTGTGTCACACAGTGTGTCTGTGTCACACAGTGTGTCTGTGTCATCCTGTGTGTCTGTGTCACACAGTGTGTCTGTATCACACAGTGTGTCTGTGTCATCCTGTGTGTCTGTGTCACACAGTGTGTCTGTGTCATCCTCTGTGTCTGTGTCACACAGTGTGGCTGTGTCACACAGTGTGTCTGTATCACACAGTGTGTCTGTGTCATCCTGTGTGTCTGTGTCACACAGTGTGGCTGTGTCATCCTGTGTGTCTGTATCACACAATGTGTCTGTGTCACACAGTGTGTCTGTGTCACACAGTGTGTCTGTATCACACAGTGTGTCTGTGTCACACAGTGTGTCTGTATCACACAGTGTGTCTGTGTCACACAGTGTGTCTGTGTCACACAGTGTGTCTGTGTCATCCTGTGTGTCTGTATCACACAGTGTGTCTGTGTCACACAGTGTGTCTGTATCACACAGTGTGTCTGTGTCACACAGTGTGTCTGTGTCATCCTGTGTGTCTGTGTCACACAGTGTGTCTGTGTCACACAGTGTGTTTGTGCCACACAGTGTGTTTGTGTCACACAGTGTGTCTGTGTCACACAGTGTGTCTGTGTCATCCTGTGTGTCTGTATCACACAGTGTGTCTGTGTCATCATGTGTGTCTGTGTCGCACAGTGTGTCTGTGTCACACAGTGTGTTTGTGCCACACAGTGTGTTTGTGTCACACAGTGTGCCTGTATCATACTGTGTGTCAGTGTCACACAGTGTGGTTGTGTCACACAGTGTGCCTGTGTCACACAGTGTGTCTGTGTCACACAGTGTGTCTGTGTCACACAGTGTGTCTGTGTCACACAGTGTGTCTGTGTCATCCTGTGTGTCTGTGTCACACAGTGTGTCTGTATCACACAGTGTGTCTGTGTCATCCTGAGTGTCTGTGTCACACAGTGTGTCTGTATCACACTGTGTGTCTGTGTCACAGTGTGTCTGTGTCACAGTGTGTCTGTGTCACACAGTGTGTTTGTGTCACACAGTGTGTCAGGGTCACAGTGTGTTTGTACCACACAGTGTGTCTGTATCACAGTGTGTCTGTGTCACACAGTGTGTCTGTATCACACAATGTGTCTGTATCACACAGTGTGTCTGTGTCATCTTGTGTGTCTGTGTCACACAGTGTGTCTGTATCACACAGTGTGTCTGTGTCACACAGTGTGTCTGTCACACAGTGTATCTGTATCACACAGTGTGTCTGTATCACACAGTGTGTCTGTATCACACAGTGTGTCAGTGTCATCCTTTGTTTCTGTGTCACACAGTGTGTCTGTGTCACACAGTGTGTCTGTGTCATCCTGTGTGTCTGTGTCACACAGTGTGTCTGTGTCACACAGTGTGTCTGTGTCACACAGTGTGTCTGTGTCACACAGTGTGTCTGTGTCACACAGTGTGTCTGTGTCACACATTGTGTCTGTGTCACACATTGTGTCTGTGTCACACAGTGTCTCTGTGTCACACAGTGTGTCTGTGTCATCCTGTGTGTCTGTGTCACACAGTGTGTCTGTGTCACACAGTGTGTCTGTGTCACACAGTGTGTCTGTGTCACACAGTGTGTCTGTGTCACACATTGTGTCTGTGTCACACATTGTGTCTGTGTCATCCTGTGTGTCTGTGTCACACAGTGTGTCTGTGTCACACAGTGTGTCTGTGTCACACATTGTGTCTGTGTCACACATTGTGTCTGTGTCACACAGTGTGTCTGTGTCACACAGTGTGTCAGTGTCATCCTGTGTGTCTGTGTCACACAGTGTGTCTGTGTCACACAGTGTGTCTGTGTCATCCTGTGTGTCTGTGTCACACAGTGTGTCTGTGTCACACAGTGTGTCTGTGTCACACAGTGTGTCTGTGTCACACATTGTGTCTGTGTCACACATTGTGTCTGTGTCACACAGTGTGTCTGTGTCACACAGTGTGTCTGTGTCACACAGTGTGTCTGTGTCACACAGTGTGTCTGTGTCACACAGTGTGTCTGTGTCACACAGTGTGTCTGTGTCACACAGTGTGTCTGTGTCACACAGTGTGTCTGTGTCACACAGTGTGTCTGTGTCACACAGTGTGTCTGTATCACACAGTGTGTCTGTGTCACACAGTGTGTCTGTGTCACACATTGTGTCTGTGTCACACATTGTGTCTGTGTCACACAGTGTGTCTGTGTCACACAGTGTGTCTGTGTCACACAGTGTGTCTGTGTCACACAGTGTGTCTGTGTCACACAGTGTGTCTGTGTCACACAGTGTGTCTGTGTCACACAGTGTGTCTGTGTCACACAGTGTGTCTGTGTCACACAGTGTGTCTGTGTCACACAGTGTGTCTGTATCACACAGTGTGTCTGGGTCACACAGTGTGTCAGTGTCATCCTTTGTTTCTGTGTCACACAGTGTGTCTGTATCACACAGTGTGTCTGTGTCATCAAGAACTCAGAACTCAGAATTATTTATTCGCCTCTTTAACAAATATATATATAGTCTCATCTTTTTATACAGATAATTAATGATGTGATGGGCATGGAGACTTGCATTAAGATCAAGAATTTGATCGCTCTCATGCAAGCCACCATATTTAATAAGCAAAATTCAACAAAACATGAACATACCAGAGTTGCATGGATCAAGCGCGCCACGTCGACGCCAGACATGCACCGGATAAATCACAACAGCCCGTACGCCGTCCCCCGGCCAACCCACAGAGAAAAAATATTTGTGGGTTAGCCGGCGAAAACACGCACGAAGCCGGCAACACTAATGCATGACCCAGCGCCGAGGTGGCGCACTTGACCTCTAGACTGCTGATATGATATCGGAACATTTATAGTTATATATATCATATGTGCAAAAACTATGTGAGACTCCACGACATCTCATATGTGGACATTTAAGTCCGCAAATGAGAGGTCGAGACAGAGCACATTCAATGATTCTGAAACTAGCGCACCCGACTCGTGACCGGGTAACCTTACATGACAAAGTATAATTATTTTATTCTAGAATGTTATCGATTGCATACATAACAATTTTCAATTAAACATTGTGGCTGGTACATTTTAATAAAATAATTACGGGTATACAATACAAAACCTGAAAAACTATGAGTAAGAAATTTGTCCCGAATTTCGTTTGGTAACCGATTTATTAAATTGGGAATATTATGAGAAATACATTTGGTAGCAAATACATGATTCACTTTCATTGGAGTCAAATCATCACAGCGTCTAGTGTTATATCTGGATTGCCTGATAAAATTCAAGTTTTGAAAATAATCCGG
Source organism: Flabesymbios commensalis (assembly GCA_964017125.1). Lineage (NCBI taxonomy): Eukaryota > Metazoa > Annelida > Polychaeta > Terebellida > Flabelligeridae > Flabesymbios > Flabesymbios commensalis. The sequence goes on from OZ024902.1 coordinate 17,989,085, forward strand.
TAAACTCTTTATCAAATATTTGTAATACAATTTTAACTGATTAAGTTTAAATATATCCTGTATTTTTAAAAGATTAAGTTTGATAAAAATTGGATCCGTATGTGCTAAATATTTACTTTGTGTTATAAATCTTACTGCTCTCTTTTGTAATTTCACAATTCTTTCATTGTTATGTCCCCAGATTAAAATGCCATAATTTACATGTGGCAAGAATAGCGAGTTATACAACTGGAGTAAAACATTCCTGGGAAGTACAAATTTCATTTTATTGATAATTCCGAGGGTTCTTGAAAGTGTACAGGATAGTTTCTCTATATGATCGTTCCAATTTAAATTCTCATCTAATCTGAATCCTAAAAAATCTACCACTTTTGTGTTACCAATAACAGTATTTTCGATTTGTATTTCCGGAATTGATACTTTACGTTGTACTTTATGGAATATACAAAATTTTGTCTTAGAAATATTTAAAGACAATTTATTGAGTTTTAACCATGCAATAATTTTTTCTAGCTCCATATTAATTATGTTAGCAGTTTCCTTGTTATTTGTGTTAATGGGTGCAAAAAGTGTTGTATCATCGGCAAATAGTATAAATTTAAAAAAGTTACTTGATTTAACAATATCATTTATATAAATTAAAAACAACAGCGGTCCTAAAATAGATCCCTGGGGAACACCTGATTTTATATCCAAAACCTGTCAATTGATGTCATCAAAAACTACAAATTGTTTTCTATTTGACAGGTAACTCTCAAGCATCAGAAACGCCATAAAATTCCAACTTTTTTATCAAGATGTTTTGATCTAACGTGTCGAACGCTTTTGAGAGGTCCAGAAAAATTCCCAGAGGCACCTGTCCCTTGTCCATCATGTTTAGTAACTTATCAACTAGTTCCAATGCGGCAAATTCGGTTGAGTGACGTTTACGAAACCCATATTGACTTCCATAGAAAAGTCCATTTGTTTCAAAATAAGCATACAATTGATTAAAAATAACTCGTTCTACAACCTTAGACGTTGATGGTAGAAGTGATATGGGTCGATAGTTTGTAAATAAAGTGTCATCTCCTGATTTGAAAATCGGAACAACTTTGGCTTTTTTTTAGCTGATTTGGAAATATGCTAATTTTTAAACATTGGTTTATTATAACAGTTAGGGGTTTAGAAATGATCTCCGCTATTGATTTAATTAATATGTTGGAAATGCTATCATAACCTGAACTGCTTTTAGAATCTAATTGGGAGATTATTTTATTTACTTCTTTTATTTCAACTGGTTGAAATTCAAATTTAGTATTAGGTTTTGATACTAAGTAATCGCTAAAGTGTCTATGTGGAACTTCTTCAATTTTGTCTGCAAGATTTTTGCCTATATTTGTGAAGAACGCATTAAATTTATTTGCTATATCTTTTTTATCTGAAATTTTCTTTTCTCCGTGTTTAAAATAGATAGGTAATTTTGTGTTTTGCTTGTTTTTGTGTAATATATCATTAATCATTGACCATGTTTTCTTCACATTACCACTGTAAATATTGAATATGTTTTGATAATGTCTTTGTTTTGCCATTCTAATGCTACGTTTTAATATTTTATTGTATGTGTTTAAATTGGTGGAGAGGATATCATATTCGATTGTATTTGGATCACTTTTTTTTTATCTTTTTGTAGAAGTCATTGCGAAATTTGATAGACTTTAATATACCATAACTAATCCAACTATTTTTCTTATGTTTTCGAGAATTAAACTTTATATTTTTGCAAGGTAAAAATTTGTCTTTATTCTTTTCAATAATAGAAGACATAGTATCATAATTTATCTGAGGATCAGCTTCGGGATTTTGATCTATATTACCTAAAATGTCTGCAGATATTAGCTCATTTTTGAATTTTTCAATATTTTCGGGACTCTGGTTTGAAACTTTAATGTATTTAGGTTGTTTGTTATAAGAATGGTTACCCTCTATGCTTATGAAATATGGTTGATGATCTGAAAATTTATCTATTAATATACCTGATGCCGCACGAGTAAGCTTTTCTGAATTTCTCCCTAAGAAATTATCGATAAGTGTGGCACTACGTCTCGATATCCTAGTGGGCAATATTATATGTGGATGAAAACTATGAGAAATTAGACCATTAAAATAATCACTAACTATATTACGTTTTAATATGTCAAGTAAATTAATATTAAAGTCGCCTCCTATTATTACTTCAGCATTGAATGTATTTAATTTATCTAATACCTGACTAAATTGATTATTAAATGTACTATAATTATCTATTGTATCTCTAGGGAGTCTATATATATTTCCTAGTATTATATTACTACATGTATTTCCGCCCGAAACTTTAATAAATTGACCTTCCCAGATATCTGACTTTTCATAAATCGGTAGATTTGAATAACTATAGCTATTATGTAAATATATCATCAGTCCACCTCGGGTACTAGACATTCTTTCTTGTGATATACATGTATAATCATCCAGTTTAAACAACGCTACATCATCATTTTGTGACAGCCAACATTCTTGTATTTTTATAGCACTAAATTGTAAGTTACTTTGTTTTAAATTTTCAACAAATAAAAATAACTCGTCAAATTTTGCATTAATACTAGCTATATTTGTACTTAAAACTGTAAAATTTGTTTTATTTTTTTCCAAAAAAGTTTTTAAATTGGCAGTATCCATATACGGTGATTTATAATTTACTTTTATTTCGTTTTCAGTGTCTTCAATTGAATCAAGTATAGTCAATAAAGAATTATCTTGGTTACGATAAAAAATATCAGTCATTAAATTATCATTTAACGAAACAGCCATTTATATTTAGTGTATAATGAGGTTGTAAGACAACCATTTCGAGAAATGCATTCCATATAGGGTTTAAAAAGCTATGCATATTGCATTCAAGTATTGTTGATGGGTACACAGATTGAACAAGCATTGGTAGTCTGATACAATATATAAGAGTCACGAGAGGGGTGAACAGTTTCTGCACACAAATGCGTCTGCTATTTAGGACACATTGTGTCACAGACAACAGACTAGTGTACATATCATGGCCCACAATGAGTTGACCAGGAAATGCACTCGTACCGACAACTGCTGACCACCCACATGATTCCAAATCGTTTGATTTCCAACCATGCGTGCAGGCAAGCAGATGCCAATACAACAACGTATAAACGGTACATGACATAGTGACAAGTGCAATAAATGGCCTGTTTATAGGTCAGGACTGTCTTGACCCTAGAGTATGAAAAACATAAATAATATGGAAATAAAATAAACAAAAAATATGCATTCTTATGTCTCCAATAAGATAAATTGTATGCCGTAACGTATGCCGGTTAACAGTAATTTTAGGTAAAAAATATAAGCAAATTTAAATAAAATAAATCTCATCATAACACAATTTCCAGCCTTAAACAATTAAAAATATGACCTAGAAAAAAAATAAAAAATAAACAAATTTACGCATTTTTATATCTTAGGATATCTGGATATATAGCATTGCCGGTTGGCAGTATTTTTAAGGGAAAACATATTCAAGTTTAAATAAAATTTCAGCCTCAAACGAATGAGAATATGTGTATTTAAGAAAACATTTAAACATCAGACATCACAATAAACATGCTAAACGAATAAACCTTATATACATAAAAAAAACGTGAATTATATGTTTTGAAGAGAAACAATAATTGCGATACAGTCTCTGACAACCAAACTGAATGAGGGCATACCAACTAAATGTGGGCATACCCTCAACAGATCCAGAAATTAGATAGCAGCATATACAATATTTTATAAAGTACATTAACATGATAAAATAAGACTGATATATCCAAATTAAACCTTATTATGTACGGAAGAAGCCTGTCTAAAATAACAAAATAAATTGAAATAAGAATTAATTATCATCCGTTCACAATATTTTTGGTTGTCAAGTTGTCATTTACTTTAATAGTTGTATATCATGTTACTATAGTTGTGTATCTCAAGTGTATATTTTGTTTATTATTTTATTTGAAACTGAAAGAAATTCGCACAGTTATTTTTGAGTTGATGGAAACAACAAGGTCTGATACATTAGAAGATAGAGAAACAATAATAGTCATGCCATCTCTGATAATTTGACTGAATAAGAGCATATATACCCGCAGAGGAATCGAAGAATATATAACTGTAAAAGCACCATACAAAGTATTTCATAACGTACATTCACAAGTAAAGTAACATTCCCGGTTTAGGCTGATTATATACAAATATCAAAATAGCCCCAATGGCAGCGTTTTGCCCACATTTTCTTTTTGTTTAAATCTTTTAATTAAATAATATTCATCAAGTTAAAATAATTTATATCTCCACTAAGACAAATAACGTATGCCGGTTAACAGTAATTTTAAGGGGGCGGAAACATATTCCAATTTAAATAAATTAAATCTCATCATAACACAATTTCCAGCCTTATATGATTGAAAATATATGATCTAAAAATAAACAAATTTATGCATTTTTATATCTTCACTAGGATATATAGCATTGCCGGCTGGCAGTATTTTCAAGGGAAAACATATTCATGTTTTAAATAAAATTTCATCCTAACGAAATTTTCAGCCTCAAACGAATGAAAGTGTGCATTTAGAGAGAAAAATATAAAAAAAAAAAAAAAAAAAGCTTGTTTAATGACTAAGTATATCTCAAGTATATTTTGATCATATTTTATATTTAGACATTTAGACATCTGATATCACAATAAACATGATAAACGCATACACCTCATATACATCAAAAAACAACGTGAATTATATGTTTTGAAGAGAAACAATAATCGCGATAGACCTACAGTCTCTGACAACCAAACTGAATGAGGGCATACCAGCTGAATGTGGGCATACCCTCAACAGATCCAGGAATTAGACAGCAGCATATACAATATTTCATAAAGTACATTAAATAAGACTGATATCTCCAAATTAAACCGTAATATGTACGGAAGAAGCCTGTCTAAAATAACAAAACAAATTAAAATATTCTCACTTTAATATGCAGTCTCAAAAAAAACAAAGAAAAAATATATAGTTACGAAGTAAAATACACATAGTTATTTCTTTATTAAATGTGCACGTTGAACATCAAATTTTATGAATCTTAGTCATTGTATTTAGATCAGATCTTGATCATTAAAATATTTTATGTGTAACAAATTTAGTTGTTCAATAATTGCATAAATTATGGATGGATAATTCTTAGTCACTTAACTACCTCAAAAGTCTAGTTGTAGTGAAGTGACTTAGGCGTATAAATTTAGATCATAATGAATATAGCTAGTATTAGAATATTTATTTAAAACAGCTTTCAGTTCGTCGCGCACTTTCATCAGAGCCTGGCCTAACTGATTTTGTCCTTTCCAGGCAGATTGATCACAGATGGTCTCCTGTTTCATATCTAGGCCAATGCCCCAGTAAGTGTCTTTCACACTGGCCTGACATAATGTTTTATCTCCGGTATCAAGCAGTCTCTGTTTCAGTGTTGAATTTCGGAAAATTTAGCAAAAATAATTTGTTTCATGATATTTGTAGATTTGTCGTTCCATTTCTCACTATCGAATTCAGTAATGTTTCTGCCCAAATATTTACATTTTACAGGGTCCGACTCCGACAGAATATGCGCTGCAGCTGGGATGTCTTTGAAGAACAAAGCTTTCTGGTGTTGATAGGCTTGTTCTACTGTGCAATATTTGTTGTTTTTTTATTTCAAAAGTTTGTTTGTGGAAAGTAGAAAAATGTGAAAATTGACCCCAGAAGGCGACATATTCTCCTTTATATTGAGTAGAAGTGAATGTGGGATTAAGATCTTCCGGGAGTGATTCAATCGTATCAATCGTATACAGTTTGTGGTCTACGTACAGTTTGTCAGCAATCAAACGAGCTGAGTGATCTGTGTTAAATGCACGGCGAAAAATTGGTTTCAATACTTTTCGTCTGTCATCCACCTCCGCTGGCCAGTCCTCAGATATGAAGATTTTGCTTTCTCGTGGTAGTTTACTTTTTTTAGCCTGCATGATTTTGTTGATATCGCCTGCCCAGTGGAATTTCACAATTATTGGTCGTGTTCTATTTTTCAGAAATAAACCTTTTTCTATGGCAGCGAACTAATTTCATATCTCCGACGTCTTCAATGCCAAGGTCCGATATAATTTTTCGTATTTTATTTTCACACGCATGTGCATTTTCTCCCTTCTCTTCATCTAGGCCATAAAATAATAAATTGTCCCGTCTTGAGTATGACTCTAGGTCAATCACCTTTTGTTCAAGTTTTTTGTTATATTGTTCAGCTCGGTGTAGTTTTTCTTCTAAGTACTCACATCGTTCATTGATTTTGTTGATTTCAACCTTATTGATTCCCGTTGCTGCAAAAGCCTCTATCGCAGTATCCGCGGCGAAATCTACAGCAGCGTTAATATTCCCTTCAAATGTTGTCATTCTCTCACAAAGACTTGCGTGAAGCGCATTTGCCCAGGCTGGAGTTTCATCAGGCAAGTGTACAGGTGTGGTCGGTGACGGTGACAGTACACGCGCGGCTTTTGAGTGTGTGTATTGACCACCAATATCTGGACTCATTTCCATTTGTGAATTCAATCGCTTATTCTGACAATCCGATGAAACATTTGAACATTCGCCAGTATCAGGAGTAGAAGATGTACTTTGCGAATCCATTGTTAAAAAAATAATAAGTAATTTACTCAAATTATCAAAAAAATCAGTCAAAACTGTTCTGTCCAAATCTGCTACGTGTCAGCAGTGTTCCGCCATCTTAACATCTTGTCACACAGTGTGTCTGTGTCATCCTGTGTGTCTGTGTCACACTGTGTGTCTGTGTCACACAGTGTGTCTGTATCACACAGTGTGTCTGTATCACACGGTGTGTCTGTGTCATCCTGTGTGTCTGTATCACACAGTGTGTCTGGGTCACACAGTGTGTCGGTGTCATCCTGTGTGTCTGTGTCACACAGTGTGTCTGTGTCACACAGTGTGTCTGTGTCACACAGTGTGTCTGTGTCACACATTGTGTCTGTGTCACACAGTGTGTCTGTGTCACACAGTGTGTCTGTGTCACACAGTGTGTCTGTGTCACACAGTGTGTCTGTGTCACACAGTGTGTCTGTGTCACACAGTGTGTCTGTGTCACACAGTGTGTCTGTGTCACACAGTGTGTCTGTGTCACACAGTGTGTCTGTGTCACACAGTGTGTCTGTGTCACACATTGTGTCTGTGTCACACATTGTGTCTGTGTCACACAGTGTGTCTGTGTCATCCTCTGTGTCTGTGTCACACAGTGTGTCTGTATCACACAATGTGTCTGTGTCACACAGTGTGTCTGTGTCACACAGTGTGTCTGTATCACACAGTGTGTCTGTGTCACACAGTGTGTCTGTATCACACAGTGTGTCTGTGTCACACAGTGTGTCTGTGTCACACAGTGTGTCTGTGTCACACAGTGTGTCTGTGTCACACAGTGTGTCTGTGTCACACAGTGTGTCTGTGTCATCCTCTGTGTCTGTGTCACACAGTGTGTCTGTGTCATCCTGTGTGTCTGTATCACACAATGTGTCTGTGTCACACAGTGTGTCTGTGTCACACAGTGTGTTTGTGTCACACAGTGTGTCTGTGTCATCCTCTGTGTCTGTGTCACACAGTGTGTCTGTGTCACACAGTGTGTCCGTATCACACAGTGTGTCTGTGTCACACAGTGTGTCTGTATCACACAATGTGTCTGTATCACACAGTGTGTCTGTGTCACACAGTGTGTTTGTGTCACACAGTGTGTCTGTGTCACACAGTGTGTCTGTGTCACACAGTGTGTTTGTGTCACACAGTGTGTCTGTGTCATCCTGTGTGTCTGTATCACACAATGTGTCTGTATCACACAGTGTGTCTGTGTCACACAGTGTGTTTGTGTCACACAGTGTGTCTGTGTCACACAGTGTGTCTGTGTCACACAGTGTGTCTGTGTCACACAGTGTGTCTGTGTCATCCTGTGTGTCAGTGTCACACAGCGTGTCAGTCTCACACAATGTGTCGGTCTTACCATGGTTCAGTCTCACACGATGTGTCACACAATGTGTCAGTATCACACAGTGTGTCTGTATCACACAGTGTGTCTGTGTCACAGTGTGTCTGTGTCACAGTGTGTCTGTGTCACACAGTGTGTTTGTGTCACACAGTGTGTCAGTGTCACAGTGTGTTTGTACCACACAGTGTGTCGGTATCACAGTGTGTCTGTGTCATCCTGTGTGTCTGTGTCACACAGTGTGTCTGCGTCACACAGTGTGTCTGTGTCACACAGTGTGTCTGTATCACAGTGTGTCTGTGTCACACAGTGTGTCTGTATCACACAGTGTGTCAGTGTCACACAGTGTGTCTGTGTCACACAGTGTGTCTGTGTCACACAGTGTGTCTGTGTCACACAGTGTGTCTGTGTCACACAGTGTGTCTGTGTCACACAGTGTGTCTGTGTCACACAGTGTGTCTGTGTCACACAGTGTATCTGTATCACACAGTGTGTCTGTATCACACAGTGTGTCTGTGTCTCACAGTGTGTCTGTGTCACACAGTGTGTCTGTGTCACACTCTGTGTCAGTGTCACACAGTGTGTTTGTGTTACACAGTGTGTCTGTGTCACACAGCGTGTCAGTCTCACACAATGTGTCAGTCTCACCATGGTTCAGTCTCACACGGTGTGTCACACAATGTGTCAGTGTCACACAGTGTGTCTGTATCACACAGTGTGTCAGAGTCACACAGCGTGTCAGTCTTACACAATGTGTCAGTCTCACCATGGTTCAGTCTCACACGATGTGTCACACAATGTGTCAGTGTCATGATGTCGTGTGTCAGTGGCGTCAACCAGGTTATTTATAATATTCGCTATTTTATTACCTTATTATGACAGCGTATCTAACGTGCAATCCATGAAATAACCTTTACAATCCCCGAATAGCTGTGAATTATTTAAAGTGATCGTGAACAAGAGCCTAACCAGTCAAGCTATATCGTCTCACAGATTGTATCGTATTACATGTATTATAATTTATTTTGTAGGGACTTTTGAACATCACAATGAAATGTACCCAGTTTCCATTTGATTTATTACAGTTGGATATTTAATGAAATGGAGTAATTGACCTTTCTTTCGGGAATTAGGCTATTGTGGGTAGAGTTAGGTTTTCTTCTACTGTTGTGTGGGAATTAGGCAATCGCGGGTATAGATTTAGATTTTGCTCTACATTTGTATGGGAATTTGGCTATTGTGGATAGAGTGAGGATTTAATTTACCTTTGGCTTTTGCGGGTACAGTTAGGTTTGATTTTACTCTGCGTAGGAATAAATGCAAGACTGCCTAGCGAAAAAAATGCTACAAAGGGTTTCTCAACGTTTTAATGTAGTATCAGATGTGCTTATGAACATATAACAAGTTTACTAAAATGTTATCATACAAAGAGTATCATTTTCAAGATAGCTTCCAAGATGACCACCAAATTTTAAAATTCCCATTGTATGCCGAATAATCATTTGATTTGACTCATTTCGATGCATTGTCGCTTGTTTGCGTCTAATGGTAGGCTCCATAGTGTACTTCACACACACCACATTCAAAAAATATATTTTGAAATCTAAGAGGGCCGAACAAAATGCCCGCAAACTATTAGACTCAAAACAAGTGACAATACATCAATTTCAGATGATTGTTAGGCAAATAAATAATGTTTTTTTGGGGGATTTGGAAGCCATCTTAGACGCCATCTTGAAAATTTCACTTTTTCAATGGCAAGATCTTGGTAAACTTTTGATATGTTATTAAACACACCTGATACAACAATAAACCGTTGAGTATCCTTTTGTAGCAATTTTTTTCAGTGCAAGGTGTGGGTTTTTTCATACATGCAGCCGACTATTATGCGTCAGTGTCATACAGTGTGTCAGTAGCGTCATCCAGGTAATCTATAATATATTGATATTTTTTATGACATTATCATGACAGCGTATCTAACGTGCAAGCCACAGAATAGCCGTTACAAACGTAGAATAGCTGTAAATTATTTACGGTGATGGGCAATAATTGCTCGACCAGGCAAGCTATCTCGTCTCACAGGTTGTATTTGAATAAAATTTATGTATTGCCTATTGCATTCCATAACAATGTAGACACTACCAGTTTCCATTTGATTGATTACAGCTACGCATTTTATCAAATCACGTCTTTTTTTTACCTTTGCGTGAAAATTAGGCGGGTATTAATTGGTGAATGACGGATTTGACTGGCTAATCTCGTCATGTGACAGGCTGAACCACTCTATAATTGGTCGGGTTAGCAAACTATAGCCTACTTGAACCTGTTTGTCTCTACCTTTGTGTAAGAACTACTGCGGCGACTGGCTGGCGGGCCTGTGGAATAAACATCACTGTTATATAAATAACTAATAAAGAGCAGATAGAGAAAGGGCAAACATATCAAGCGAGTGTTATTTTACTAACAGCTCATTGTGAAAAGCACCAGTGGGATTTAGCCATCTAGAGTGGGTGTAAGTCATCTACAGATCTACGATCGTGAACCTAAACAATGAAATGACCGGGATTAATCTACTGCTAATCGTAACCCTGCTTCTTATACATCAATTCGTAATGATGAAATCAGAACTGACGAGAGAGAGGCTGCAGCTTCTCAGAACGTTTGTTCTGCATCAGAATTACACTCGCTGCAGTCTGACAAAGGCTAAACGGCAAGTGTACGAGACCTGTGAGATTCATGACGAGGCTGATGCTATTGCACTAGGTAAGTTACGGTGTCCCAGCAATCACAGGACTTTGAGCCAATGATGGTGTGATGTTGGAGCACCGTCTGTGACGCTGGCCCAACATTATTATAAAAGCAATGTATATGTTTGAACATACCAAAAGTGGGTTCCGAAGAAGCCGCAGTGGCGCTCTGGCATAGCCTCGCCAGTCATTCGTGCGTCCCGGGTTCGAATCCCGCTGATTCTGCGTGGGATTTTCAGAGAAATATCCTCGTTTCGACCCTGTCAATATGACTGGGCGATCACTTTAATTGTGATCTCGTCGAGTTTATGTTGAAACTGGTGCATCGACGTTATTTTCGGGCAGAACCACGGGCTGCGCGCTCCTTCGTGATAAATGATGCGATTGATCATGGGGGCATTAGTGCGCCTAGGTTGATTGAATGACGAATGGGGTTTCAGGTTGATGGTGAGTAAGGTAGGCCTATAGTGATAAGCCAGCCGTGGAACAATTGGGAAGTTTGATGTAAGTAGCCTACACCCAAATAGAATAGCCACGGAACAGTGCAATGTTCTTCACCGAGCTTCCGATTGTGTGAGGGCGGGGCCCTGATGCAGTGGTTAAAGCTGCCTGCTTGGGAAGTCCGAGATCGCGAGTTCAAACCCTGCTCTGGCATTCCAATTGCAAAGAAGTACAATGTTTCTTCTACGCTCACTTGTAAAGATTTAATGTTGTGTAGAGTCTCCATGACCGGGAGGTAGCGTACCCGGCCTCAGACTGTTAGTGCTCAAGTTTCGAATTAATATATATCTGGAGGGCAGTGTCATCTCAATCATCTCACCATCCTTATGAGGTTATCCTGGCCCAGTTTAGCCTACATGTGCATGGAGTTGGCCTAAAACCTCAGTCATTTTATTTTCATTTTTCCGATAGGGTGCTCATAAATAACCACTTAGAAACATATATCTACTTGCCCTTTTAAAAGTACCAAGTGGTTATAATGGTTATCGAACCCCTAAGTATTTTAAATTCAATTTAAACACCCTCTGTAGACCTGACATGCAGATACTCTTTCTAACATGGTTTATCCATGTTGAAATAAAATCTACATAAGTGTCCATTGTCATGCCGATAGTTCGTGAGCAGCTACCCATTTCACCTTAGGAAATGAAATTAAATGAAATGAATCGGGCTTTAGGCCACCTTTGTGCACATATAGGCTAAACTGGGCCTGGAGAACCTCCTGAGGATGGTGAGATGATTGAGATGACACTGTCCTCCAGACACAGGATTCGAAATTCGAGCCCTGGCGGTCTGAGGCCGAGCACGCTACCTCTAGGTCACGGAGGCTCCCCGCAATACTGACTTTCACGCGTGGATGGGGAAGAAACATTTTTGTTTCTTTCAAACCGCCGAGTCCGGGAACCGAACCCCGAACTCTGGCGTGAAAGGCAGCGGTGCTAACCACTACCCTAGGGCCCCCGCCCATTTCACCTTAGAAACACACCAAATCGATTTCAATTCGTACATATGTTTGCAAGGTGGTACACCAGCTATTCAGCAGATATCTGAACAAAAAAAAAATAGAGCACTTTTAGCATAGGTAAATATGCAAAAACTGTGAATTACTGGTCGTCATATGCGCTTGTTGACGGCTCATTAGAAAGAGGGACACCATACTAGAAAGAGTATCACGTATGACACTATGTTGGGAAGAGTATCTACATGACAAGTCTACAGAGGGTGTTATAGGCCCATTTGCCGTTTTCACATAATATAACAATGCGACGCAATCAACCGCTCAATTTTTCTGATAATTATAAGAATGCATTTTGTAAATCCAGGTGATGTATGTAGATTTGGCCAAACCTGTCCTGATGGGTCGTACAAGAGAACGTGCCTGTTGTTGTCCCTTAATGAAGAGGGAGAACAGACCTACAGCTGCAGCTGTCAGATGAGCAAGACACCCCAGCTGTCATCTGTGAATTACGTCTGGAGTCCATGGTACACACTGACTGACCCACGCGCGGGCTATTATCGTGAGATGAAGGACATGTTGGCCACAGGTTCACCAATTCTGGCCTCAGAATACATGTAAGTAGATCTACAGCATTGTTTAATTCCTAAAGCGCAACATTATACCATTTACATTTTCACCAACTTGAAGTTGTGTCTCGCTGCCGCGAACCACAACTTCGAGTGACAAAAAATAATTACATGTGCGCAATTTGAATAAAAAACATACTTGAACAATCAATTAAGATAATGCTGATTTCTGACAAGAAGAAGAAGATTTATTCGACTAAACTTAATTAATTACAAAATAAAGTGAAAAGTACAAATAGCAGTGAGAAGACTATAGTAAAGACAAGAAAATGTCGCTACCACTATGGCCACTTTTCACACACAAAAAATAGCTTTTAAAGATGATGCAGTTGAAAAGGGATCAATGATTATACAGAAAATGATTTTGTACGAATGATTACATAATAGACATATACAAACATGCTTAAATTTAGATGGATTTATAGTTACAAGTATATTTCCAATATATAGCAAAATCGTCCTAACAAATATGTAGACTAGCTTGTCCGCTGTAAAATACAAAAACACCTGACGCCGACAATATGTTCACTGCAAAACACAAGGAACCCCGACGCCGACAAGATGTCCACTGTAAAAAAAAAGACACCCGACGCGACAAGATGTTCCTCATGCCTATGTCCCGACAAGTGTGTACCATGCCCTCCAGACACATAATTCGAAACTTACACACTGACAGTCTGAGGCAGAGCACGCTACCTCTCGGTCACGGAGGCTCCTCACAACATTGAATCTTTACGAGTGAGCGGAGAAGAAAATAAAATAAAACACAAATAAACCCGACACCGACAAGATGTCCATTCTAAAACACAAAGACACCCGGCACCGACGAAATGTCCACTATAAAAAACAAAGACACCAGACGCCAACAAGATATCCACTCTAAAACACAAAGACATTCGACGCCGACAAGATGTCCACTCCAAAACACAAAGACACCAGACGCCGACAGAATGACCACTGTAAAACGCAAAGACACCCGGCGCCGACAACATGCTCATCTAAAAAGGACACCAGACGGAGACAAGATATCCACACTAAAACACAAAGACACTCGACGCCGACAAGATGTCCACTCCAAAACACAAAGACACCAGACGCCGACAATATGACCACTGTAAAACGCAAAGACACCCGAAGTCGACAAATTTCTACTTATAAACACAAAAACACCAGACGCCGACAATATGTCCACTCTAAAACGCAAAGACACCCGAAGTCGACAAGATTTCTACTCTTAAACACAAAAACACCAGACGCCGACAATATGTCCACTCTAAAACGCAAAGAAACCAGACGCCAACAAGATATCCACTCTAAAACACGAGGACACCCGATGCCGACAAGATGTCGACTGTAAAATACGAAATCACTCGATGCCGATAAAATGTTTACTGCCACACACAAAGACACCCGAGGCCGACAAGATGTCTCCTGTAAAACACGAAGAAACATGATGCCGACTATATCCACTCTAAAGCACGAATCACCCGACTCCGACAACAGGTCCACTCTGAAACAATAAAAACACCCGATGCCGACAAGATGTCCCCCGTAGGCCTAAAGCACAAAGAAACACGATGCTGACAAGATGTCCACTACAAAACACAAAGACACCCGAGGCCGACGAGATGTCAACTCTAAAACACCTGATAATTATTTCAATGCTGATTTCTTAAAAGATGTCCACTATAAGACGCAAAGACACCTGACGCCGAAGATATGTCCACTGTTTAACACAAAGGTACCCGATGCAAACATGATGGCCACTCTAAAACACAAAGACACCCGACGCGGACAAGATGTCCACTCTGAAGCACAAAGATACTCGACTTCGACAAGATGTTCCTGTGAAACACAAAGACACCCGACGCAGACTAGATCTCCACTCTAAGGCACAAAGACACCCGACACCGACAAGATATCCACTCTAAAACAGAAAGACACAAGATGCCAACAAGATGTCCACTTTAAAACACAAAGACATCCGACGCTGACAAGATGTCCACCCTAAAACACAATGACACCCGATGTCGACATGATGTCCAATAAAAAAGTATAGTTTACCGTATATTCCACCACATAGTCTACCGCATATACCCATTTAGTATTGGGTCAGACACTCCACCCCTTAATCCTAGCGTGCGAAATCAGAAAAAATGATGTCCCATGAAATAGATCGGGTATTATTTAAACATGTTTGCGTGCCCAAAACGGTCCTCAAATAGTCCACAATTTGTGACAAACTATTCGCTCAATTAATTACCAAATACGCCGCAACTCTTCCCAGTTTCCCAGTCTTTAGCTCGGCTAAAAGTGGATAGCTGTTGAGGTATATTTAGCTAACCGGGCAAATAGTTTGCCATAAAATGGTGAATATTTGGGGAAAACAGCAACTGTTTGGGGATTTTAGGTCAGATGTCAGGGTACCCGGATGATTGCTGGAAATTTGAACATTTTACTTCAGGAGAACATTGCGGCGAACACAGAGAATGTTTGGCAAAACAGGAGAGAATTTGGGGAAACTTGGGAATGTTTGGCGAAATTTAGGGAGTGTCACAAATATGTCATTCGCCAATATGCCGCCTCGGAATCGACCATAATTGAGATAAAATGTGCAAAGGCGGGTTTCAAATCACCTCTTTGACCTCGAATCACACGTCATTGTTATATGTTATCAACAATACTACCGTGCAAAAAAAAACAGTATTTGTTTACTTTACAAGTAAACAGAAACTGCCCTTTGGCTCTGCGAAGCAGATAGAATAACTCAACCAATGTGCATGTTTTATATATCTCATTTCAGACTCAGCATTGGCTATGTGGCTAAACACCTGGAATTGAGCGATGCTTCTTATTCATCTAGCTCTGTGGATAGTGGATGGCTTGACACAAATATGGCATTGATGGGATGGATACCGACTATAAGTGACCCAAACCCCTGGATTGAAGTGGACATGTTAAATACCTACACGATTGTAGCTTTATATTTGAAAAGTTATGCAAATAGTTATTATCTCACTCTGTATGATCTAAAGGTATCCGTCGATGGAATCTCCTACGAGTATATAGAACAGAACATACCAACAGATTTCCCGAATTTAGGCCATGATACCACATATTGGTATGCTAACGCCACAAACGGCAGGTATTGGAGAATCGAACCCGTGTCGTTTTTTAATTTCGGATTTGTTAAGGGGGATTTCATTGGCTACATTAAAGAGATGTTACGACAAATTTGCCGTGAGGCCAAGTTACGTTCGCTGCAAAAGATCCTAACTTTATGCCACCTCGTTTTCTTTCTCTTTTCTAGGTTGGAAAAGATTCAAAATCTAATGAGGGAGGGCGGAAAAAAAACATTAAACCTACTTTTTTGGAAAAGTTAACGACGGTGATCAAATAAAAAAATATTCGACAAATTTCTAAAAAAGTCAATGAGGGCGACAAAATAAAAAAACTTTTGACCTATTTTAGAAAGATAATGAGGGAGACGAATAAAAAAAACGAAAAAAAACATAGCTGGGAAAAATTATCTCCTATTTTTTGATTTTCGAAATTAACTGTTGTTTCGGAAATCGACAACAATCCAATACACGCGCAGGGTTTTTTCTGTTAATGCGCGGTCTAAATCTAATGCGCGCGCTCATCTAAAACAGAGAAAAACATAGTGGCCTTTTACGTACTCCAGTCACCTAGAGCTTGTTTGGCCTCGTAAAAGCCTCAATTTGCTTAATCGTCTACACCCTGCATGAAAGTTCAGTCACCTTGAACTATTAATTGCTGCAGCAATTTTGTGAGACACAACTTCAAGTGAGTGAAAAACACTCATATTTGTTTATTATGAGACCATCCATGAACAAATCTTTGTGTTTAAACATACATTTCATTCTGAATCACAGTGATTTAACCTGGTAATAAAACAAATTTAAAACGACTTAAGCGTGATTTTTTTACCATTTTCAATACTATACACTGCAGCCCGGGACAGATCATCCTTTTCCAGTTAGTCAATGTATATTAGCCGCAAAAAAGTTAAGGAACACCTAATTTAATGTCATATACACACATAATAATCTGATGCTTAGTGAAATACACCTACACTCGTTTGCAAACCATAAAATGTGCCTCATAGACATAATAACTATTTTTTTCAACGAGACAATCTTCAATTGGTTGACTGTCTCTTGTTTCTTCTTCATTTATATCTTAGTTGAACAGTCGGATTTGGCAATAAAGGCTAATTATATCGTGCTCCATAACTCAAACTCTGATTTCGACTCCATTTATCAGACATGACATGTGCTCCCATATTACCTCATAGCAGTCTGGCTGTTTTGACATTGGACGTCTGTGTGGTCTGGCCATTTTTGTGATTTTGAGACTTATTCTGATACACCAAATATAAATTTAGAATGATGGCATATGTATTTCCCATACACCACAGGAACAGACATACAATATATAACCAGAATAGACTTTATTTAATTGGCCGATGTAATGTTGCCATGGTAACCAATCGCCATTTTGAATATGCTAATTAGGTAGTCAAATTTTC
The DNA here is from genome assembly GCA_964017125.1 of Flabesymbios commensalis. NCBI lineage: Eukaryota > Metazoa > Annelida > Polychaeta > Terebellida > Flabelligeridae > Flabesymbios > Flabesymbios commensalis. The sequence goes on from OZ024902.1 coordinate 18,006,551, forward strand.
GGAAATTTTGTTTAAAAATAGTATTTTTGAGATCCACGGAGATTCAGGAGTACAACATTATATCAATTCACATAAAATATATTAAAATAAATCACAGACGGTTCGAAGAAGCATTCAATAGGTTTATGCACACAGAATAATAGGGTAAATAAGCTATTACCATGGGATATAGTAATCTTTCTGAATTCCATGAGGGGCATATTATATTTCATATTTTGAGATGACATTCCCATCTCATTTGTAAAATACCGAAAGCCTCGTATTCAGCTGAGCCTGGAGTTTTATTTTTAGTTCAGAAATGGTTGTGACGCAGATAAATCAACCCTTTATGTTCTAGTTTCCCCATGCGGTGTTCATAGCTGCACAAGTGCTGTCATCTAGTGAATGGCTACGCAGTATTGCTAGGTCCGAGCTGGGCTCGGACTTAGACTGCTATGAGTTAAAAAACCAATGAACCAACCGAAATATTTGTCAAGCAATCTAATAAATTTACTAATTATTAAATCAATAAATGAATGTATTAATTCATAAATTATACTCACCAGAGCGCAGTTTATCGGTGTATTGTTTGATAAATGAAAGATGTTGATTCTATTGTATGGTAGTGAACCTGTTGAAAAGATTCATTTGTTATTTTGTAAGGAACGTATCCACTTAAAAAAAATATAATGCTAACTACTTCATCTATGGTGAATTGTGAAAATACCCACTAAACGTGAATGGGAAGCTGCGAATTATTATATATTGGTTGAAAAATATTATACGCAAGCACAACACTCTAATGCCTGATATGTACCAAATGATGTAACGACATTGTGAAGATTTCATTACACTACATAGCTGGACAGCTTCAATTATATCTCAATTGTTCACTATTGTCCTAAGTTTGGAATGGTGTATGATCATGCTACTAGTGTTGTAATGTAGGCCTAAGCATTTGAATTATGTGTTGAAGCAAAGATACGCAGTTTCAAAAAGCAATGATATAATTTTGTACAGAGCATATAAACATTTCATTCATTTCCGAGTTGCTCTTTAGTACACTCATTATATTATCAGATTATGTCGTTCCACCACCTCGGTCTGCAGCTTGCTGCAGCACTGGGACGCTATCCATGTAGCCTACTGGCATAATTTCATATCCGAGCTGCTACCTAAAACAGTTTTAAATTTTGCATTGTGTATCATATGACAACAGCTTGTCTATTATCTGCGTCTGCAACCTATCGTAACACTCAGCTAATGCACTCGCTGCTGTCATATCTCAGTTATGTTTTCAGCGATGAATAATTATGCTAATACATTTTAAATCACTAGATGCGTGCATTGTGATCAGCTGTTGTCAATCTCTAGTTATTAAAGGGCTAGCACACAAACTAGTTTTAGTCATGGTTAGCAAAATGAATGAATGAAGAAATAAGTGAATGAATGAATAAATGAATACAAGAAAGAAAGAACGATTGAACGAACGAACGAACGAACGAACGAACGAACGAACGAACGAACGAACGAACGAGCGAACGAATGAATGAATGGATGGATGGATGGATGGGTGGATGGATGATTGAATGAATGAATGAATGAATTCATTTAGGCCACATTTGTGCACGCTTTAGCTACTTACAGGCTAAACTGGGCCTGGATAACCTGATGATGGTGAGAAGCCACTGCCCTCCATTCACTGGATTCGAGTTTTTTTGAAGCCTGAACGCGAGAGCGGGGGACCAGCCAGCATTCTCTGACTTTTCAAGCAGGCAGCTTTAACCACCCCCCAGTCATGGTTATCATTTATAATTTTTAAACTTTTTTTTTAATAACCTTTGAAGGTGTGAGGCAATATATCAGAAAACCCTATGTCATCGAAAGTACGTATCACTTTGCATAAACACGGTAGCAGGTATATAATTCAGAAAGAGACATATTGTACTATACGAATGTCTAATGGTGTATGTCAAATGGCAACATAGCAAATTTCATTACATTTCATTTCATTTCAGAGCAAAAGCCCTCACCTTCGAGAAAAGCTAAATACTATCAGACATAAATCAAAGAAACACATGCGACCTGCTTATTCTGTGAAACGCAGTGACGTCACTACGTGAAAATAATGTTATATAAGAACCTCCCCCATACTTCATTGTATTAGCCAGTTCGGAGAAAACGCCAAATGGCCGTGCCACCAAATAAAAGCGGTTTCCGTTATTTATCATAGGTTTCAGAAGGACTCACCAGGTGTCTCTCCATTCCGTAGTGAAGTGAAATCCACAGTTCGGCTCAGAAAAAAGGCTCACCCAGCAAACACGAGACAGTAGACGGTGCACCAACAATTGTCCAACATTGGGTACATTTGTTTGCTGGACAAATGCTGAATCAACAATTGAGGTCAACATTCTTCCAATTAAGAAGATCACGGGCCTTCGCCTGATAAAGGCCAGAGTACCAGTGGCACCCCACCATGTAACATAATTTATATGATAATGTAGCATATAAAGGAGGGCATACAGAAAATGCTACAAAACATAAAGTGTGTAACGATGGACCTGACTCACTCGTGCAACAGTGTTAAAAGAATTAAGACATTGAAAAGCTTTTATTCTGAAAATTATATATATATCGCAGATCACTCCAAAGCGGCGTTGTTCTGAGTGACCAGAAACTGTCAATATTACCTCAATATTTAAAGGCAGCCATTATATTATGTAATGCATGAAATATTAAGTAATAGTGTAATAAATAAAATTATAATTTTAATCTTTTTGTTATAATAAATTCATAATTTAAAAATACTAGTTTTAATCTTCCCGTGGCAGTACCGTGTTCTACACTGTAAAACCGGCTTCACGACTTAACAAGATTGTTTCTTGTGGACTTGACAAGTGAAGCTGAGACTTGTTCACACAACTATAATAATATATGTCTAGGTGACGACAATTACATATTGAGTTTAGGTAACTCAACTTAGATATGTTAGCTGAACTGCTTTTATTATTTATTTATTTTTTGTTCATTGAACTTAATTTAGTTCAATTAACTTCAACTTCATGTAATGTTGTGCGACAAACTCAGGGAATTGTCGTCCTTGAATGTTAAAATACGCAGTTGAAATAACTCGATAGAAACATGTAAAACCCGCCACTTTTTATTACTTGCATTATCTAAGCCTACTCGACAATTTTTTTTCACCATTGTTCATGTATATTTAATTGTGTGTTTAAAAATAATATGATGTAGTATAGGTGGGCTTGATAATTTGAAGTGGCCAGTCGGTGCCTTCTCAGCTTCTGCATGGAGAATATTCAAGGCCTGCACAAAGAAACATCCCCATAACTATGCTCCTACTAAGGCATTGTGGCATCGCCAATGACCTCTCAAGCTCGATATAGTGCTTGGCGCAGCTGTTTTTAGTTACTTCACTCCAAGATAAGAAGATGGATCACAACAAGTGAGTAAGTAAAAATGTTACATTTTACTTTGAGTTCATTGAACTAGAAAATATTTATTTGATATTTAGGAATATTTAGCTGGCGTCACCTTGCGAGTTAAAAAAAGCCAGACGCTGATAGGTCAGATCCAGAATCTAATGGTTTCCGGGGAGATTTTCAAGAAGCCTGGTGATGTTGATGCCAGTGATTCTATTAAATCTGTTGCCATCCATGTTTGAAATTGATTGAAAGCTGATAAGAAGTCATAGTGTCATAATATAATTATGTAATAGAATTATCGCTGTCGTATTTTTTATTTTACTGTTCATGCTGGCTCGTGGCTCAGCAATAATAGTTAATATTGTTATGTCCTTTGCTAGGGCCAGAGCTAGACCAAGTTACAAACACAAGACATTGATCCAATGTTGGTTTACTATTGGTCCACTGACGGCGACGCTGTCAAAACAGTAAACACGGGTTGGATCTACCTCTGCCATGGTCTGTCCGCTGGTATTTGATGGAATTTGCGCTGCATCAGTGCATGGGCGATATTAAAGGTTTTCGTCATTTAGTAGGCCAGTATGACCAGTAGACTGTTGTTATAATGTTGGGCCAGCGTCGTAGAACAATAAATCCACATTGTTTTAACGTATCATGCCTTTTTCAAATATGACCGCTGTTCCACTCCCAAACACAATACATTGGTCCAATGTTGTTTTAATGTTGGTTTAGCGCCTCAGACGGTGATGCAACATTAAGTCAACATTCTTCTAACGTATCATGTTTTTTTCAAATATGCGGGCTGGTCTATAATAACTACTCTGCAAACACAATACATTTGTCCAATTGTGTTTTAATGTTGGGTTAGCGCCGTAGACGGTGATGCAACATTAAATCAACGTTGTTTTAAGGTATCATGTTTTCTTTCAAATATAAGGGCTGTTCCATAATAACTACTAGTAACACGATACATTGGTCCAATGTTGTTTTAATTTTGGTCCAGCGTCGTAGACGATCACTCAACATTAAATCAACATTGGACCAATGTTTAACATATCATGTTTTTCTTCAAATAGGAGGGCTGTTCCATAATAACTATCCAGTATTGGCAGCAAACACAATACATCGACCCTAATCATGCAATGTTCATGTTGGGCCAACATTAAATCGGCATTGGTTTAACCTATCGTGTTTGCTTTAAAACAACTGTTGGTAGTTGATGGACCCTACCCTTCTTCCTTAGAGCTCAATTGAAAGCTATTCTTGTACCTTGCATGCAACTCCCCGATAGATTTTACAAGTTCGCAGATTATGGCTGTTCTATACTAATTGGGGTGACCAAAGCTGTTTTTAAAAATAGTCCAGACTTTTTTTCAAGCATCATACTTCACACTCTTTAATATTTTAAACCGAGTGCTCTGATTTTTTATCATGCATGACAGTTAAGGAAATGAAATGAATCGGGCTTTAGGCCACCTTTGTGCACATATAGGCTAAACTGGGCCAGGAGAACCTCCTGAGGATGGTAAGATGATTGAGATGTCACTGTCCTCCAGACACAGGATTCGTAATTCGAGCCCTGACGGTCTAAGGCCGAGCACGCTACCTCTCGGTCACGGAGGCTCCCCACAATACTGACTTTCACACGTGGATGGGAAAGAAAAAGTTTTTGTTTCTTTCAAACCGCCGAGACGGGGAACCGAGCCCCAAACTCTGGCGTGAGAGGCAGCAGTGCTAACCACCACCCTAGGGCCCCCGCCCATGACAGTTAATATCTCTGACAAGTTCAAAGACGAGGGCTGTCCCATAATATTTGGAGTGCCACCGTTTAAATAATCATAAATGATCACGATAGACTACACTCCTTAATATTCAACTGATTGCTCTGATTTGTGTACCGAGTATACATGCTCAGTTTTCTGATATGATGGGGTCAAAAAGTAGGCCTAAAACTTAGAAAAAATATGGGAGTTCCCAATTTTTTTAAAATCTACAGCTCAGGCGGGTTTCAACCCCTCCGACCCCCGACCCCTTGCCTGTGCACATCAATGATGTATATTCCCAATGTTCCTTAATAAAATGGTCTACCATTATTATTATTATTATTGTGTAGCATTTTTTAAGTTAGTGCATCAGAACTAACTTAATATCCAACCGTTTTCAGCATCCTGTATATTGACCTGCAACGGAAGTGGAACATCTTGTCACAAACGAGACAAGTTTTTAACTCTTGTATTTTATACTTTCACATCTTATCTGGCTGAACACACTGATAATTGTCAGCTTATAAGTGTGTGAAGTACGGGCATACATTCTGTTTTCCAGTATGTAAAGCCATGCATACACATTTTGAGCAGCTATCTACTTTTTCTTGGAGTTTTTTAAGTGTATAGTTCTAATAAAAAATAGCTAGGATCGTCAGCTTATATTTGTGTGAAGCACGTGCATACATTCTGTTGTCCAGTGTGTAAAGCCATGCACACATACTTTAAGCTATGCATTTTTACTGACAATATTTAGCAAAATTTATAGAAGCAATAACATATTTATAGCATTGTTGGCTTCTTGGTGTGTGAAGCGCAGGCATAGATTATGTTACACACATGCACATAGGCTACACCTTGAACGAATGATTTTATTTGGGGAAATGTATTTTGTTAATTATTTAAAATAATGATTCAAGCAGTGCTTGGATTGTAAGCTTGTTAATGTATGAAGCTCAGGCACGCACATTTTCAACTAATGCAGATTATCTAGCCATTCTTTTTTGAACAATCATCTCACGTTTTTCATGATTCCTTTGAAGCACAACATTATTCTGCAATTACTTAAAAATGCATGAAATTCATTCATGGCGGCCATTTTAAATTTCAGTAAAACCTTGAAATCACATGCACATCTCCATATCGTTCTCTATATCGTGGGGAATGTGATTGTAAAATTATAATAATTTCTGACTTCAAGTTTTTGAGTCTTTGCGTCCACATAAATTATGAAGTTGATCAGTGGCGACCATTTTGAATTTCAGTAAAACCCTAAAAAATACCTGCACATCTCCATATCGCGGCGAAGGCGATAGTAAAATCTTTGAATGATTTCTGACTTTATGTTTCAGAGTTTTTGCGCCCACAAAAAAATTGGAAGTTGACATCTGACGGCCATTTTGAATTTTTATCTTTCAACCAAAAAATATTTTTATTTTCCTGTACAGCATTCCGCAATGCATGTCGGTCAGATGGTACAGGCCAACAGAGGTGCTTAGCAGGGGTGGTTAGTATGGGCAAGTAGTTTCCAATTATAATAGTTAAATGTTTCCCAATTAACAAATTTTAATTACGTTTTACCACCGGTCCTGCTGACATGTCAAGGTCGAGTTCCATAGTTATTTTTATTGTTGGCACATACCTTTAACTCTATCATTTTATAATTTATTTTGCAGGTTGTTGGTGGAGAAGTTGCACAGCTTTTTTGGTATGGACTTGAACAGAAATTCTACCAAGGACTAGATGTTCTAATTGATCAGCTCTTCTGACTCAAATGGATACAATTGAGAAGCTGAAGCAGAAGGAGATAATTATTGTGGAACATATTTATAGGTCTTCACACACCATGTGGAGACTTGTGGAGAATTAAAAATTCAAACGATCTTCACAAAACTTTCACAGAGCATTATTTGAATGATTACATTGTTTAGATTCGAAATTAGCTAATTCCCGTATGCCCTATTCATGATGGCACTTCCTTATAATTCGATTTGTAACGCTCTTGTCGCCAATATTTTGACAAAATTCTCTCAGAGCATTGCCTGACTGATTACCTGGTCAGCTTCGAATAATAACTTATTTGCATATCCAAGATGACCATCACTGCACTTTCTTATGATATGACTTAGACTACATTTGGCAGTCTAATACGTACAGTTTAATATTTAATTACAGTGTAATATTCGAAATAACAGATCATTCTCTGACTGATTGTTCTAGTCAAGTTTGAAAATCGGTTAATTTGCATGTATATCTGAGGTGGCCACCACAGCCCTCCCTAACAATTCAACGTAAATGTTTTACAGTCGCCGATATTTATCGGATCTTTGCAAACTTTTCTGTGTATATTTATCAGACTGATTACCCTGGTTAACCTTTTAAACCCCGAGAAACAACCATTTTGCATCTCTGAAGAATGAATTAATTTCATACAACCTAGGGATTTTAGAACAGAAAAAATCATGAAACTGTTTATTAATAATAAAAAATCATTTGTTTTTTCGTCCTCAAAATCATGAAGTGAAATTTAGGCACTTTTAACTTTATACAAGTATTTATTTATTTATTGTTTTTTGTTTATTTTCAACTGAGATAAACTCTGCGATAACTTCAATAATTAATTATGCACTACATTATCTATTAGTATTCTATTTAGTGCTTTGAGAATTCCATCAAACAATGCTGTTAGTAATTTCACTTGCATGATCTCTGATTATCAAATTATTATTACCTGCTTAGTATGTTTTTTTGTATGTTTTAGGAAAGTGACAAGAATAGATCACATCACTAAAGGACTGCCATGGGGACATGTATGTTCGATGATGCGTAACTTGAGTCTGATAAAGAAGCTTCTATAGTAAAGGGGGTTAATAGACACTATTTTGTTTTGTATATCTGTAAGAACAGCTGCTACAGATTCCATAATTATTATTACTAGTAGATACATTTTTAACATTCAATTCAAACAGTTGATTGATGTTCATGTACACTTGGTCGCAATTTTAGTTACATAAATGAGCAGTTAAATTAATTTAATTATGAGAAGTGATTAAAGCTGAACGGGACATTGTTAATAGACAAAACATCAGTCTATTTATTTTCCAGGAGAGCCATTTAAAAAATGTATTGGGCGTACATGCCCCTCCTCTTGCATTCTTCGCTGTCAGTCAAAATAATAGCATATTATTTAACCTTCATCAATGTTGGTACCTCTGCTAAATACCAACCAGATATCATTTCAAGAGGTAGAAAGAAAAGGTGCATGAGAATTATAGTAGTAAATTATGTTTTGAAGCTATTTTTAAGGCAGAGTTCTGGTACAAGCTTAACGCTTGTAGTGCTAGGACCGTATATTTACGGTTTTAAACAATTTTCATACTCGATATAATAATGCCACTGGAATTGATAAAATAGTTGGCGGCATGTTCATTTCAGTGAACAATTAATTTTTGGAGATGTCTATTTTTTGTCATTTGAAGCTGGATGGAAATTGCGTTAGCAATTACAGCTTCAAATGAATGAAGAATAGAAACAAACAATTAAGCAGCACACGAGTAAAACGCTCGACTGATGCTAATTTTATTTTAACCAGTACTTCACCCAGTGACTCGGCAGTTTATGTGGTAACTTACCTCTAACAGTAGTCCATAAAAGTGACCCCTGTATCAGTATGTGGCTGCTGAGGATTATACATACTTTACTTTAACATTGCCTTATAGTTTAAATAGTGTACGTTCCTAGTATTTAAAGCTTGAAATACAAATCATTGATATTATTAACAAAACTACTCACTAAATACATTACCACTTGTTTTTGCAAGATATTTCCCAGCAGACACAAGACGTTGAATCAATGTTGATCCACCGTCTATGATGCAGGACTAAAGTTAAACCAACATAGATTCAACTTTTTTTGTCTGCTGGGTTGGCAAGTTTGATTCAGGTTATCAATCATTGATTTTCGTCCTGTATTTATTATTTTAAAAATTATATGTAAATTTTTAGAGGACACTTTGTTGTTGACTGAAGTTATTTGTATTGTCACGACATGATTTCTAGTGATAGACATTAGCCTAATCACTAAGTAGTTTAAATGATTGAAAGCACAAATCATCCTGTGAGACGGTTGCATTAAAACAACTTGTTCAGTTCTTGGTTCATTTGTTGCATGTGAGAAATAATAACATCTAAAAATAAAAACCTTATTTTTATCGACCATGGAAAGTCATTATACATTATATGAAAACAATTATGTCAAATAAATAATACAGCCTTAATTTATTTGTCACAAATGTATTCATATAATTTCATTTTGTAAATCACCTTTCAGAAACACTGGAGGCTATGTTGCTTTTGCTGACTTTCACTACAGAAAGAGAATTACATTTGTGTATTTTTGATAAAATAAATGCTTGTCGAGTATTTTATAAGTGTTTTATCAATGGAATTTTCCCGATTTCGAGGTAGGTCGACTTACCAGGCCGATCTCATGCTACAATGTTGCTCCGTTTGTCCATTTCTAGTATCCCTCCACTTACCAAAAAGCAGATTCCGCCTGTTTGAAAAGTTGGGTTATGATAATCTAAACATAATTGGGGTTGTCAACGAAACATGTCTGCGTTTGTTTGGACAATACTAAGGCCAAGGTTTGTTTTCTGCATTGATGCCTATTGCATCCTAAGAGATATTGAGAATATCCAGGGTAGATTATTAAGTAATAAATATCGAATGCCCCATTTTTTTCACCGTTGATTTAAATGAAACTACTCACCCAGAAAACACGAGACATCAATCTGATGTTGATTTATCGCTGGGCCACCGTTTGCGATACTGGCCCAACAATAAATCAACATTGGATCGATGTCTCGTGTTTGTTGGGCAGACTTATTTTGTTGGTAGGAAGCATTATGACCAAATCCAATTAGATTAGTTAGTTTGTTCCAATTGAGGTAATTTTAATCAGCTTACTAAAGTTGATATTTTTAAGTATTGTGTTCTGATGAATCTGAACACTGGCCTCGTTGTGATTAAGTGCCCTGAAGTCGATTTTTATTTGTTGTAGAAAATGCATGTTTTTTTCGGTTAACTTAATGTTTTTAATTTTCGGGATACTATGGGAAGATGGGGTGCCCCTCGCGCCGAAGATACCTGTGAGTGACCGTTGGGGTCTCTAGTATGGGCTCGCAATGGCTGACGAGGGAAACTGCCCAGCATTCTCCATTATAACACAAACTTCCTTTCCCCGTCGAATCGACGGTTCCAAGTAAATCACAAAACTCTTCCTCCACTTGTCATGTTTATTTGTTAAGACATCTGGCAACTACAACGTACAACCCCGCGCACGACACGTCCTACTTGACTCAGAGAGAGCGACCTACGGCACGTCCGTAGTCGCTGAGCGTAACATCTGAAGTGCGGGAAAAGTACCAAGACCGCATGGGCTCCGGCCCCTGTGCGCCCGGCACCAAAGTACAGAAACGAGGCAGTCGTCCACAGCTTCTCGCGTCCGGGAAGCCGAGGATAACTGCCACATAAACTAACAAAGTAAGGATCCTACATTACCCCCGGGTTAGTGATAACGAAGGGCCCAGCTGACGTGTAGGAGACTGCTTCGTGCAAGTAGCGGGGGTTGTAATAATATATAACCTCTTATAACTAAGCATAGTTTAAAAAAATATAGCGTGTGTGGTTACAGCGTGGATGGTTGACGTCGCAGCATTATAAATGAAAATTGTCCCATCCTCTTAACACCAACTGTCCTTTATTTATGTATTTATATGCTGCAAACTGCGACCAACCGATTCATTTATTTAACATAAATTTCTATTCGTATTTTAGCAATTAACTTGCTGAAAAATGTCTTTACATTTTATATATCTTTACACAATGCTGCCAGGTCTGGCATATTCATTTACAATTTAAAAACATTATTAATACGGTGCATGCGGTTGGGCCCACCATAGATGTCGTTAGGCGCCACTATGGCGTGAACCATCTGCACGAACCGGGCAGGAGTCTGGATTATTCGTCCGACTCTAGTTTTTCGCACTGTTGTGTCGGTCGAAATTTTGTCGCGATTAGCGATATTCGAACGGTTGCTTTTGGTCGAGTCGATTACGGCGTCAGCAGCACCCGGGGTTTTACCCCGTAGATGTAAAGGTATGCGGGAATACGTTCGTAAACCACCGCCGTTCCCATTAGCGCGGGATACGGTGGGGGCTCGCGAATGCGGCGCTATATAAGTATTGTCTCTGTTAGACAAGTTGACTTTAACATCTAGTTGCTTTGGGACTGTGGCCAATTTTTTACTGCTTCTGACTGCCGTAGACTTTTTCGTTTTAACACTCGTCCCGTTGGACGTCGGAGTGTCCGCACTACCAGGTCTAGGTGGACCCTGTGGATTCCTACTAAAGGTCCTGGTAGCCTTCGAGCTCTGTGGTTTGTTTGGCGTTTTACGCTGTATTGTCGTACCTGTCGTAGGCTCGCATTCTAGATGTGCAGGTTTAACGCGATCTAAAGAGACCGTCTCAACCTTGCCTTTCACTAGGATTTTCATGACTCTGCCACTCCTCGCGACGACCTTATATGGTCCGTCGTAAGGGGCGGTCAGAGGCGGCGCAATTGCGATTCGGCGCAAGAATACATGTGTGCATGTCGCTATTTCCTTGAATTAGAAAATGTTATGTTGTTGTGTGTCACGTGGCGGACATAGACGGAGACGCGACATGGCCACGCGTAGCTTGTCTGAATAGTTCTCCAAATCAGTGTTAGCGTCGACGGTGTACTGTTTCGTAAACTCTCCTGGGAGTCTAAGGGTTGTCCCATTTATCATCTCGGCAGCCGACCTGCCTAGTCTCTCTTTAACTGCGGAACAAACTCCTAAAAGTACAGCGGGTAACGTGATAGTCCACGGGTTCGTTGACTCGTGCGCCATAATGGCGGCTTTCAATTGACGGTGGAAATGTTCGACCATGCCATTCGACTGGGGGTGATAACTCGTGGTACGATTCCGTATAATCCCGAATTGATTACATAAACTATCCCACAATTTGGACTCGAATTGAGCGCCCCTATCAGTGGTGATAGTGGCTAGAGTACCATAACGAGCTATCCACCCGCTGAAGAAAGCATCGGCGACCGTTTCGGCTCTAATATCTACAATAGGTATGGCTTCGGGCCAACGTGTAGAACGGTCGACGCAAGTCAGTAGATATCTAAAGCCATCAGCATAGAGTAAAGGTCCGACTATATCTATGTGGACATGATCAAATCGCTCGGTAGGTTCAGTGAACTTTCCATAAACTGGGGTGTTGTGACGTGAAACTTTGGCAGTCTGGCAACCCTTACAGGTACGACACCATCTAGCAAAGTCGATATGCATGCCATGCCAGACAAATCGGGTATTAATCAAAGGTTTGGTAGCTCTATGCGATGGGTGGCCTAAACCGTGTAAGTTTGAAAAAACTTTTCGGCGAAATTTCGCGGTAAGGTACGGCCGGTTGTGTCCCGTGGACACATCACACCAGATCAATTGATTATCGAACGATTTGAGTAGTTTGAAATTCATAGTGGATGTAGTCGAGTGTCTCAATCGCGTGAATTCCGCGTCTTTAGCTTGGTCGAGACTTAACTCTTTATAGTCTATTACTGGTCCATCATGTATCGCAGACACTTTTGGTCGTGACAGCGCATCAGCGACGAAATTTGTCTCGCCTTTTTTACATATCTAATATCGGTGGTGAATTCAGCGATGAAAGCTAAATGACGTGTTTGTCGTAGGGACGCGCGTTCAGTCACGGATGACATTACGAATGTCAACGGTTTATGATCAGTATTAACGAAGAAATTTCGTCCTTCTAAATTGTGTCTAAAGTGTTTAATTGTGGCGTATACCGCAAAAAGCTCACGATCGAACGCGCTGTAACGTGTCTCTGCTGGGTTCAGCTTCTTGCTGAAAAACGAAAGTGGCTGCCACATCCCAATTAAAAATTGCTGCAACACGCCACCGACGGCGACATCACTAGCGTCGCACGTGATGTTGATCTGAGCCGTAGAATCTGGGTGTACCAGAAGCGTAGCGTTTGCCAATATTTGTTTTGACTCAGAAAATGCTGACTCTGCATTTTTATTCCACTTCAAATCGAAATTTGACTTCGGTGACAGTCTTGTATGTCCTTCGTTGGCAGCAGTCAGTAAATTATTGAAACGATGGTAGTAATTCACCATTCCCAGATATCTACGCAGTGCTCGTTGCTTTTCGGGCTTAATGAAATTAACAATCGTGTCAACGGCGCTGGGTAACGGCGAAATTCCTTCGGCACATAGGTGATGGCCTAGAAAACTTAATTCAGTTGTACTGAACTGACACTTCCCAGGACCAATTATAATTCCGTATTAGGATAGTCGGGCAAAAAGAATTGGTAGATGTTTCTTATGCGTTTTATGATCTGGGCTGGTTACCAGTAGGTCATCCAAATAGACAAAAACAAAATCAAGTCCGCGTGTAACGTGGTCTATAAAGCGCTGAAACGTTTGACCCGAATTTCGTAGACCAAACGGTGTTCTAGTGAAATTAAATAAGCCAAAAGGTGTAGTAACGGCAGTCTTATGTACATCGGACGGTCCACCGGAATTTGGTAATAAGCTGTGACCAATACAACCTTCGAAAAAATCTTCGATCCGGCTAAACGCTGCGTGAAATCTTGTATATGAGGAATCGGATAACGGTAGGGTACAGTCTGTGCGTTTAAACGACGGTAGTCCCCAAATAGTCTCCAATCGCCGTTTTTCTTTGGCACCATGTGAAGCGCTGAGGACCACTCGCTGTCGCTAGGTTCAATGACCCCTAGTTTTATCATCTCATCGAACTCGCGTTTTGCGGTAACAAGCTTATCGGTTGCTAATCGTCATGGTCGTGCAAACACTGGGTGTTCTTTAGTCACTATTTTATGTGTTATACCGTGTTTAACGGTCTCACCCTTTGTTGTAGGGCGAGTCAGTTCCGGGAACTGGTCGAGGAGTTTGGTGTACTCGTTCTGAACAGTGTCTACTCTGTTCAAAGACAGTGGTTTAATTGATGACAGTGAAGCGGCAATAGCTAGACCTGTCCGCATGTCTCGGAGACATCGGCTTCTCAAGTCTACGAGCAAATTATAGTGGATTAAAAAATCAGCCCCGATTATGGGTTGCTGCACATTTGCCACTATGAACGTCCACGGATATTCGCGCTTTAAGCCGACATTGACGACGCGTTTACAGTTGCCGTAAGTATGCATAGTACTGTTATTAGCTGCCACCAGGGGGAGACTGTCAGCGTCCGAAATCCCGTTAGCGCAAGATTTCGGCAAAACACTGACAGCTGCGCCCGTGTCAATCAAGTATCTGCATTTATGTCATTATCTGCGACATATAATAACTTAGAGTGAGATAACTTTGGAGAACTAGCGTCCGCGAAGTCATGCCGCGTCTTAGTTATACCGCCAGATGCAAGAGTCGCTACCTTGCTCTGGCTTAGCAGTTAAAAAAAAAAAAAGCGCAGGGGCTCCTGCACGTGCGTGCCTTATCACCGAAAGTCTGGTGAAAATAGCAGACAGGTGCATTAGCCGTATCTAATGTTTTAGCGGCGTCGTTTCGCTGTGGATTCGGCGGCGGGACGAAAGGTCGAGCATTTTGTTGCACATTCGTCGGCGGAACGAAAGGTCGAGCATTATTCTGTTCATTTCTATAATGACTAGGTTGGTTATTAACAAAACCTGAGGCCTGAACATTAGGAGCAAATGTAGGCGCAGGAGTATAGTTGTTGTTTACTCGTCCACGTCCTTTATTTATTTTCCTCTCTGATGTAGTCACGGTTTCTAGTTTTTTAATTCGCCTGGACAAATCCTCCAACAAACCAACTAGCTTGGTGATTTCCTCTACCTTTATTTCCGCAACCCCCGGCTTACTCTCTTCGACGTCCTTTTCAGCGGCCAGTGCCCGGTCGGCCAAAACGGCCAAACTTTCGAGGGTGGCACTGTCTGGTTGAGTCGGATGAATGCTTGGCGTATGACTGCCTTCCCCACCACGGCTTTCGTGCCAAAACCTGCTGTCTTTTGTAGACGCCACAGGAAACGCGAAGGAATGTCTGTACCAATTCTTTCACCCGAGATCACTTTATTAACCCTTTCGGGTGTGGTCAAACCTCGTCGCTCTATCAAAATTGCTTTCAGGCTTTCGTATTTATGAGATCTGAAAGGCTGAAGTAGCACGTCCCTCACATCTGATGCGACCTCGCCCGAAAGTGCAGCGCAGGTTAAGCTGTACCTCTCGTCATCATCGTTGATCTGGTGATGAGCAAACTGAGTCTCTATTTGGTTGAACCAGAGTTCAACATCCGTAGACTGCCTTCCGAGTGGTGAAGGGCTCCTTGAGGAATCGCTCCTAGAATGAGGACTCACTCGTCTAGCTCGAGCAATTCGAGCGAAATCTGCTTTAAGGCGTTGATACTTTTCGTCTGCCTCTCGGAATCGAACCTCATTGTCCTCACTGTCTTGATGATAATTATCTTTAGGTCGAGCACCCGCACCTTCTAAGGGCGTAGACATGAAGCCTTCACTGTCGTGTTGCTTCGACATTATGAAATGTTGTTTTGAAATTATCTAACTATTGAAGCATTTGAGATAGCTGGCGTATTGCCTCTGTGTCTATCTCAAACGTGTTTAAAATGGTATGTCATATTAACACATACCAACTATTTTGACGTGCCGTGCACGGATTGGTTGTACGTTGCCGTCAGGGTTGTACGTTGCCGTCTAAACCAGATGAAAAAATGTCTGTAATATGTTGAATCTTAGAATTGTAGACTGTAGAAAATGTACATGCTATGTCGCATGTTGCGAGAAACAGAGGTTGCAGATATAGTTGAAAATGCGTTGCTGAGATTGCGCCTAAGTGCTGTGCACTAGTTCACAAACGTATATATTTATTTTAGTGAAAACTGTAGGTCTATATTTGACATAAAATGTTTTCACTTATTCACACACATACATAATGATATAGTGAAAACTGTAGGTCGAAATTGTACATAAAAAATGCCAGATACAATTATGACATGCTATGCTAAGCTAAGATAATAGTATAATGCAAATCAACCTGGGTGAAAAAAAATATTTTTTTTTACACAAGTCGAAAAACACATGCAAATATTGGCAATGTTTCGCGATAGCGCAACTGTCAAATAGAATATTTCTGTATTTATAAAAAAATAAACTTTAGAAATAAACTATTGTGAGAAAATTTCGTTCTCAAACTGATAGACTAAATGTGACTGCGAATAAAAACAGTTACATTTATTATTTTAGAAAAATATTTAAAACATGACTGACAGTAGTCTATGCCTATTGATGATATAGTATATCATTTCGCTGAAAAATGATTTCTGTGATGAACATTCCACGTTTTTATTTTATAATGGCACGTTCATCACCGAGTCATTCTTAGAAACGTCTGAATCAATCGCTCGCTTTGATTCATTGATTGACGTATAAATCGGCTGTCGTCGTAGCGGTTGTGTTTATTTCGTCTGTGGTGGGTGTGTGTATGGTGTATTATCGGTACTGCTAACATGTGCGGCAGACAGCATGTGGCTGCTTGTCTGTGTCAGCATGCGTTGAACGGTGTGTACATAGAAAAATGAGCAGCGGCCGCGTCTCGCCTCACATTAGCATATTCATTACCTACTCCGTGCCCAAATAAGGCGCTAAAAGTAGG
This sequence comes from Flabesymbios commensalis, assembly GCA_964017125.1. Taxonomy (NCBI): domain Eukaryota; kingdom Metazoa; phylum Annelida; class Polychaeta; order Terebellida; family Flabelligeridae; genus Flabesymbios; species Flabesymbios commensalis. The sequence goes on from OZ024902.1 coordinate 18,023,483, forward strand.
CTAGAGCAATTACAAGCACCGGAGGGCGTTTCAACGTGAAAGAAAAATCTCACACAATTAGTGCTATAATTTCGTTTCCGAAACAGCTTATTTATATTTCCTCTCTTTCAACCGTTTTGAAAAATAAACTTTATAAATAATCAAAAAAATTATTTAAAACTAGTCCGTGTATAGTTTGAACACGTGAGGAATCAGCGCCACCAAATCAAAATGGCGGCCTAAATTATGCTAATGTGATGTGGCGACACAGGTCCACTATCCAAATGCATGCCGGTTATGGCGAGACACGTGTTTGCCCACGGCGGGCAATCAGCTAATCAAGGGGAACCAGCGTCCAAAATGGCGCTCACCTACCAAATACATTTACAATATTCAGCATTCTCTGAAATAACATATTATAATAGTAATAAAATATTGACCTACAGTCCTGGGAATATTTTTAACAGACCAAATAAGACCGTTTATTGACATTCATTTAGGGAAACAATTTTATTTTGGCCCTAAACTTGATAAAGGTTACTCGAGTCGAAGCGATATTTATAATTTCTTGTCGATTTTACTGAAAAATCGAAAAAATGACGAGGCTTCGTCTATGGACTTTAAAATCGAGTCACCCAATTATGGCAATCAACGATAAAAATGAGTTTCCGAAAATACCCACTTCCTATTCGCCTACAGTGGCATTAATAAGATAAAAGCATTTAACAAGCTCTTACATTGAAAAAATGATAGACTAAGTCTATGAGAAAAATTTTCAGGATTCTTCTAGAGAAACCGACATGGTCGCCATCTTGAAAAAGCGCCAAACACGTGGGATTTCGACCAAAAATAAGAAAATTACGCCGTTTTCGACGTAAAAAAACGTGTTTCTCCTCTGATAACTCTTTCTGACTAATTTAAACTGGCATATTGAGAATGACCTACAGTTTTCACGTACCTGATGAAAAAAATGCTATTGATTTTTTTCAAAAAATCCCTTAAAATTTAATCAAAACTATCCTTGAAAACAGCAGTTTTCAATTGGCGTCTTGGTGAAAATACTGGTACGTTGACTATCAGTCGTCAGGGGTCACCAGTATGGGAAGATGGGGTGCCCCTCGCGCCGAAGATACCTGTGAGTGACCGTTGGGGTCTCTAGTATGGGCTCGCAATGGCTGACGAGGGAAACTGCCCAACATTCTCCATTATAACACAAAGTTCCTTTCCCCGTCGAATCGACGGTTCCAAGTAAATCACAAAACTCTTCCTCCACTTGTCATGTTTATTTGTTAAGACATCTGGCAACTACAACGTACAACCCTGCGCACGACACGTCCTACTTGACTCAGAGAGAGCGACCTACGGCACGTCCGTAGTCGCTGAGCCTAAGTAAGCGTAAGCGCTGAAGTGCGGGAAAAGTACCAAGACCGCATGGGCTCCAGCCCCTGTGCGCCCGGCACCAAAGTACCGAAACGAGGCAGTCGTCCACAGCTTCTCGCGTCCGGGAAGCCGGAGATAACTGCCACATAAACTTAACGAAGTAAGGAGCCTACAATACAATGAATTAAGTCGAGATAACATTTGCCAGCCTTGTGACCCCAAATTATTTGTAATATGTTGACTGAACTTGATTTTTTCAACTTACGATTACTATATTTAGCTGATGGTGAAGAAATCGTTTCAATTTAGTAACGTGAATTTATTATTCATTAGTTGGCACATCCACTACTTTGTTCTGACAACTTAAATGTATGCAGTAAGCAACACTTAGAATAACATTACTGGGTGAAAGAGTTATATTTATGTTCATCAAAAAATGTGGTGTTCACCTTAAAATATATTTGCAGCATAATTTACTTCATTTTTTTAAAGTTTATCCGGCTAAACGGGTTTTACAGTGTAGACATTAATAATGCGCAAATCGTTGCAGATGCATGTTTCGGACACAACGCTGCAACATGAGGAAAAATAAAAGTATGTGTAATATTTTGAAAATTGAAATGGTCTAACTAACAGGGTAGTCGCGACTTGAATGCAAAAGAGTTTGACTATTTTGGCAGTTTTCAGCAAAACTGCAGCAATTTAATTTTGGGAAAGGTTTTTTCAATTCCCCCTTGACACCTCCCCGGATCATCATCCACTGGGGCTCAGTGTGGCATCTGTATCAACTTCTTCTTGACACTGTGGTGATGTGGTTATTCGCCCACTAGACTCTATTACTTACAATTTATACAATTATTTATTTGACATCCGCGCCTGCACATTTGAAATATTAATATCTGATCAGATTTAGCAATTTGGGTCATAAGTTGCAAATTTAAAAAATTGATCTATTAAAGGTGATCTATCACCCCTTATATGGTATGAATAATTTTGTCCTTATATGGGGTGATTGGCTATCATGTGACCTTCTCAGAGGGTCACATGATAGCCAATCACCCCATATATGGGAGTGATTGGCTATCATGTGACCCTCTCAGAGGGTCACATGATAGCCAATCACCCCATATAAGGGAACACTTGTGCCCCATCTTGTGGCAACGTTGATTTATTTGTCACAAATTTATTCATACTATATAAGGGGTGATAGATCACCTTTAAGTTATCTTGTATCTACATACAATTACCTTAAAACGGTATCACACATCTCTAGTGTAGGCCTACTTACCTCCGAAAATATGACCGTTGATTCAGACAAAATTGTGAATTCTGAAATTGCATGGTTTTGCGAAAATGTCCTTTAATGTTCAAAACAGAAATTTATATACTTTTCCAGGATCTGAAATTGTATGAATAAATGCACATCTATAAACACTGTTAATTTCATATGTCACGGCATTACTCTATTGAGATGTATCGCGGTATACAATCAACTATATAGGCCTACTCGACAGTAATAGTCTACAAAAAGAACGCCCTAATTCATTGAGCGATTGCATTTGCGCAATTGATAGTATTTCTTTTTTACTATTTAGAGTTAACTTGGTATTTCATTTTGTTGATTGTTTAGCTCTGTCCAGATCTATGCGAATCTTAGAAATTTTGGCCTGAAAGAATATGACAAAAGAGTGATTTTATTCATTGCGTCCATTATAGTAGAAGACGTAACGAAGGGAGGGGGGGGGGTGAGGGGGGAGTGGAGGGCTAAAATCGTCCAAAAACCATAGGACTGCTCGCTCCTTCAAAGGAGGGTAGTGGCGGATTCATGATATGAGCGACGGAAGATCGCCGAGTTGTCAACTTAGGCCCAGACACACTTTACACATCTGCGGCATGCTTTCCTGAATATGTGCAAATTTTGCTGCGTTCTGGTACTAGGCCTACCGAAAATTCAACAAGCTTTTATTCAAAAAGAGTGTAGTAATTTTTCAAGATATGCAGTCCCACCATAATAATTATAATATACCATGGGCCACCCGTAATCCCCCCCTCCTCCTGGGGATTTTTCACGGTGGTTATTTTTGTAGCCTCTGAATATGGACCTATTGAAATCCGGTTGTTTGCATTCAAGCTGTTGGGGCTAAATATGCTAAAATATGCAAATTAGGCAGGCATTACCGAAAATCCAGTTTCAAGCAATATCTCAGCAACTAATCAAATTCGAATCCTAAAAACAGTGTCTATCATACGGTTTTCATGGTCAACAAATGCAACAAAATATATCTAATTAGGATCAAAATAATAAATTAGCATAAAATATGCAAATTAGGCAGCCATTACTCAAAATCAAGTTTCAAGCAATATCTGATCAAGTTAGAATCTTGAAAAAATATCTACCCTATGGTTTTCATTGACAGAGATTGCAATAAAATATATCTTATCAAGATCATGAAAACATATTAGCATAAAATATGCAAATTAGCTCATTATAAGTATTATAGAAAATCAGGTTTCAAGCAATAGGGGCCTATGGCAAAGACCAAATAACCAAAGAGTAAAACATAAAATATCTACACTCCCATTTTTGTGGTCAAGCTTTCATCTGAAAACATTTCAAGAGTTCAGAAATGTCCACATCACATGTAATATATAACATTTCAACTAGTAATTGTGTACACACATGTAGTTAAGGCGTTGTGAAATATAAATTTGTGTAAAAAGACAAAACTCAAAGATATATTTTGATCTTTTAATACAGCAGTAGACCCTACTTTGTTTTCTTTACTTTATTAGGGTAACCCTATAACCTGGATCTCGTGGAAATTACTTTTAAAATGACAACTATTTGCTGTATAATTCTTTGGGTTTGGGCAACTATACTTATACGATGATACCAAAATGTGTTTTTTATTGTGATTTTCCTAATTTGATTTTTTTATGGTTTCCAGCAGATTACCTTAACCTATAGTTACATGATTGTCTGATAACACATACATAAAGTGACCAATAAAATAAGCATGTGCCTGTAGCATTTTTTATTTCATTCTCGTGCCAACTCAGAAGTGTGGGCTCCTTAATTTCTTAAGCTAATTCAGAACCTAATGTTGATAAAAGGTTGCCCACATATCCTGCTAAGCTAGTTATCAAGCATCGGAATACAAATATTAGGGATATCAACATGTTTATTAGGGATATGGGCAATTAAAAATGAACACATCGCCCGAACATATTGTGCACCTTCTGATTGCCAGAAAACTATTGCGTTGGTTTCTTCAAACAAAAGCCTTATTAGGAACATGGGTTTGCATAATTATTATAAAGGTCACGTACACTATGCATACTAGCTGGTGGTAACAAGTTATATAGAATATTAATAAAATAAAAATATTGTTTAGACCTATTTATAAGCACCTAGCGTTGCACCTGCTAATAATCAATCAGTGATATATGTCGAGACATGCTCTGGGTTTGAGTCACATGAACTCAAAAGTAATCAAAAAGAATATCATTTGTTTAAGCCCTTCGTGATTTCTGAGCTTATTTTATGCCCATACCTTCTAAATACCACTGACATGATGAAACTATTATTTTATCACACCTTGGTTAGATATAACTGAGCTGTAATATTGGACTTAATGGGTTATTACATGTATTATGTAATAATAAACCCATATTTGTTAATTTAGGTTATTTTTTTATTTACATAACATCTTCTACTGACATAACTAGGGTGATTTTAATTTGTAATCCTTGGGATAAATAACTAGAGTTGAACAAATAGATACAACTGATATCAAATTTACTGTGTAAAATGACCCATTAATTGTTCTTGACCTAATATCTTGAGTGAAAACTAGCAGATATTAAATGAATATATAATAAGTTGTCTAAAAATTATTGTCTTTAAAAATACCCCCTTATTGGGGAGGGGTAGGGGTTGTTTTTCATGTATGGTTTTCATATACACATAGCAAGGTTTTTCATATATTATAATGAATCCCATATTTGTTATTTTTCATTTTCACTTCACGTAACATCTTCTAGTAACATAACTAGTGTTTATTACGTGGAACACATACCTGGAGTTAAAAAACAATCACAATGAAGTTCATGTATTCTAGGGAAGTAAATTCACCACTTTAAATTCAGGGAGTACATATGTTTGATGAACCGATATTTTTTCCAGCCCTATTATTTTGAGTGCAAACAAGCAGATATTTTATAGATAAAAAATAAGGTGGCTAAAAAATGTTGTCTTTAGAAATCGCGGCCATGGTGAGGGGGTAGGGGATGTTTTTCAATTCTGGTTTTCATATACACATAGCACGAAAGACGTGTAATTTGGGATTTAAAAAGTCATTATATATTATAAACATGCCTGGAGGTAAAAAACAATCCCAACATGTCTTCTAGGAAAATAAATTTACCGCTTATAATTCAGGGAGTAAGCCTACACATGCTTGATGACCCGTTATTTTTTCTAGCCCTAATATTTTGGGTGCAAACAAGCAGATATGGAACAGATAAACATTAAGGTGTCTAAAAAATTAAAAAATCCCGCTCAGGAGGGAGGGGGGTCTAGAGGGTTTTGTTTATCTGGTTTTCATATACACGTAGCATAGGAGGCGTGCAATTTGGGATTTAAAGGGTTATTACATGCATTTTTTATTATTTTAGTTTCACAAAACATCTTGTAACAATACTACTGTTTAATTCATGGAATAACTACCTGTAGTTGAAAAAATATATACAGCATGCCTTTTAGTAAATTAAATTTACCGCTTAAAATTCAAGGGGGTACATTATGTTTGATGACCCGATATCTCTCCCTGTCGCAATATTTTGAGTGCAAACAAACATATATTGAATGGATATTGAATAAGGTGTCTAAACATTATCGTCTCCACATACCTCACCCCGGAGGAGGGGGGGGGGGGTAGAGAGGGTTTTCATATTAGATTTTTATGTAAACGTAGCAAGCAATATGTGGAATTCGGGATTGAAAGGGTTATTAAATATATTGATGAACCCCATATTCTTTAATTTTTTTCATTTTCGTCTCATATAGCATCTTCTTGTAACATAACTAGTGTTTAATCATTAGAATAAATATCTGTAGTTGAAAAAAATATCTACAACATGCCTTTCAGTAAATTATATTTACCGCTTAAAATTCAAGGGGGTAAATATGTTTTATGACCCAGTATATTTTCCTGTCGAAATATTTTGCGTGCAAACAAGCAGATATTGAATGGATATTGAATAAGCTGTCTTAAAATTAGGGCCTATCGTTTTAAAATATCTCGCCCTTGAGGAGGGGGAATGGAGAGGATTTTCATATTAGATTTTCATGTAAACGTAGCAAGCGATATGTGGAATTTGAGATTTAAATGGTTATTACATATGTTGATGAAACCCATATTATTTTATTTTTTTATTTTCGTCTCACATAGCATCTTCTTGTAACATAACTAGAGTTTAATTATAAGAATAAATACCTGCAGTTAAAAAAAATATACTTGTACAACATGACTTTTATGAAATTAAATTTACCGCTTAAAATTCAGGGGGGGGGGTGCATATATGTTTGATGACCTAGTATTTTTTTATGCCCCAATATTTTGAGAGCAAGTTTTACAAGCAGATAATGAATGTGTCCAAAAATCATTGTTTTCAAAAATCCCCAGGGGGCGTCGGGTCATATCTGACCCATGGATTTTAAATCCATGGTAAATATGGTCTCACCACCCTAAATAGGCCGAAATCCAGGGAGGTGTCTACTAATGATGGAATCATCACACAAAATATCTTTAATGCGGCTGTTCCAACCTCTAGTGAAACAAAATAAAATATATAGAAGTCATAATTTTGTGAATATTTAATAAGCACACGTTATCGTCTTTGTCAAGGATATCAGATATAACTGTTTGATGATAATCTCGCAGGGATACAGTGGGTTAAAATGATGTGTGTCTGTTCTGTGAAAGAGAGCACGGATAATAGCCCACTTTGAAAAGTAATGATCTTTTTACACGATAGAAGGCGTAGCTCAAAATCTGTCTGGCAAACATACCCATAGCGGGCCTGTTTTCGAACAAGGACATCTCAAGCTTTATCCTGATATGTCACACTAAATATCTAATAGGTTTGAAAGTGGTGAAATCGGCCTGCGGAATTGAGGCAGTTTACGTGTGTTTCAATGGGACTGGCATTTGGGGTGGTGAGACCATCACTAGACACAAGGGCTTTGCGTGTTCTGGTCTTTTCTTTGCATATTCCAGCTGCTTGATAAAAAATCTGCAGCTTGATATCTACATTTTATTGAGTTTTACCATCGCTGTAACAATCTAAGTGTAATAGTTTTTATTAGAAAATATATAATTGGTGAATAAATGTGATAGCTATGTCTAGAAGAAATCTGAATAGGCCGTGTTTTGATGATATAAGCCATGGATGAAATGCCTGGTTGGTAGTATAATTGTCATATGGGCCCAAATAAAAAGAAAATATAGTGAATTAAAGTATGGATGCTACTAATAACAGTCCACTCTAATATGTGTGGATATTTCAACAACAATTTTCGAAATAGAAGGTAACCATGACTGACTCTGTGTGACGAAATAGAGGCGGGAATAGCCACTTCATTTAACTGTTTTATTTAATGCGACTTTCATAGAAATAAAGCGGATTTTCATGATATCAATAATTTTGAAAGGGCTCCGAGGGCAACAGTTTTTAATATATTTGCCTAATTCAAAGACTATGTTGCTCAGAACACCTTCAAGCTTCATACCAGGTCGAAATAAAATAAAGGAAGAAAATCATATCTCTACATATGGTCTCACCACCCTAAATAGGCCGAAATCCAGGGAGGTGTCTACTAATGATGGAATCATCACACAAAATATTTTTAATGCGGCTGTTCCAACCTTTAGTTAAACAAAATAAAATATATAACGTTAGAAGTCATAATTTTGTGAATATTTAATAAGCACACGTTATCGTCTTTGTCAAGGATATCAGATATAACTGTTTGATGATAATCTCGCAGGGATACAATGGGTTAAAATGATGTGTGTCTGTTCTGTGAAAGAGAGTACGGATAATAGCCCACTTTGAAAAGTAATGATCTTTTTACACGCTAGGGGGCGTAGCTCAAAATCTGTCTGGTAAGCATACCCATAGCGGGCCTGTTTTCGAACAAGGACATCTCAAGCTTTATCCTGATATGTCACACTAAATATCTAATAGGTTTAAAAGTGTTGAAATCGGCCTGCGGAATTGAGGCAGTTTACGTGTGTTTCAATGGGACTGGCATTTGGGGTGGTGAGACCATCAGGGCCCCGTTTTATCAACCTTAAAAGATACGAGCTCGTATTAATAGCTCATTTGCATATGAGGATCGTTAAAATTCAACGGGTGGTTCAGAGGGCTCGTATCCTCCCTATACGTGTTAAAGAAGGAGACATACGAGGGAAATCAACGAGCTTATATATTCTCGTAAGTGGCAGGCCAAGGTCACGAGATCTCGTATCTTTTCAGCTTGATAAAACGAGGCCCAGTATACATCACTAAAAAAATAGACTCCTTATGACGTCAGTTCTTATTTGTGACGTCATAACTGTTGTCACATCCCATTGCTAAGCAGTGGTTTGTGGAAAACTCTGCAACCAGCATGACAGATTGCAAGATACAAATTACCTGCTAACACGTTTTATTTCACTTGAGTCTTTTACTTACTTGTACACAGTTTGTGATTTAATTGTTGCTCTAGACTTCATTGCAAAGATGCCTTTTTCAGCAAGAAGCTTTATTCGTCAACATCTAGCCGTCATTGGACGTGCAACTGGCCGTCTAATAAGACGCATCGGCAGAAATCTATTGGACGTGGATTGTCTCCGTCCAGGCTCAGAACATGATTCTCAGAGTCGGAACAGTCAGGGCCAAACTGGGGCTGGTGTCACTGATTCCAATGCTGGATCTCGCTCTGAGACTGAGAAACGGGGGCAAACAGTTCAACCACGTCGCCCACGTCTCCAGCCTCAGCCTGCTCGTGCCCCGTATACCAAGACTGGCAAGAGTGCTCAGTTGGTAAAGACCAAGACTGGTAAGTTGGTTTGCCAAGTTTCAAAATTAAATTTGGGCGTGAGTTCTCCCGATTTTCTGAACAAAAATGTCTTTGCCAACTTACTCACGATTAAATTGACAATCGTTCTTTCATACTAAAAATCATAGAAAATTAAGGAGTCGCTAAACAGCTAAAGCCTTGGCCATCATTTCCTGTGGTAAAATTTATTTTCCCGAGGTGGCACACCTCTTGGGTTTTCCCCCCTCCTGGCCCCTGGCCATTCATTCTTGTGCCAAGACCAAGTTGTGGGCGGCTGCTGCGTTCAACCAGGGAAACTCCTGATTTTAATAGGGCCTAGCCTACCCCTCGGAGTGAGATTCTCACTTTTTTTATTATCAAGTTGGCACTAGACTACTCACACTGTGGTTATTTTCTCAGTTTTTATGATAAGGTTTTTCTTACAGTTCTAAAGTTAGACTAGGCCTAGAAGGCTAGATCGAGTCAGACAGACAGACAGACAGACAGACAGATAGCATATTGTAGGGGAGAAGCTTGCAATTTCGGTCAGCTTGTAATTTCGGTCACTCACGGAAATAACGATTTTAAAACAGTTATAATAAAAATATTATATCATGTACAAATTATTGTGTTCATTTTTAATTTCGGAGACATTTTTATTTTCCATATTGCAGGCCTTCAGATTTGGCGTGAGTGATTGCTCACGCACACCATAACTCACGCAAGTGTGAAGTCAGGTGAGCGAAATACAGCTCACCTTAATCTTGTCAGATTTTTTATTAATTGCTAATTTATAGGTTTTATTCAATTTTCATCAACCAGTTAGCCATTGCATTTAACTTGGGTGAGTGATCACTCGCCTCACCACTTTGAGGTGAGCTTTATTTCACCCGCCACCAAATGTCAAATCTGAAGGCCTGATATTTGCTTTTATGTTTATATTTTATAAATCACGAATATAGGAGATTTTAGGGTTGTTTTTTGAGAGGTCAGAAAGTGACCTTTGGTGCACCTTAGATTTGTGACGTCATGAAGTAAACATTGAAACTTTCCCAAACAACATTTTCCAATCGAAAAGGTGAGTACCAATTATACATATTGTTTTAATCGTGTATTTTTAATTATGTATAAATGCCCACGAATGTTTCAATATAAATAATAATTGCGAAAATTAATTACAACATCTATTTCTAAAATAAATAGATGATTTATATTGACCGAATTTACAAGCCTATCTCAGCTTGCAATCCTTCTAATTTCGGTCAGTACCGTAAATGTGTTTCGAGGGTCAAGGCTACACGTACACGTGGTTTACAATTACCGTAAGTGAATAATTTTAGTATTTTTGATATTGAATAAATATATTAAAGCCTAAATATGCTTGGCTTCAATGATCAGTCCCAAAGATTATTCTTAAATCTCTGAGACTTGAGTCAATAGTGTTAATAATCTACGTCTATGCCGATGGCGTTGCCATTTGTAGACCTCATCAACCAATTTTGCCCAAGTTTGTTCATTTCACATAGATCACTGTCATAGGCTAGTTTTATTATGACAAAATATATATTCTATTCTCATTATTGCCTTATTTTACATTTTAATAATTTATAATAGGTAGACCTATGTGTAGACAGGATGCCTGTCTGACACTTCGTTTCCAAACAGGGAGCTGGATGTTGTTTATAGACTCCAGAAATTGAAACAAAATGGCGGCCGTTGGCGGGAAAACATCGATCTATTGACTCTACTGTTTTTCAATAGGCAGCTGGTCAGTGACCGGCAACCCCGCCAGCCAAGGCATGTGTTGACCTTTGTAAAACATCCTATTATGTTTATACTCCATACTTTAATCGCTGCGATACACAAATTCCTAAAAAAATACTTCTTGTAGTTAATTTCATTTAAATAGTTATTGGATTTCTAACGTTCTTCGAAGCAAGAAAATTTAAGCCTGCAGCATATTTATGAACAGTTTGCAAATATGTAAATGTATATCATCGCGTGTCTCCATAAATCCATAGGGCATTTGTGAATCGTTATCTTGACACTTACAAAAATGTCTGCTAGGCTGGCATCCAATCAGTAACCAGCTTACAAACGAAGGCTTAAAACGGACCACTTTCAAACATTACTTCCATCACTGATAATCTCGACTTTTTAAGAGATGTAATATACATTAATAATAGAAAATTCTTGTTTTACACTACATACTGCAATGAGTATTACCGTTCTGTCGATAACTGACAATGGGCCAGAGGATCTAGTGTTATCATCCCCATGACAGGAACCTGTACATTGTAGCTCTGCCTCATTCAGTCAAACAAGTAGGCCTACACTCCCTGTTAATACGATCACCCAAGATGACCATCCCATGTTCTTTTATGTTTATAGGTAGGCTATTAATATGTAGTGTACAAACTATTTGAAAATCCAGCTATTAAACTCACCATTTCAGCTTTGCGTCATTAATTAATATTTTTTTTTGTGTTGAAGTAGGCTACATGACATGAACTACATGAAGCAGAAGCATAGAATGTTGACCAGGGAGAACATTATATGGACTGAAAATGAAGAGACCTAATTGATAAGAAAATAATATGTGTCTATACAATAAAGGAGAATGATGCATAGAAAGAAGACATAAATATAGGAGAAAGTCTACACATGCAATCAATTGAAATAATTATTTCGATCCATTGTGTTGCATTTAGCATGTTTAGAGGGATTGTATGCATGTCATGGTAGTTGATTACATTAGTAGTTATATTCAACATTTCAGTCATTCTTAGCCCTACATGTAATATGTCCTATCATGCATAAATGAACTGCAGAAACATCTTTTTGTTGACGATGTTATGTGTTATGTTAAAAATAAAGAATTTGTGATGACAATAAAATTACATATTACGACAGGTTGCAAATTTGCATATGTTTAATATATAATTGGGTGGGTTTTTTTTAATTATAAAGAATAAGTCAAGAACAGCACCCTGTGTAACTCCATTTCAAAATATGACACTAGTTTCTGGTAACATAATAAGTAGTAGCATGTTAAAGTGACATTTCTGTCTATCTCATGTTATACATATACATATTTATTTGCATGATTTTTTCATTATATCATATGACTAATATATAGATGACAATAAATTCAATAGAAGACACAACATAAAATTTAAATTTTATCAACAACATCTTCGTTTTATGAATTTTAAATGTATTTATCAAACTGTCCTATATTCCTAGTCCCATTATGAAATGTTTCATAATATGAATATCATTGCATTTGTAACTGTACATGTACACATAGAAACGTTACATGGTCTTCAAGATATAATAATAAAAACATTATAGGTACATTTTGGCAACGAACAAACAAACAAACGAACAAATAAAAAATTGATATCAGCTTCAAATATTATCATTTACTGGTTGTATAACGGCTGCTACCGGCAGTAACTGCCGTTACAATCCTGTATTCAGCCGTTATAACTACATATTTGCACTCAAATGATCCCAATTACCATGATTATAAATACATTCCCTATGTATACAAATCTATACTAAACAACGGTTAGTTAGAAGTCTGTAGCCACGTGGTCCTGGGCATGTTATGGAAGTGCCAGTGATGGATTTTCAACAGGCCATTGTGAACTAGAGTCAGTGAATTGGCTACGTTCTGAGAGTACAACGTCATCATTGGAAATGGTAAGCCCAGACATGATTCTCGGAAGTCAACAGAACTTTGTATATTTTCCTTTAAGATATTATTAGAATTATAAAGATATAATACAGGAAAAAAATCTCACGTCCCCAGGGTTCTGTTCACACTCATCGTCGATTGGCGACCGCTCGCTCTCAGCACTGACACATGATCCATCACACAGTTCTGATTATTTTTAGTACAAAACATGTCTGTAGTAATAAAAATAACAGTTTCATATGGCATGACATGGGCCCCGCCATTTTGTTTTTTCAAATGGCCGCTCATAAGAAACAAAATGGCGGCACCTATGTCGGCTATTTTGTTTAACCAAAACGAGGCTGTGGTATCACTTCAAGTAATGAACAACGCCAAACAAAGCTTTTAAAAGTCTATTCCTACTGAGAAAGTTTCCCTTGTAGATCTAGACCCACCTAAATAAAAAGTAAATTATATTTATTTTAAAATAATTTGAATATCCCAAGATTCGTCACCGAATCTTGACATTTCAGTTCATTTGTTGCTTATTTTTGATGAAACATTTGTAGACTAGTGTAGTAGTCACAAATTAAATTTATAACCCACTAAGGTTTTCCCTGTAGCCTAGGCCTAAACCATTTTAAATCATGCTTTCAAAGGCATAATCTGTCATGTGAATTGCTCCAGGCTTCCAGTACATGCAGTAGGGCATAGGCATATGATAATATGATACCTATTGTGCAATTCAGAATTGAGTATTTATTTGCCGTGTTAGTATACCTATTAAATATAAATATAAAAAGTAACATTTTAATTAACAAGACATCTACTAAAAACGTTTTACGGTAATCATATTTTCAGATTCCACTGTGAAAACATGTAAAATGGCTGACCGAAGTTACAAGCCATGTGACCGAAATTACAAGCCCTGCCATCCTGTATTATTTTCAAAGAATATTAATATACCGACAACATAAATAAACGAATGTGTACACACATATTAAATATACTATACTGTAAACATATTAAAGACCCCAATACCGTACATTGGGTTATATGATTGCCATGGCGATGTGTTGAACTCAAGAGTGACCGAAGTGTCAAGCCTCTCCCCTATTGTCTATTGACAGAAATGAAGTCATTACAAACCTATTTGTCATAGAATGAGAGATATAGGCCTATGTATTCAAGATTGTTAGCTTGTTAAAAGCATGTGACAATAGTCAATAGGCCCTATACATGGACATGCCACATGGTAAGTATACTGTATAGGCTATATGAGTATGGCATAACATAACTAAAGTAAAGTAACTTTAAATCTGTCACTTTCGCGTTGCAACTTTTTCGCTCATTGCTCATGCAATTTTCATCCGATTGTCATGAAATTTTCCAAGTGTTAGGCTACTTTTCTAGTTTGACGGCACCTGCCCTGAAAATTTAAAGAAAAAATAGTATGTAGTTTAAAAGTTAGACCATTTGACATGTAGTTTTTGCGAAATTTGACGCTCCTCCATAAGCCCATTAAACGCTATCAGCTTTAATCACGAAATCCCACTACATGTCAAATGGTCTAACCTTTGAATTACATTCAAATTTCAAAATTGTTTTAGCGTAGGCGCCGGAATACTTGAAAACAGTGCTTGCTAAATTTCATTTAGCATTGATTTAGAACTGACTGAGAAATCAGTGAAAAACACCCAACGCTGCTGGAAGTTGACTGCAAGTGCAACTATAAAATCATGTTAAGTGACATTTACATGATAAACACTAGATATTTCGATAATACAAATCAAATGACAAATTACTACGGTACCTAAAATAAAATTAAAAGGCATTGGCAAGATGATAGGGTTTTATCATATTGTTTCCCGCACCAAAACCAGAGATAAAATAGCTATTAGGCATGACTATGTATAACATACTAGTATAGGGTCTAGAAAAGAATGGGATTCTTACACTGCAGTTTGCTTCACCAGATCCTGGCCCTGGGTTTGGGAGTAACGTTTTTTTTCAATTTGCTCAAAATCAACAATTTTTTTTAAATAATTTTGCCATCTTCCCTCAACATCCCTGAAAATTTTGTAGAATTTTGTTGTGCATTATCGCCACTGGCACTGACATGACTCCGTAACGTCAGTAATTGTAGCTTTGTAAAATTGTGTAGACCTCCATAATTATACAATTTTTTGTTTTAGAACCAGAACCCAGCTGTCTCATCAGAACAGTCAGGCGGGCATCACGCATTTGCTCTGATATTGGTGAGTGTTTCCCGTAGCTTAACTGTATTGTCTAACGGCGCATAAATATTGATACATACACTAGTACAGTAGTAGTATATATATATCCATATCTTCTTTGATTTCAAAAAGTTCAGTCGCTATAATTATGATGTTTGTTGTAAATTTGCTTCTTGCTTAATTTTAAACTTACAGTTAGGTGTGAGCTATTAACTTTGTCTGATACTGTATTTATATTGGACTATTTATTTTTCAGGAATCAGTACCTAGGTCTTGAGTGGTTTTATTGTGTACTGTAACATTGTGTAAGATTAGGCGAAATTCCGACGGTACACAATGGTTAGGCCTATATCCTACCTGCCTACTGGGCCATGTGTAAAATGACGTTTTTTTTACTTTTTTTAAAATTCACTTTAGTGTTAATATATTTATAAGTATGTTTATTAGACACAATTAAACACAAACAAATGTTGGTGGAGCTGCTATCCACCAACTTAACTGGTACTATAGGACAGACTGTTACTACATGTTCCATAGTTTGCATATAGTAGTAGTAAAGTATTGATTTACGTCACTTTCTTGGTGACACCCTTTTAATCAGATGGCCCGTTAGTCAAAAGTCCCGTTAGTCAGAAGGCTCACTAGTCAGAAGGCCCGTTAATCAGAAAACCCGTTAGTCAGAAAATCAGTTAGGCTTTTTTGTCAGAAGGCCCGTTAGAAGAAGGCCCATTAATCAGAATTTGTTCATTGCGCAGTGAACAATGCTGGGGGACGCTTCATTTGATATCTGCGCATGTGGAGGGGGGGAGGGGGCTATATTATTTGGTTACAACGTTTGTTGTCTAACTATTGATAAAAAAATGTTGAGAATTGTGCATAAAAAAATTATTCAAGGATACTTAAAAAATGCTGATGGTGTTTTTTAAAAAATCCAGTGGTTTAATAAATAGCTTGAGGAAGAAAAATGGCCTAAGAGTAAAATCTGTAAAACCCCATAGAAATTAATGTTGCGTCTCTAGGACATTAGTATTAGTACAGCAGCAGACACCACAAAAAAGCAATATTTAAGGAGCTCCCTAAACCGGCGGTACAACATTTGTATACATATCTAGAATTGTTCCCAGGGGTCTCTAGATACAGAATCTGGTTGATGACGTTGCCGGAAATGGCGGGCTGAGAATTTGACACTTTTGTACACCTACCCGATTTTTAGAGTAAATATTCGCTAAAATTTGATTTTAGCGCCACTCTCATTCTATTATAATGTTGGGCCATGTAAATGAAATATTTTTGGATTTATTTTTTTCTATTGATCAGGTCATATATCTATGGAGATAAAATATTTAAAAAATATAATTTAGCACTAGCATCCCACCTCTAAGGGCTGTTTCGGGTATTGTAAATATGTCGCAAAATGCAATTTTTCACTTTTTATTTTATTTTTTTGCATATAGTTTAGGACAGCATGTTCGTTTCTGCACGAAAGTTTCCATGAGCGGTACGATTTGGTTGAGATACATCCTTTGAGTCAGAATTAGCTTACCAATGCTTGATTCGTCCAGTAATTGATCATTATGGCCAATTTCAAAATGGCCGCCGTAAAATCCATGTTTTTTCCGAAATGTATTATTGAACATGGTTTTCTCAAATTTCGCATCACAAGCACGGTTTGAGTGTCTAATCTTACATTTTATCGCTCGTTCAAGTATTTACAAATGCTGAAATGTGATATTTAAGACTCAATCCAAGATGGCTGCCAGAAATGAGCAAGAAAATATTCAAAATTTCACATTTTTTTGCAAATATTTTCGAAGCACATGTTTTATCATGTAAGAAAACCCCCACGATCGGTGTTATTTAGTTCAGAGACAACCCTTGAGTGAAAATTATATGATTAGTGCTTGATTTCTAGAGTATTTAATCAATATGGCCGGATTTTTCAAATGGCCACCGTGAAATCAATGCTTAATCTTCAAATGCTTTGCTTAATTTTTATCTCAGAAACACGTTTTTTGTGTCTATTATTATATTTTAATTCTGAATGAATCCACTGAATATAGATATGTATATTTTAAGTGCTAGAATATGTTATTTAAAAACCAACACAAGATGGCCGCCGTACAAATGGCACATGATATTTTCGAAACTTTTGAAAATAGTTCATGAGCACACGTTCTGTTCTGTACAAAAACCTACCTCAGTGAGCGGTATTATTTGGTTCAGATGCATATATTAAGTCGAAATCAGGTGAATAATTCTTGATTTGTCAAGTAAATAACCATTATGGCGATTTCAAAATGGCCGCCGTTAAATAAATGCATTTTTGAACATTGTTTACCTAATAGTCATATCATAAACACGGTTTTGATGTAATATCTAAAAGCGACACAATCAGGCAAAAATCATAAAAAAATCGGTAATTTTCCTTTGGCTTTTTAATATGACCATATGATGTAATCATGTCCATAGACTAGAATTGCAATTTGTTTAATATTTTTTGTGCTGCGCATTTACCAAATAAGCAAAATATAGAAACGAAATTCCCATATTTCTTATTTTGGATATATACTACAGCAACAAAGGTCACTTTTGTAGTGGCTTACATAATTTTCAAGGTGGCTGTTATCACTTCTTCACTGGCCAAGATCAGTTTTGTAGTTGCTGAGATAACGTTTAAAATCGCTGTGATCACTTCTTCAGTAGTCATGATCACTTTTGTAGTGGCTGATATAACTTTGAAAGCGGTTCTAATCTTTTATTCGGTGGCAAATATCACTTTTGTAGTGGCAAAAATCACTTTTATAATGGTTGTAATCACTTCATCAGTGGTCAAAATCACTTTTGTAGTGGTTTAGATAATTTTTAAAGTGGCTGCGATCACTTCTTCAGTGGCTAAGATCAATTTGTTGTGGCTTACATAACTTTTTCAGTGGCTGACACCAGTTTGTTAGTGGCCAAGATCACCTTTGTAGTGGCTAACATAGTGGCTGTGATCACTTCTTCAGTGGACAAGATCACTTTTCTAGTGGCTGAGATAACTTTTAAAGCCGCTGTAATCACTTCTTCGGTGGCCAAGCCCACTTTGCATTGGCTAAGATAACTTTTAAAGTGGTTCAAATCACTTTTTAGTGACCAAGATCAGTTTGTAGTTGCTCACATAACTTTTAAAGTGGCCGTGATCACTTCTTCAGTGGTCAAGATCACTTTTCTAGTGGCTGAGATAACTTTTAAAGCTGCTGTAATCACTTCTTCGGTGCCCAAGCTCACTTTGCATTGGCTAAGATAACTTTTAAAGTGGTTCAAATCACTTTTTAGTGACCAAGATCAGTTTGTAGTTGCTCACATAACTTTTAAAGTGGTTGTGATCACTTCTTCAGTGGCTAAGATCACTTTGTAGTGGCTTAGATAACTTTTTCAGTGGCTGACACCCGTTTGTTAGTGACCAAAATCACCTTTGCAGTGGCTGAGATAACTTTTAAAATTGCTATGATCACTTATTTAGTCGTCAAAATCACTTTTGTAGTGGCTTAGATCATTTTCAAAGTGGGTGTGATCGCTTCTTTAATGGCCGAGATAACTTTTGTATTGGCTGAGATAACTTTTAAAGTTGATGTGATTACTTCTGCAGTGGACAAGATCACTTTGTAGCTGCTTAAATAACTTTGTCAGTGGCTGACACCAGTTTGTTAGTGGCCAAGATCACTCTTGTAGTGGCTGAGATAACTTTTAGGGTGGCTGTGATCTCTGGAGTAAACACCAAATCAGTGTTTCTAGAATGATCATTACGTAGTACATGTTTATTAATTACAAAAATTAAAGAAAACTGAATGTTCATTTCTTAGGAGACAAGGCTTCAGGTCACCGGGGCCAAAGCTGAACAAACGCATATTTTCTTGTCATTTTCACTGCTGCCATTTTATATTAAAGTAGGCCTACTTAAAAGGACGGGCCCAGGCTTAAATCATCTAAAAATCGGTGGTTTTATTTTGGCTTCTTAATATGACCATATGATGTAAACATGTCCATAGACTAGAACTGCAAACGTTTTTAATTTTTGTGCTGCGCATTCACCAGTTAGGCCAGATATAGAGACGAAATTCATGATTTCGAATTATTGACAACCATGTCAAAAATAAGAACTACGGGAATTTCGTCTCCATATCTAGCCTAACTGGTGAAATTTTGAGCATTTTCTTCACCATTTTCTGTCGGCCATCTTAGATTCGGTGGTAAATATCACATTATAGCATTTGTAAATACATAAGCGCGCATTAAAATGTAAGATTAGATACTAAAACTGTGATTGTGATGTAAAATTTAAGAAAACCGTGTTTGATAATACATTTCAGGAGAAATCATGGATTTTACGGCGGCCATTTTGAAATTGACCATAATGATCAACTACTCGAAAAACCAAGCATTGGTAACCTAATTCTGACTTAAGGGATGTATCCGAACCAAATGGTACCGCTCATGGAGACTTTCGTGCAGAAGCGAACCTACTATCATAAACTATATGCAAAAAAATTGAAAAAAATTCAATTTTGAAAAAAATCATTTTGCGACATATCTACAATATTCAAAATAGCTCTTCGAGGTGGGATGCTAGTGCAATTTTTTTTTTCACTATTTTTTCCCCACAGATATATGACCTGATGGATAGAAAAAACTAAATACAACACAATTTGATTTAACTGGCCCAAGGGCGGGGGCCCTAGGGTAGTGGTTAGCACCGCTGCCTTTCACGCCAGAGTCCGGGGTTCGGTTCCCGGTCTCGGCGGTTTGAAAGAAACAAAAAATTGTTTCTTCCCCATCCACGTGTGAAAGTTAGTATTGTGGGGAGCCTCCGTGACCGAGAGGTAGCGTGCTCGACCTCAGACCGCCAGGGCTCGAATTTCGAATCCTGTGTCTGGAGGACAGTGTCATCTCAATCATCTCACCATCCTCAGGAGGTTCTCCTGGCCCAGTTTAGCCTATATGTGCACAAAGGTGGCCTAAAGCCCGATTCATTTCATTTAACTGGCCCAACATAGTGATAGAGTGAGAATGACGCGAAAATCATATTTAAGCGAATATTTATATCTAAAAATCGGGTAGGTGTACAAAAGTGTCAAATTCTCAGCCCGCCCCCATTTCCGGCAATGTCATCAACCAGACTCTGTATCTAGAGATCCCTGAGAAAAATTCTAGACATGTGGACAAATGTTGTACCGCCGGTTTAGGTACTGCGAAAATTTGGTCCTCTGCTGCTGTACTATATATACTTTCGACTATTAGTTGTCAATAAGTCGATATAATCTTGATATAATCTTGAAATAAAATGCACTGGCGGTTTGTAGTTCGTACTCTGAAATTAAAAACTAACATTATTGATGACTGGTAGGTTGCTTGTTAATGGTTGGGTTATTTTCAGCAATGAGTGCGCTTTATTTTTTCTCAGCACTATTGTCTTTTTTGCATATTTAAACTTTACTGAAATAGATGTGAAAACTGTGTCATGAGGAAACGACACAAATTTTGAAGCCATCTGTTTAAATTATTATTATGTCAAGCGTTCATAAATGTATCATTTTACTCAGAATAAATAATAAATTGTTTGTCCAAATATTCTGATGACTAGCATTTGTCGACTCTTTTGTGTGGAAAGGCTTGGTTCGTGTTCGAGAAAGTGAAGTTTGCCTAAGCACAGCATAACTAATAAATCATGTGATTGCATTATATATTTTTACAGTGCTAATTAAGACCAGCCCAAAAATTGAATTTCATTATAATCTATTAGCATTACTTGTTATCGCGACCATTTTTTTCCTCAATAAGTTTCAAAATTCAGGTACTTACGTTTAAAGCAGTATGTTGATCATAATGCTTGACATTATTCCAAACTGTTCAAAGACATGGAGTGTACATTGATGCCTACAATATGCAATTATTATTAGACTACTAGTTATCTTGTTCCTAGGATATATGTCGAAAATTGACTGTTATTTACGGACAGCTTGGAAATGAGCACTTATTATGGGTATTTTTCATTCATTTGAAGCTGGAAATTACGTCAGCAACATTAGGTTAAAAAAGTAGCCTATTATTAACGCAACCCTTCTGAAAGTGCTAGACGTTGTTACTGGCACAAGTAAATAAATAATAACAAATAATTGGTCATAGGGATGTTCACAATGAGATGATTTCGATGAGGTAATTATCTGACTCTCTGACTAACGGGCCTTCTGACAAACGGGCCTTCTGACTAATCATCCTTACTTATTTTTTGACTGTCGGACCTTCTGACTAAGGGGCCTTCTGACTAGTGGTCCTTCTGACTAACGGGCCTTCTGACTAAAAGGCGAACATCATTTCGGTATGCTGCAGCTTTTCTTGGATAGCCTGCTTATAGGCGGATAGCCTGCTTATATGCGGATATAGGGCAGGGGGGGGGGGAGGTTGGGGTTTGTGCTAGGCGAAAGGCGCCCTCCCTTATATTTTGCCAAATGTGCCATCTCCAAATAGCAAGGGGAACATTTTTTGTATAATTGGGCCAATTTAAGGCTAACAAGATCACGAAACCTCCTTTCTTCGGATCCTGGATACGCCCTTTGGCTGTGTTTTACTTTTACAAGTTTTAGCATTTTACCATTTATAGGCTACTCTAGTAATCTACAAACTGAGAGTAGCCTAGGTGCATCATGTGACGTCATAAATGGTATCATCTCGTGCATCCTTATTCTTTGGTTGGATTCAATTTCTCAATCATTCTGTTATAAATCATGTAATTAAGGGGCCGTTAGTACACTCACAATCATCTACACTGATAGGGTATACTGATAGTCCGACTGAGTTATCTTTCTTTGTAAGTTTACCAACGTTAGCTTTTAGCATGTTTAGTAAGTATCTTCAAGATGATGTGTGAATTAATATTTCAGTAGTCTAGGATCTTCACGAGACTAGTCTAGACTATAGGCCAAGACTAGAGTCTATAAATGTAATACTCAGTCTATACTTAGTTATTAGTCCAGTTGTCAAATGGCATTTTTTTACTCAAGCGTGTTTCGCGGTATGGACGATGTTTTATGATTGATTCTGGTTCTAAGGGATGTCCTGAGCAGGAATCAGCCGGGTGCCACTTTGGCACCCTTGGGCGGAATTTTTCAAGGGCAAAAACAAAATGGCCGCCAAATATTTCAAGGTCAAATATGATTTTTCAACTAATGGAGCCAGGAACAAGTGTAATACCTCATTTTTATGTGATTTTGACTGGGCAATCCATTTCTTGTATTATTTTGATGACTCAAGGTCATCTTCAAGGTCAAAAAGACAATTTCAAGGTCAAAGAAACAAAAATACAATTTTTAACAAATAAAGATAGGAACATGTGTAATACCTCTTTTACATGGGATTTTATCTGAAAATGAATGTATGGTATTATTATGTTGATCCAAGGTTAGCTTCAAAGTCGAAAGTCCTTTCCAAGGTCAAAAAAAAAATGGTTGCCAGATATTTCAAGGTCAAATATGATTTTTCAACAAATGAAGCTAGGAACAAATGTAATAGCTCATTTTCATTTGATTTTGACCGGGCAATTCATTTCTTGTATTATTCGTATGGTTCAAGGTCATCTTCAAGGTCAAAAGGTCAAATATCAAGGTCAATTAAGCAAAATTACTGTTTTTAACAAATAAAGCTAGGAACATGTGTAATACCTCATGCAATTTTGACTGGGCATTCCATATCTAATATTATTTTGATTATTCGAAGTCATCTTCAAGGTCAAAGGGGTCAATTTCAAGGTGAAGTAAGAGAAAATATCATTTTTAACAAATAAAGCTAGGAATGTGTGTAATACCTCTCTTTATGGGATTTTGATTGACAAATCCAATTATAGTATTATTTGAGTGATTAAAGGTTATCTTCAAGGTCAGTTTCAATTCATGGTCATCAAAATTCAATTAACAAACATAAATAGCAAAAAGTGTTGTACGTCTTTTTAGTGTAATATTGACAAATAATCCATTTCTGCTACTATTTTTATAATTAAAGGTCATTTTCAAGGTAAGTGTGTCAATTTCAAGGTCAGGTAAGCGAAAATATGATTTTCAACAAATAAAGCTGGGACAATATCTTTCTGGTATGATTTTGGTTATTTGAGGTGATCCTCTAGGTCAAATGTAAATATCAAGGTCAAATATTAGGTCATAATAAATTGTCCTGGTGTATCTTTAACCGGATAATCTAATTCTAGTATGGTTTTAATGAATAAACATCATCAGAGTGAAATGATCAGACAACTAGAAGGCATCAAAGGGTCATGGAGAGGCGTCAAATAGCGACGAAAAAACATAAAAGATCAATGGAGAGGCGGTAAAAGGTGACAGAGAGGCGGTAAAAGACAATGGGGAGGCATCAAAGGATGTCGACGAGTTGCTAAAAGGCGCCCCAGAGGCGCTAAAGAGCGAGTAAGAAGGGTTAAAAGAACATGAGTAGTCCTTAAAGGGCAATGAGGAGGCATTGAAGGGCAATGAGGAGGCGGTGAATGGCAACGAGGATGCGTTAAGGGGCAAAATGGGGCGTTAAAGAGCGACAAGATGCATTAAAAGGTGGCGGGGTGGCATGAAAGGGCTATGGAATGGTGACAAGGGAGTACGTTAACGGGTGATGGGGCGGTGCTAATGGTTGATGGATAGGTGTCTAAGTGCAATGAGAAGGCATTAAAAAAGACAGAGAATCGTTAAAGGGCAATGGAGAAGCGTTAAATGGTGACAGAGAGACGTCAAAGAGCGATGGAAAGGCGTTAAAGGCCGAAAAAATGTTAAAAGTGATATAGATGCATTAAACTTTGATGGAGAGGCGCTAATAGGCGCTGCGGATGCGTTAAATGGCGATGCGAATGACCTTGAGGATGACTTTAAATCACCAAAGTAATAGGAAAAAGACATTTTTCGCTCAAAATCCCACGAAAAAAAAGTTTTTTACACATGTTCTAGCTGTATTTGGTAAAAATCATATTCTCCTTTACTTGAAATAGTATCAAGAATAGATTATTCAGTCAAAAAGGCGTATTACACTTCTTCCTATTTTGTTTCAAAAAGATCATATTTTTACATTTTGACCTTGGAAATGACCTTTCGACCTTGAAAATGACCTTGGATCAACAAAATAATACCATAAATAGATTTTTCAGACAAAATCACATGAAAAAGAGGTATTACACATGTTCCTAGCTTGATTTGTTAAAAATGGTAATCTCGCTTATTTGACCTTTAAATTGACTTTTTGACATTGAAAAGTACCTTGAGTCATGAAAATAATACAAGAAATGGATTGCCCGGTCAAAATCACACGACAATGAGGTATTACACTTGTTCCTGGCTTCATTTGTAGTAGTAGTAGTAAATAATTGCTTTACGTCACTTTTCGGCACAAAAGGTCTTTTAAGTGACATTCTAATACGATAAAAACGTTGTAGTCAATTGATGAGATGAATGATGTACAGATGATGATGTGAGGGTTGGGGTGATAGGGCATGGTGGGTTATTGAGAGCGTTTTCCTTCGCTCGCCCGATAAGGGGTTCTGGGCATGTCTAGGGGATATACCCCCAGACATACCCAGACGGCCGGAGACTTGAGTTTCGCTGTACAATTTAATGATGAAACTCTGTGGCATTTTGCGCAGCTCCGCTATCCTCGGGTCGGATAGTCCCCAGAGTAACAATAGGAAGAATCACTCCCTCTGGGTAACTCCATTCATCCCACGTGAGAGACCTAATGTCAAACAATTATTGCCGGTTATTTGAGGCTACCACGGCCTACATCAGCGCCAGCACAGATGCGGGTGCTGCATTGGCTCAGCTGTTGAGCGGAGGAGCCAGGGTACGCCACTGGCAATCCGCCCTGAAGATTATAGCCAGATACGAGGAGGCTGCAGCTGCCCTTGGATGATTGCTGTAGACTAGTGCTTCCGTACAATGCCGTACACAGGGCTTCATTTGTTGAACAATCATAGTTGACCTTGAGATATCTGGCGGCCATTTTGTTTTTGACCTTGGCAATGCCCTCTCGGCCTTGAAGATGACCTTGGATCACCAAAATATTACCATAAATGGATTTTTCAGACAAAATCCAACGAAAAAGAGGTATTACACATGTTCCTAGCTTTATTTGTTAAAAAGGGTATTTTTGCTTATTTGACCTTGAAATTGACTTTTTGACCTTGAAAATTACCTTGAGTCATGAAAATAACACAAGAAATTGATTGCCCAGTCAAAATCACATGAAAATGAGGTATTACACTTGTTCCTGGCTTCATTTGTTGAAAAAAACATATTTGACCTCGAAATATCTGGCGGCCATTTTGTTTTTGCCCTTAAAAAATTCCGCCCAAGGGTGCCAAAGTGGCACCCGGCTGATTTCTGCTCGGGACACCCCATAGTATCAGAATCAATCATAAAACATCGTCCATACCGCGAAACACGCTTTAGTCAAAATCCACTGGACTATATAGTCTGCTCGACGGTGGAGGATAGTCCTAAATGAAATTTAGCTTTTCGGTATCCAGTCAGTCAATTCTCAAGAGATGTAACCATTATTATCTAGTCATTTGGCAACAACCCTGAAAATTTCACGTAATTCCATTTCAAAAGTTAGACCATTTGACATGTAACGCAATTCTGAGAATAAACCGGAATGAAGCTATTGGGTTTATACATGTTATAGAGGAGCGTCATAAATAGACATTTACTACATGTCAAATGGTCTAACTTTTGAACTATACAATATTTTTTTACAAAATTTTCATGATCGATGCCAAATGACTAGAAAATAGGGTTTACAAAATTTCAGAAAAAATCGCTTGAGAATTGACTGACTGGATACCGAAAGGCTTACTTTCATTTTGGACCATCCTCCACCGTTGGACAGACTATATAACTCGCCGTCAAATTAACCAGGATCGCATGATTTTCGGCGATTTCTCCGTCAATTCTAAACCGATTTTCTTAAAATTTTGCAAAGGTCATTTTCTATTCAAATCCTAACAGCCCTGAATTTCGTAAAATTATATAGCGTATTTCAAAAGTTAGACCATTTGACATGTAATGAATTGAAATTACGACGTTCCTCTTTAAACCCATTAAACTAATTTTGGAGTTTTATTACATGGCAAATGGTCTAACTTTTAAAATATATTGAATATTATTTTGCGAAATTTTTACCCCTGTTAGGATTTTAATAGAAAATGGCCTCTGCAAAATTTTAAGGGAATCGGTTCAGAATTGACGGAGAAATCGCCGAAAATCATGCGATCCTGGTTGATCATTTTTAATTTGACAGCGAGTATAGTTGGGTGAAACCAAAAATTGGGGTAACTTTGTAGCATCAAAAATGGCAGTGAGGTGACCATCAAAGAGGAGGAAAACTACTTTATAGGTTTGGTGCACTGATCCCAAAAGAGCATGAAAAAGCCACTGGTTGCGCTAGAAATTTTTTTTTTGCTTTAAAAAATCATTTTAAAAAAGTTGCAGCATTCCACTTACTACTCCGTTACCAAATCCAAACCATTTAAAAAATTATGTTACTTTGTTTAGCTTGACATCACACTTTTAAACGTGATATCCTTATTGAAGCATAATACTAAACAATCGTACATCAAAACTGCTAAAAATTTAAAAAAAAATTGATGGGATGAACAAAAATCTTTATTTCAACTCCGTTACCAAGCCAAAAAATACTCAACTCCGTTACCAAATGTTTGGCTCGACATAAATATAAACTGTATATTTTCTTATCATAACATCGATCACAAATGGGTGCTCTATTAATATGGGGACAACGAGCCATGTTTTAAAAGACTATATCATCAACCATTATGACTGTAAAACCCATACAATTTGACAATTCACCACTCCGTTCCCTTTTCTTGGTAACGGAGTAGAGTGGAACGGAGTAGTAAAATTAAAAGTATTCTAGGGATTAATGAAAAGATCTGGGCAATAATTCAAAAATATATCATACGGGTGGAAATAGTCCCCATAGCAACTGTTGTAGGCATACAATCATAAAACCCAACTCGTTTTTATACCCACAAGGCTAGGAACGGAGTAGTAAAAACAAAAGTATATTTTCTAACTTTTTGGTAATACCTGTTTCGAATAACTTGTCACTCAACAATATTAATTCTTTCAAGGTGAAAAACTTGTATAAGGCCCTTTAGTGTGTCAAACTACACTTGATATAATTTTAGTTCATGATTATTCACTTGATGGGGCATGCTACAATAATGGTAACGGAGTAGAGTGCAAATGTGGGGACATGTATATTCATCAAAATTATTTATATCGATATCAATTTTAAGTCGAATTTTAATTATTAATTAGTTAAAGTGAACAATGTCTAGCCATGAAATGTAATTGTTAGAATTATATTGTGATTTTGTATCCTACAGTGAAGTTTTAAATAGTGGAATTTTCTCTGGGGACATGCCATTTTCCACGTTTCCATGACATAGAGCTCTTATAAAACCATATATATATATTTTTTTTACAAATAATCTAAACATTATAAAGTAGTAATGCCTAAACGTGAAGTTGCACCATTTATTTTTAATATTATTATATTTAAATCAAAATGTGGACCTTTTAAGTCCTGGGGACACTAATTTTATGTAAAATTACCCCAATGTTTGGTTTTACCCAGTTATAGGCCCATACACAAGCTAGAGACTCTGTATAACCAGGTAACACGTTACCTGGACTGCCACTACTGTGACTACTGTCTGTTTCACCCATCTTCCATTGGCCAGGCTAACGCGAGTGCATACCGCAGAAGCTCGGCCGTATCGAGTGCTATAATCAGTTATTCTGTCTACGTGGTCATGTTGGGGATGTGTGTGAGATTCAAACATCATTGGATGTTTCAGATTTACAAATATGTTATAAAAGGTCGCGAAGAATTGACCTCTTGTTCATCTCTCATACACAGTCACCTGTTTCCGCTGCTAGATGTACTATATAGACAAGTTGGGAATCTCTCATTTGGACAGTGACGTGTACCGCCATTCAGGGAGCTGGGAACACAATGACATCAGCGTGAGATTCCGAGTCCATCCATCTATCTGATCTATCATACCAACGGAAACAAGCAGGCTATGCTCTCAGCCAGTGTCAAGGCCTGGTCAAGGGCTCTCTGATTGGCCGGTCTTGCAACGCAATACATGCAAGTATCTGGCTATTTAAAATAGTTGGACTGTATGCTCGATCAAGCAAGGTATCGCACTGCTTGCTCGTGGGTAAGATAACTTGTTGTGGAAGATGGTTCACCAGATCCTAGGAGTAGCCATTTCTCAATTTGCTCCGTCGCTCTTGAAATTTTTTAAACATTTTTCTTGCGATCATTTTTTATCATCCCTCAACATCCCATAAAATTCGGTGGAGTTTTATTGTGTTTTCACATTTTCATCCTTATTAGATGGTAAATGTGGTCTATGTAAATGATCTCTACTCGATAAATTTGTAAAGAATGACCCGAAGCACGGATTTATTTGTTTCTTCTATGTGGAAGGAATGTGGGCCCACATCATAAAAAAGTAGATCTAGTGTATTTTAATAATAAATGTGGTCCCGTTTTGGTGAAATCACATTTGCGTTGCTATATAGAGCGGAAAATGTGGTCCCAACGTCATAAAAAATAGCTCCCCCTAAAAAAATACCCCAAATTCCAGCAATTGTTCCCAATGTTGGGTGAAGATGAATAAATGATCCACGAAAAAAGGCATGAGTAGGTAGTGAGATTATAGTTGAAGCGTCAACTCACTATATCACCGCTGCGCTCAACTATGAATTGTTGCATTCAGAAGATATGTGGATAAAATGCATGATAGTCATAACGTTACATGTATTGCAGCCTGTGTGCCGGTCACCGAAGAAGAGGCAGCTGAGGCCACGTCGTTGGCTGTGCCGCCCAAAAAGCCAAAGATCATGAAGGTGGCAAAGACCTCCAAGTATGGTGAGTAGGCCTACATACATGACTGATAATAATATGTCCAACATTTTGTAGACTAATTTGACCCTTAAAAGAGGTTAACTCACGACATAGATGCTAGAGCACTGATTTCGACATAGTAGATATAGTGAGTAAATATTGCTTTATGTCGCTGCACAATCATGTCAATATCGCGACAGAAGGAAGCCCGAAGCCGGGACTATGCTCTACTCTTATTTCGAATGACTTCAAGGGTTCTTTATAGTTCACAGTACATGTACCTAAGGCAGCACACTATACACTCCATGCTTTTGACCAGTTTGGGGCACTGTATATGCACAACCACGATGACAAATATCCGGCCTGACCAAGATTCAAACCTCGTAACTTAAGGTTGCAAGCCTCAGTCGATACGAATGGGCCATAAATGAGCAAGTCGACTACAGTAGGTCCCTGACCCTACTGTCAGTAGTGTATCTGTGTTTTTATTTGCTCTTCTGTAGCTAGGTTTTGCAATTTAAATGTCTTTAAATCTGTTGAACTACCATACGATAAGACCTATACTAGATCTAAATATCTATTGTAGGTAATTTTCAGTCACTTGAAGTTGTGGATCATTATTTCAGGCAGCCAGTCATCCTTATTTTAATTTGCTCTCACAGCACATGTTATTGGATTTTGTATATTAATGTGAAAGAAATTCTGCTTCTAAGCTGAACATTTGAATGACTAATTTAGCATTACTGCTGTGGTAAGATTTTCTTGACCCTTAAACATGGTATGAATTTAAAATGTTTACCCACATGAAGTTGCATCTCGCACTCGAGACCAAACATTTTCAAATGTTGACGTTTAGGCACAATTCATTCCAAATAAAATGATTTAATTAGCTGCTAAAAGAGGTAAATCATAATATAAGAGAGGAAAATCATATTATAATTGATATTTCTCATTTATTTTTTCAGTGGACGGTGATGGCGTGTGGGTGTAAGTGTTACTGGTCATTTATTTACTACACTATTTTAGAATGTTTCAAAGCAATTATGCTATTATATCTCAGTAAATGTATAACTTATGGAATTATAATAATTTTATTTTTCTATTATATAGATATATGTGTATTAAGCATAACCATTCTTCATTTTCTGTTTCTTTTTTTCAGGATATATAGCAGCCGAACTATTAAGGGGGAGGCGATTCTCCAGAAGATGAAGGTGAGGATGTCATACCGTATTAGATTATATATTGTGTATCAGCAATTTAGCTTTTTTTGCACCGGGCCATTTTTGTATTTATATTTTTATTTTGATGAACTGACCTGTAAATATCTAATATCTAGTTATTTTTGATTCAATGGAAAGTATCATTTTGTCAGAATTACACGCTGTAGCTCTTTTGATGAAGCCTATATCCGAGAACCTTGATGGAAATAATATTTATTAAATGTTGTAGGAGAGAGGAGTGAACGACTTAGACATCATGGCCCGCAAGGCTTTCATGGACGCACTTTATACTGGAGCGAAGATGGCACAGAGGTAAGTGGTCGGATCTGTAGTTATTCATTCAGACAGATGAATTGTGTGTGAGTATGGAAATTTCAAAGTGTCAACATTTTCGTATTTTCAAAGTGGCATGTATCGAAAACTATGATGAAAACTAAGCCACCTAGCTCAATTCCGCTTATCCTTAGCATCTGACTAATAAAAATGACCATACCCCTCTTGGACCTAATTGTTAAGAAACTGGTAATATTTTAATCGCCACTAAAAGAAAAGTATTTGTTCTTGTAAGCATTGTATTTAAAAGCATCCTTCTTGTTTTGGTCATTACATCGTTGTATCTGTCTCTGGTTGGTCTCTGTCTTGTCTTTATCTTCTAGTTCTCTTGTCCCTAACATAGTCTTTTCATTCTCTTGTCACTCCATTGTCTCAGTTGTTTTTCAGAATTTTCACTGTGTATTTATTCAGTCACTTCAGTGACCCGCAGCAAGTTTATTACATCTACTTTTACTTTTTTTTTACGTGACAAGTTAAATGTATCTAAAAAACATAAATTTCCCTGCTACTGCTTAATATCGATCACGTTTTTGTATGTGTAGAGCATAACAGTACCTTTAATAATAATCATCGCTGGAAAATAGAGTTTATAAAATTACGCGGCACTAAATTATATTTTATCAAATTGACTTTAATTAGATATATGATAACATAAGGCATGGTTGTTGAAAACGTTGATCTGCTGTTTTCAGAGACATCCCCTCGGAAGACTTTTCAAGAGAAAATATGATGGAAACTGTAAGTTTTTCAACTATTGATTACTCATTTATCTAAAACACCTTACGAATATATTTTGTTAATTTTAACTCGTGTGCTGCTGAATCGTTTATATTGTATTTTTCATTCACTTGAAGCTGGAATTGCTAACGCAATTTCCATCTTCAAATGACGAAATAATCATAAAAAATAAACAACTTTTAAATTGGATTATTTGACTCAACCGGAAACAATATTATCCATTTCGGTGACATATAATTTGGCTTACAATCTGCTTGCAACCAGTATATATACGGACTTAGCAGCACAAGGTTAATATAGAATAAACTGTAAATTGTCACCTCATGTTCTATGCAGCTTATCTGTATGGGATGAAGTCCGAAGAGTTTTACATTCTTAGCTGTGGAAAAGGCCGAGACCTTTCTGACAGCTAGTAGAATGGAGGAGCCAGAAAGTTTCAACTGACTTAAAACACATTCGACCATAATGAGAAAACTTCATAATCAACAACTCGTCACACCTGACTGATTATAGTACCTTAGGCCTACCATGATAATTAGTTTGTACTTTATCAACAATAACTCTCCATTCCCATGTTATAATGTCGAGGTCGGACAAAAAAAATAATGTAGCACTTAGTGTGTTTTAATTAAGGATAGTGTGCACAGTGAGGATAAATGTAATGTTAGAATAGTCATTCCAACTGTGATACAAAGACTAATATGTCCATGAAGTATTCTTTAGAAAAGAATCCAAGTTACCAAAATTACTGCCATTGTAGAAATGCCTTGTCTCACACTAATTGTGAATGATATTGTTCAAACTTGTGAATTAATTTTCCAAGACGATCGGGTATACTGTTAAAAAAATGTGAATGTTTTTCAGGAAAATTTATGGTGTGGCTTATTTCGTGTAGGGTTAATTTTGTGTTGGAAATAAAACATATTAAAAAAAAACATATTAAATTGCGTATAGATATGAAGGAATGTAGGTCATATTACAAGCCCCCCCCCTTCTCTCAGATTACATTTCTCAGCGATTCGTAAAGTACCAATAATATAATGCACTACAGGCTAGACTACTTCTGCTGGGCGCGACGTTGTAATCGCAATAATCCCTAGGTTTAAACTTGGCAGGTTAAACTAGCCTTGTTTTCTGTGCAGATTCATGAAGAAGATGAAGAGGACGAAGATGAAGATCTGGAGGACATGGCTTCCTCTGCTGTGGCCAGTGCTATCTCCACTGCTTTCCTGGATCCGTGGGGACACACCTACTGATCAGTATCCAAGAGGCAGTGACAGCTACCACCAGGTAAAATAACCTTTTTATAATAACCCTTTACCCCCTATTGACTTATATAATCATCTGACATTCACCACCACACATCCCTTTGTCCCCTTTGATATGAAAGGGTTTATCTGCCACTTCACAAAGTAGCAGATGCACCCTTTCACATTCAAGGGAACACCTTGCCTTCTTACGCACGTATATCTACATTTCCACGCATGTATTAGATTATTAGAAATATCATTAAATTTGATAAAATATTATTTGGTAGATGTTTAATTAATCCAATACTGCAATATTGTGATGTTCATTTTTCATAAATATAAATTTTATAATTTAACGGAATTTCCTGCTTCAAATGACAAAAAAATCCGATAGAAACAATTCAGGAGGACATGGGTTAATTAAAATTAGGACGTTTTTAGCTTTGATTTGATATATTTGACACGTGGTATATATGACCACAGTTAAAATAACGTGTGTAGCATCAACCCTTAACCCTTTCACCACTGAAGCCCGTTTTTATGTGCTGAATGCTATGGCATTCAACACATAAAAACGAGCTTCAGTGGTGAAAGGGTTAAAGCACTGAAATTCTTTCGTATAAACCACTGACCTGTATATGTGGTATAAACTATGGGGAACTACGGGTTTTTCTCAATTTGAAATAAGCATAAATACCTTCGTCAGCTCTTTCCGCTTCATTTGAATATCTTATTGTTATAAATTGTTTTACAGCCATTAAGTTTACTCTAACAGTGCGGGGATCGACATTAGACGTCAGAATCTGATGTCTACAATGTGACCTCTAAAGTCGGTCCTCGCACTGTAATGGTTAAAGCTCTAAGCACGACTATAGTCGAGTATATAGACTTCCTGCTGTGTCATAACCTGACCTGGCTTGTCTTCATTTTCAGGAGACGCTGACAAGTCCATCAACTTCCCAAGTCGTGTGTCAATTCCATGCACTCCACATAATACATGTGTACACATTTAGTAAGTAATTTATGCAAGACGATATGTTATACATCTTTGCATCGGGTAATTTATATCATTGTCATAGTTTAGGTGGTAGTTTAAATACTCTCGATCTATTCGGTGTATGTCGTTATGACTTTATCGGAAGGTTGCATATTTTATTTACAGCAACAGTTGAAGTGATATATACATGTATAGGTGATTTTCACCGACCTGAATTTGTAGGTCGCTGGTAACGTTTTCACCCCTTTCACCACCAAAGTTGAGTGCTTGATCTCTGGTAGTGAAAGGGCCAAGTGTGGGACTGGGTAGTGTACCGTACCTGGACCCATTTTTTTTTACTAGGCATTCTGCAGATAATAATATAAGTTGTGATCTACATTATGTGATAATGTTCAAGCCCCTCTGTCTGAGGGTTAAGTCTCTCTTTCTCTCTCTCGTTAGTTAAAGGTTGTCTCACTTTTGCCACACACGTTGGTCAGAAAGGAAAGTTGTCTCGCTTTCATTCTCCCTCGTTTTTCGCCATACACTTTAGATGGCTGATGCAAGAAGTTTTAACTACTTCCCACAGCGAGTGAAAGCGAATAAAAGAAACAGATAATCTTTGTTTTTTCACTCACTTTCACCACACACGTAAGTCTGGCAAATAAGTTGTGTCTCTTTTCTCACACGTTAGTCTGGCTGTCACAAAAAGGTCTCTGTCTTTCTCGCGCTTTCATCATGCACGTTAGACCGGTGGAAAAGGTTTCTTTTTTTCTCTCTTGATTCACCACACATGTGATTATGGCTGTGGCAAGGAGCTGTGTCCATAGAAGTCCTCCTGACGTTTTTGTCCTCATTGGACGATATGGTTGTTTGTTATCGTGTGGCGTCGTCCTGCAATAACTTTGTTGTCTGATACTTTTTCTTTTTAAACGATGCTATAATGTCACCCCATTAATAAATGTTTGTTAACTCTTTCAACTTAAAACGCCACAGCATTTAGCTGCCAAAAGCAAAAGTGGAGTTTGCTGTGAAAGTGTTCTTGTGATCCTTCCTTGTTGTTACTTTTACATTTTGTGTTTTAATGTTCCTGTGTACTGTCGCTTTGAAACCTTCCATTGTCTGAGTGACTAATTAACTGACTGACAGACTGACTGACTGACTGACTGACTGATTGACAAACTGTCTAAATGATTTAAAGAATGACTCATAATACCGGGTCATATTAGCGCCACTGGTTACTCGATCTGTCTTTGTGTGCTGAGGGAAGGAAGCTTTTCTGATGCCCTGGGTTGGTATCTTCCCCAGGTTTTCCCTGTCTTAGTGGGTGAATTTATTTTTATTTTCTCCTGGTTTGACATTGTGTTTGATCTGAAGATCAGGATGACTACACCATCCCTCTTATATGCTGGGTATACCAGACATATTGCGTTTTGACAAATATTTTATTTGTCAATTTTTAATCGTGGTATAATCATAATAAGGCTAGTTCCAAAAAAACGCCAATATAATGTTTGTAATCTCTCTCACCACCAAAGTCGCCAACACTTTTAAACTGACAAAAGTCGACTTTGGTGGTGAAAGGGCTCGTGTGACCATTCTCTAAGAATTTAAATTTATTTCCTGAACATGAGAAACCATTTCTCATGTTGAGGAAATGATATAGTTTGTCATGGATACAATGTTGGCTCACACTTGACCAAGATGTGTTCTAAAAAAGCAAAAACTAATTAATCTGTTCAATGGAGAAGATACAGTCATAAGGAAGATACAATCATACTTTGATTTACTTGTATCTCTTCACTTTATTTATTTGTTTTCAGTTTAATTAGAAGTGTTTTCTGGGTATGTCTGTTCAATTTACCTATGCCCAGAAACCCTTATGGGGTGAGTGAAGGGAACCAAACTCAATAACCCAATATACCTAATGACCCCACCCTCACGACGTCATCATCCTTTTTTACACCATTCATTTTTTAGTATGCATCTACAAATTCCACTGTTGTAATTGCTGCCTGGGTATTCATGGATCAGCAGGTGTAACCCCGATGGATTTTGACAACCAATATCTAGATCACTGGCCACTGCAGATGAAGCCATATCCTCCAGATCTTCATGATCATCCTCGTCTTCTTCCAGAATGTGCACAGGAAACACAGGTTAGGAAGAGTAACATAGCCAATCACAATGGTTCAGTAACCAAATCAATGGTTATCATAACCACCTCTTTATATTCTTTTTATTTGTTGTTCACCTCAATGATCCCGACAAGCAGTCGCTAGAGCACTGGCCACAGCAGAGGACACCATGTCTTCTAGATCTTCACCCCCTCATTTTCTTCCAGAATGGTTACCATATCTTTGGCTACTACTGCAGAGGAATTCATCCTGTCCACCTCTTTACGTTCTTTTTATTTGTTATGGGATAAACAAATTCCACCTCAATGATTCCGACAAGCAGTCGCTGCAGACATTACAGCACTGGCCACAACAGAGGACACCATGTCTTCTAGATCTTCACTCCCCTCATCTTCTTCCAGAATGATTACCATATATTTGGCTGCTACTGCAGAGGAACTCATCCTGTCCACCTCTTTATCTTCTGTTTATTTGTTATGGGATGAACAAATTCCACATCAATGATCCTGACAAGCAGTTGCTGCAGACATTACAGCACTGGCCACAACAGAGGAAGCCATGTCTTCTAGATCTTCATTCTCCTCATCTTCTTCCAGAATGGTTACCATAACCTTGGCTACAGCGGAGGAATTCATCCTGTCCACCTTGTTATCTTCTTTTTATTTGCTATAGGATAAAAAAATCCACCTCGTCGATCCCGACAAGTGGTCGCAAGAGCACTGGCCAAAACAGAGAAGGGAATGTCTGCTAGATCTTCATCCCCTTCATCTTCTTCCAAAATAGTTACCATAACCTTCGACTAGAGCAGAGGAATTCATCTCGTTCACCTCTTTGCCTTCTTTTTATTTGTTATGAGATTAACAAATTCTCGTCTGACTTAGCATATTACTATTGTTATCTCACTTTCTTGCTCTTTGTCACCATGTTATGGGATAAACACATTATTTATGATAATGTATCTCACGCATGCAGGGTTGGAATTGAGCATGCCTATAGTTTTCTGAAGGGAGGGCTATAGATGCAAAAGATGCACACATCAGAAGGAAATATGTTTAATATTACTCATTGATTGAGTTGTTTAGATACACTCCTATTATTATGCAGTTCTACATCATTCATTGTTTAGTTTGCATCTATAAATTGCACTGTTTTAACTACCGCCTGGATATTTATGGATCAGCAGAAGTAAACCGATGGATCTTGACAAGCAATATATCTAGATCACTGGCCACACCAGAGAAAGCCATATCTTCCAGATCTTCATCATCATCTTCGTCCTCTTCGAGAATGGTATCTCATGGTCTCGGCATGCAGGGTTAGAGCTGGTTATGCCTATAGTATGCTGAGAGGAGAGCTACAGACCATATGCTGCAGTAGGCCTACTCGTCTAAACGTTACTCACGTACTTCTGAGTTGTGCGAAATATACATCAGAAGAAAATATTTTTTATATAACTCTTTGATTGGGGGGGGGGGGGCGAAGTTGTGTTCACTGTAGGCGCAAAATTTAAAAGCCCCAACGTATTTTACAAAATCGAAAAAAAACTGTATTTACTTACAGTTTCCTGTCATTAATAATATTAGTAGTAAGATCAATGGGAGCATAGACCTGTCGGAACATAGAACCTTTAAAGTATAGAACCTTTGGGACATAGACTTGGAGCCACCTACTCACCCCACTCTCACATCATCATCTTTTCTAAATCATTTTCATGTTTTCATGTTTATATTGCACTGTTTTAACTGCTGCTTGGATAGTTATGGATAAGCAGGAGTAGCCCCGATAGATTTCGACAAGCAACAACCCACCATGCCCTATCACCCCACCCTCAAGTCAACATCTGTTCATCTCACCAGAGTACTGCACTGTTCTTTTTCATATTATAATGTCACTTAAATGATTATAAGTGCTGAAAAGTGACGTAAAACAACAATTTACTACTACTACTACTACTACTACCACTACTACTACTACTACTACAATCGGTGGTTAGATCACTGGCCACTGCAGAGGAAGCCATATCCTCCAGATCTTCATCGTTCTCACCTTCTTCGAGAATCGGCACAGAAAACAAGGGTTAGTAACAAAAACATAACCAATCAGAATGCTGTAGTAGGAGTAGCCCAGCCAATCAGAAATGTTATCATAACATTGGCTACCGCAGAGGAATTCATCCCGTCCAGCTCTTTATCTTTTTTTTATTTGTTATGGGATAAATAAATACACACATGATGGTTCCCGAGAAGTAATCACTTAAGTACTGGCCGCAGCAGAGAAAGCCATGTCTTCTAGTTTTTCATTCCCCTCATCTTCTTCCAACTAGCATATTACTATTGTTATCTCACTTTTTTGCCCTTTTATATTGGTATAAGCACATTTCTACTGTTATCTCACTTGGGTGTTTTTTATCTTTTTTTATGAAATATATTGTACTGTTTCAACCACTGCCTGGATACTGATCAGCAGAGGTGACTGTATCCGGGCGAGCAGTGGACAGAGCGCTAGCCGCAGCAGAGGAAACCATGTCCTCCAGATCTTTATCTTCATCCCCCTCATCTTCTTCCAAGATATGCATTTTTCGGTGTATAGATCGATATATAATATATTTTATATATAATTAATATTATCGTAATAAATAACAATGATTCATACCAAACAGTGACACGGTAGCTTAATATACCGTTGTACGGTAAAGGAGTGTCAGATATCGAAATAATGACGCTGAAGACCCATATGTGGTGGAACGATCAAGGCTCAAGAGTGAGTGGTTGATCAAGTCTGGAGAAGATGGTCCTGTTGTGACCAGTGCACTTATTGCAAGAGAATGATGTTTTATGCTGATATTTTATTTGTGTGTCTTCTCCTATCTGCATCTACAATCTCAGCCGTTTTAGACAGTAATTGCTGAAAACAATGCAATGCAATTTGGGCGACATTATACTTTATCCATCGCATTATAAAGATAAGTTAAATCCACAGAAGAACCTAAACAAAAAATTATACAAAACATAAGACGTATTTTTTTTTAAGATATTAAAAATGAATAATAAATATTTGAAAATAACATTCCAGCATATTTTGTCTGGCGAAGATGTCTCTAAAACGTATGCAACGTCAAGTCATATAATGTCGTCTACAAATTCGAACTGTTTCTAACATAATATTATCAAGTCTCTTAAATGACCGTCTTTGTTGAAAAGTGACGTTAAGCAACAACTTTATTTGCTTCTTACCTCCATTTCTTCAATACCCCTTTGTTGCTGCTACATGTTCTGAAGAAAAAGACTAATCGTTTTCTTAATTATACTAGATAGGCATACATTTATGCTGTGTTTTATTTGTGTCTTTTCATTTCATTTTTTTAATAAATAACTTCTTCTGGGCAAATTTTATGTTAAATCCGCTATGCATGCCCGGAACCCTAATCGGTTGAGTGAAGGAAAACGATCTCAATAACCCGATATATTAATAACCCCCAAGCCTCGGCTTCTAGATCGTCATTCCCGTTGTCATCTTTCAGAATGGTTACCATAACCTTGGCTACAGTAGACGAATTCATTTCTTCATCTTCACCCCCACCCCCCTCATCTTCTTCCAAAATCTGCACATATAACAAGGCTCATTTTTAGGTGTCTAGATACATAATACATATATATACAATTTATATATATAATTAATATTATCATTCATGACAAACAGTGACATGGTAGTTTAATATTATAACGGTGTATGAGAAAGGAGTGTCAGATATCGAAATCATGGCGCCAAATGCCGATATACACGTGTAGTGGGACGATCAAGGCTCAAGAGTGAGTGGTTGATCAAGTCTGGAGAAGATGGTCCTCTGATGACCAGTGCCACTCATTACATTAGGAGAAAGAAGTGACAGATATCGAAATCATGGCGCTGAAGGCCCCTATGCAGGGGGGAGATTAAGGCTCAGGAGTGTGTGGTTGATCAAGTCTGGAGAAGATGGTCCTCTGGTGACCAGTGCCACTTTCTTGCTCTTTATATACTTGTTGTGGGATAACCTTATATTCCTATTGTTATCTCACTTAATTTCTCTTTATATACTTGTTATGGGATAAGCCTATTTCTATTGTTACCATATTTTCTTTCTCTTTATATTCTTGTTGTGGGCTAAGCATATTCCTATTGTTTCCTCACTTTCTTACTCTTTATATTCTTGTTGGTGACATATCCCTATTGTTGCCCTATTTTCTTGTAATTTATATTCTTGTTGTGGGCATATTCCTATTGTTACCCCACTTTCTTGCTCTTTATATACTTGTTGTGGTATAAGCACATTCCTATTTTTACCCCATTTTCTTGTTCTTTATATTCTTGTTGTGGTTGATCAAGTCTGGAGAAGATGGTCTTCTGGTGATCAGTGCCGCTCATTTCATTACGAGAAAGAAGTGACAGATATCGAAATCATAACTATGAAGACCCCTATGCAGGGGGAAGATGAAGGCTCAAGAGTGAGTGGTTGATCAAGTCTGGAGAAGATGGTTCTCTGGCGACCAGTGACACTTCCTTACTCTTTATATTCTTGTTGTGGGCAATTTCCTATTGTTATCCCATTTTCGTGCTCTTTATATTCTTGTTGTGGGATAAGCATATTCCTATTATCACCCCCATTTTCGTGTTCTTTATAATCTTGTTGTGGTTGATAAAGTCAGGAGAAGATGGCCCTCTGGTGACCAGTGCCGCTCATTACATTGGGAGAAAAGACTGTCAGATATCGAAATCATGATGGCGAGGCCCCCTATGCAGGGGGAAGACCAAGGCTCAAGAGTGAGTGGTTGATCAAGTCTGGAGAAGATGGTCCTCTGGTGACCAGTGTCATTTTCTTGTTCTTTATCTTTTTGTTATGGGATAAGCATATTCCTATTGTTACCTCACTGTCTTGCTCTTTATTGTCTTGTTGTTTGCTTATTCCTATTGTTATCGCATTTTATTGCTCTTTGTATTCGTATTGTGGGATGAGCATATTCCTCTTTATATTCTTGCTGGGATAAGCAAATTCCTATTGTTACCTCACTTTCTTGCTCTTTATAATCTTGTTATGGGATTAGCATAATTATTCCTTTTTTCATCTCACGTTCATGCTCTTTATATTACCCTGGTCTTGTTTGTGTTGCATAATATTTGCTTTCCGTATTTATAGAGGAATTATATATACATATTGTTTTTGTCATTTCGCAACTTAATCGAAATGTATGTGTATAATGTTAGGCAGTAATTGCGTTACATTACAAAAAAATGTTCTTACATAAGCTAGGTCGTCTAAAATGTATTTCTACAGAATAATTGATGTGGTATCTACTTTTTGTAGCAGGATTAAGTATTCCTGTCGGATCAATCAACTCATAGTTTTGTTCATTCAGGCCAGACAAGTTCTGGACAAACCTTGTCACCTGTTAATAATTGGGAACAATGATGTGAGCTGATCATATTTTCAAACTTTTTTTGTCTGTTTTAATAACAGTAAAATAGAGTGATGTATAGTACATGGACTGATTTAATATAATTAATCCTTGGACCAATAAATACCCAATGCAAAGATGTTATAGCTAAGTCACTGCATATATTACAATTACTATTTGAAGCTATATTACTTGTTTCATGTCTACCTTTTTTGTCACCCATGGATTTATTTTAGTAATAACCTCCTATCTAGATTGATCAGGTCAACATATAAAGGAAGAGACACACGACTGGAAGTCAACATATAACATCATTCTCCCGGTGGAATGAGCACTGGTTAGCAGAGGACCATCTTCTCCAGATTTCATCACCACATACCCTTTGATCGTTACATGTTATATTATTACATTATTATATTTATTATACGTCATTAAAATATTACTAAGTTATTTAATACTGTCTTATGTCTCATTTATCACCCCATTGTGTCTGAAAGTGTTTTGTCCTTCCAACCTTGCGCCGACACCGCTATTTAGCTTTTGCTCCAACACAATTTAACAGTTTGAATTAATAATTCATAGGAAACATTCATCTCCTAGAGCCATTTTTAACAGAATGTCAAGGAAATATTTTTTTTGTAGTAGAAAAGTCTATTGGCAAGGTCTGTTTTTTCATGTGACCGAAAACTAGACTGTGGTAGCCATCTTGAATTTATTGATTTTAACAGAATCGAGTTTATGTTTAGTTAGATATATTGAAACATTGTATATGAACTTATATAAACTGCCAATGATTGATTTTTAAAAATCGTCGAGCTTATGTTCAGTCAATTTTAAACCTGGTATATGTAGGCCCCTCCATATATGTGTGCGATATGGCGTATTTTCACTATTTGGTCGTGATAAGGACATTGACCAAGTGTTCGACCTTAAATAACAAAAATAATAAAAGCAACGTATTCCCCATACGTGAAAAATCAGGTGTAGAACCACCATATAAGGTGTATAACACTAGAACCATGATATACGGTGTATGACACTATCTTTGAGATTATATACAAGTTTTTTTTTAAATAATTGTATTATTTTACCATCTTTAATTAATTTTATGTCTGTACCACGTTGCAGCGACTCTCCATAACGCTTATAGTTTTCCAGTATTTTCTATTCTTTCTCCGACCAAAATATCACTTGTCTGGTGCAAAATAGTTGCGCGAGACCTTCATTGAGTGAATCGTCTCTCTAAAAGTCTCCCCATAACGCATACTTTGTGTCTCTCCATAACAGAAACCAAAACGTTATGAAGTG
The DNA here is from genome assembly GCA_964017125.1 of Flabesymbios commensalis. Classification (NCBI taxonomy): domain Eukaryota; kingdom Metazoa; phylum Annelida; class Polychaeta; order Terebellida; family Flabelligeridae; genus Flabesymbios; species Flabesymbios commensalis. The sequence continues at coordinate 18,066,207 of OZ024902.1, forward strand.
AAAAATTAGTCACAAATCACTTTTTTACTCATTTAAAAATATTTATAACCCTTTTATGAATTTGAGATGTTAACTTACAAGTGACACTTGTTGAAATAGTAACTTCTCTTTTTGTCCTTTAAACTGTGTTACTTAGCATCGATATTTAGTATTGTTTATTGTCACTCCATAACAGTTGTGTTGTGATGGAGGGATGTAATGTTCGTTATTATTTCTCCATAACGACAATAATCGTTACGGAGAATAAATATTATTTCATTATTATAGGGTTTTTGTCATAAAGTGATTCTTTCAAATTAAGTGGTTAACATTATAATGGCCATGTTTAACTACCTGTTAAAAAAGGTACAAGTAGTAATAGGAGGGGTGCTATAATGGAAGAGGATAATGAGGTTTATTCTCCTACCTCTCTCCTCATTATCCTCCCCTCCTCAATTTCGGTTCTCTCCTCCTCATTATGAGGTAACGGAAAGTGAGAAGAAGGCCCCTTAATTATGCTTGTCCTCAGATATCTTCAGTCTCTAATAATTATACCCCTAAACCCCAGAGACTAGATATAAAATCCCATAATATAAGTGTTATAATGTAGGAGGAGGGAGTCGAGGGAAATCAGAGAGTCACTTTAGTGTAGTGCATTGTTTGAAAATTGTTTTTCCAATTTGTGTCACTAATAATTCTATCCATTCCCCCCCCCCCCCCCCGAAACTAAAAGTAAAATCCGATAATATAAGTGCCAGCGGGGAGAGATGACAGAGATCAGAGAGATAGCATGGTGCATAATAAATTATCATCCAAATGAAGGAACCGACAGAGGGCAGAGTTTAATTTAAAGGGGGGGGGGGTTATTAGGAATCTTGCAAGAATTTGACAACACTGTCGATTGCTTATATTATTTTTATTGCGCATCCTACTGCCTGCACGCAACACGCTACGCATTAAAATCATACAAACGTTTATGCACAAACATTTGACCTCTCATCTATTTAGCCACACACGCGGTTGCTAATATATATATATATATATATATATATATATATATATATATATATATATATATATATATTGACATTGACTATATAAAACTCATCATTTGTACAGCTGTATCCTAACTATGGACATTGTTTGTGAGAACTGTATCATAACAATCAGAACTCAGGCAAGTTGCAAGCAAACTCGATAGATTTGAAACGTTTACAATGGAAAATATTATAAAGAAAAGAGTTATAGCTTTACAGCATTTTAAAACCACAGGGAGCTTTAAAAAAATTGGAGAAGGATATGACACAGTAGACTAATAAATAACAATGCAAACTACAGTACTGATTTAGCAAAATGGGACAAGCTTTTTCAGTGGGGCTAGCCCCGGCTAACGCAGGCTAGCCCTGGGCTAGCCCCATGTTCTCTCCCCACCCCATTTGGGGCTCGCATGTATGCGCCCAAAGTTATAAAATCCTTTAGCCGGGCCGCAATGTGCGTTTTGGTATAAGTTCATATAACTGGAGCCGCGCTCATATCGCCGGGGCCCAAGCCATTCTAGAGCCTCGGCGAATTGAGTCAACGCCTGTATGTGTTAGTCAGGCGCGCTTCTCGTCTGGTCCAGTTTCAAGCTCGACCGGTGCGCCGGGCGAGCCTGACTTTCCAGGTGCCTGCTTTTTCATCTTCAGTTAGGTCTATTCCAGTGACCGTAGCTTCATAAAACCACAAATTTTCTGAATTTATACACTGAACTGCTTTTCCGATACTAAAGATAATGTCTAAATGCTAAAGGCTAAATGCTAAATGGCTAAGCAGAAATAAATTAGGACTGCAACAGGTCTAGATGTATACGCGTACGGACACTCAATTATTGCACGTTTAGATCAACTCAGAGCTGTTCAGATGATGCTGAATGTGGTCAAGCTGAGCGCGCCCTGTCTTGCCCAGAGCGAGCCTGGCCAGCCCGGCGAGATGACACATGGTTCACAGCATCCATGTTAGCCGCCACACAGTATACTGGGTGCAAGCCCAAGTAGGATTTGGGCGGGTATATTTTCCTGGCCCGAACCGTGTGGGGGCTCGAGCCCATTTCATGCGCTGGGCGCAACCAATACTGCGCCTGTCTCGCCGGGCTTGCGCCCGGGCTAATGACGGGCTGGCCAGCGTTAACGCAGGCCAGCCACTGATGAAAAATCTGTCCCATTTTGTGAAATCAGTACTGTATATTTACATCATTTATAATATGAAGTCGTGGAGACACTATCTCTTGTTTCACTCCAAAGTTTTTTGTGTTTGTATTATCACAAGTTTGATTCAATTGATTCTTAAAAAAATATACCTGTTCTTTATGGTCAAGGGCGGGGGCCCTAGGGTAGTGGTTAGCACCGCTGCCTTTCACGCCAGAGTCCGGGGTTCGGTTCCCGGTTTCGGCAGTTTGAAAGAAACAAAAATGTTTCTTCCCCATCCACGTGTGAAAGTCAGTATTGTGTGGAGCCTCCGTGACCGAGAGGTAGCGTGCTCGGCCTCAGACCGCCAGGGCTCGAATTTCGAATCCTGTGAATACAATTCATTTTCAAAGATATAGTAGCAATGGCGATGTCAAAATCAGATATATTTCTCACAGCTGAACTAGGCGATGGTATTCGTGTACGAGTCTTCTCATACAACGACCATATCGAAGTGGATATAGGCCTACGCAAGTGGGCGGCTTCATTCACACATACGTCTGCTGTTCCTACCAAGAAAGACTTAATCCGCAGAACTGCACTCGCTCACTACATGAGATGAGGAACAATACAATAGAACTGCTTTCTGACATAAAACAATGCAGTAGAAGAGAAGATAGACATTGGACGAGCTGTTTACATTTCTAGACCTGCAAGGACATCATACATACACATTCGACAGTGGTATATGGGAAAAGACGGAAACACAGTAGAGAAACCCGAAAAGAAAGGTCTTCGTATAGGAAATTAACACAGTTTAAATAACTCACCTCCATACTAGAAGAAAATCATCCCTAGAATCTTCAACAAGAGGCAAGAGTCGCACCATGTTATTTGGATCAAGATCATCAAAATCCTCTGGTATGTTTATTATGCAGTGCTTGTAACCCGTACGAATGTATGTATTATGCATAGGTTAATTAGATATTATACGCTATAATACTAAATGTATAACAATGTATTGTAAATTCATATTGTATAGTATATTGAAAATAAATTGTCATTGTATATAAGAGTTCTTGTTCCCTGCTCATATGTATTCATGCTACTACCAGCATCATGCCAATACGTTTTGAATCCCTTACGACGTTGCTACTGGCGGGTCCAACACAAAGCGGTAAATCTTTCTGGATAAGAAATTTAATAAAAAACACAGTGATGAAATGTTTAAAGAAAGTCCAGAGAAAGTAGTGTATTGTTACACAGCGTGGCAGAGAATGTTTGATGACATGAAAGAAAACGTACACTTTCATAAAGGTCCTCCATCACAAGGAATGGTCAAACGGACATATGCTATTAATATTAGATGATTTAATGCAAGAAGCATGCAGTTCAAAAGAAGTCACGAGTCTTTTCACTATACATTGTCATCACAAAAATATAAGTTCAATATTTATATCTCAAAATCTATTTCCTCCCGGGAAATGTGCACGCACAATATCGCTTAGTTGTCATTATATCATCCTATTTTGAGCCAAACGAGATAAGTTCAAATATTAGGTAGTCAAATTTTCCCAGGTCAGAAAGGTTAATTTATGTCAGCATATCAAGATGTTACAATAGTGCCATATAGATATCTCGTATGTGATTTACATCTTGCAACAGACACTCGATTTCAATTGGGATCTCACATTTCCCCGAATGAAGTGACTTGGTTTTACTCTATAAAAGAAAATGATTAAACGCGAAAACGTCATTAGTGCGTATGATATGCCGCAGTTATTGTTCTGTTTCTTGAGACTATTGCTATAAGCATGTAATAACGAAAAGCAGATACTAAAAGTCTTTAAATATATTACTACTAATTTAATTTTTCCTCAGTTTCAAACCATTCGTGAGGAAAATCGGACTTGTGTTGTGTACAATGGTAACATTTAAAAAAACTGTCGTAGCTTGTCCCTGGAGCAACACAATTATTGGCGTCCACATATTTGAATAAAGGAGTGAAAATGCTTGAATATGCGTTCTGTTTCCTAATTATATGACACCCGTTCCTATGTAGATGTAAGGAATGTACTAGACTTTTTAACCAAATTTAGGTCGTATTTGCTACTATTATAACCTATTACTGGTAGCTGGTTAACATATTTGTTAAATTCAACCTGTGTTTTCTTAAGAATTTTTGACATACCACCGTCTTTCAGTTTCTCCTGAACTGGAATCATTAATGATATTTCATCGTTAATCGCTGACATTTTTTATAAGTGTAAGCACGCAAAATAGAATTTGTTTAAATAATCCATTTTAAGGTCAAATAAGGCTTTTATATTAGAATTTACAAAACGTTGCAGTTCGGTGAAACCCGGGTACATTACTAGGCCTACAAAGGGAGACGCTGATCGTCTGATGTTCAGCTGTTCATTGATTATCAGTCTCTACTGGTTTTAGTATGCTTGGTAGTCATAAACTGCGAATTAGTCAAAATATGGATCATTTGTGGTGATTTCGTATTCAGCTAACTTATCATAAATCGATTTTATATCGCGATAATACTTACCTGGAAACACTAACATGCGTTCCCCTTCCCAACAGGTTTTAACATGAGTTTCACATTTATCTAGCCTATGAGACATTTGTGTACATGTGAGACATGTACATTTCTTGCAAAATTTAACTTTGTTTGTCACTAACATAATATGGTTCTGCCATGCGTTTAACAAAAATTGTATCTTGAAAAGTTTTTGTACAGGTATACAGGGTTGTGGCATACTCATTTTCATCCAAACTGAAAATGTTTATGTTAATTTCAAAATATGCCTCTAAATCAGGTACTTCTTCTAATATAATTCATTCAAATAATTCAGAGTTTTTGTTTCTCAATTTCTGCCATATTTGACTATACGCCTCTACAGTCAACATTAGCAACCTTGTGATGCATGGCAAGACAACGAAAAAAACATAGATTGTCGTTATAAGGCTTGCGTGTGATTGGATCAATTGTTACAGTTTTTATACTGCGTTTGGTTAACAGATAATCGGGTAATTTAATATTGGCACAACCTAATGCAAAGCTGTAATTGCATATCGAATGTTTGTAATCTCGAACAATTACTACTTACTATTAGGGCGATCCATATTTGTAACACATCCTCATAGTGAGTGGAAATCTGCCACATTACGAATCATTGCAGGTAATTGGATAACATGTGTGTTGTGATTTGGAAAAAAAGTACCTATATTTTTCAGTCTCAATGTTTTGTAGTATCATTCCTACAGAAAAATTCAGACGAAATGATACATTTTGCTGTTGGAAAATATTACGGATTTGGTTTTGTACCGTTTCTATCAAATCCGCATCTCCTTGCACAGAGAAGTTGAAAATATGTTCTAGATCGGCGCTGATGTCATGTGGGGCGTTCATGGCAAATCTATGCCGTCTGCATTCAGCTCGGGCTTCGGCAGGTGTTTTTTCTTGTCAGGACGGTTCACCCTGTACGTCTACCACTCCACCGATCATATGTTCTTCTAATTGATGTCTCCTTAGAATTTTCATGGTGTCAACACATGCGTTACATGTTCTACACCTCACCAATGAATGTGCGTTGTGATGATTGTGTAATTTACAGATCTACAATAAAATGCGAAATACATAAACATTTCTTTCGACGGACCATACCCTTTAGGTACTAATACAACAAAATAAGCTATATATAATATAATATCTAGCCGTTGAATGACGTATCAAATTGACTAATTGAGAGAATGCTTTATTGCAACCTCCGCAGTTATATTGGCTTGTGTTCTTCGGTCTTCCTTTACATTGAGAAGTCTCTATGTTGGGATTTTGTTGACGTATTTTGCATACCTATAATAACTTTTAAATAAATATACATTATATAATCAGTACAATATGACATGCATCATACTGTTGAATGTCGTTTCAAATTGTCTGATCTAGAGAATGCCTTATTGCAGCCTCCGCAGGTAATATTGGCTTCTGTTCTTCACTCTTCCTCTGCTTTGAGATGTTTGGTGTTCAGATTTTGTTGTCGTAGTTTACAGATCTACAATAAGATTTAAAAGAAATATACATTCTATAATCAGTACATACACTTTACGTATTAATACAATTAAATAAGTTATATATTTATATAATATGCATCTTACCTTTGAATGGCGTTGTAAATTGCCTGGGTTGCTGAACATCTTTCTTCTTGCTGAACTCTTTTTTTTAACCCACCTTCTTTTCGTTTTCCTCCGCATGTTTCTTCTCCTTTTTCTTCTCATCTTTCGCGTCCACCTCTTCCTACTCTCCCCCTCTTCTCCCCGCCCCTCATACTCTTCATCGTCCTCGTCCTAAAGCACACAAAATAGAAGTGACGTGTAGCTCATATCACACTAACAACTGCCATTTAATTTATCTTTGATTGCGGATTTGTACATAATTATATTGTGCTGTTACATCTTATATTTTATAATTATGTTACTATTAAAATTAGCATTACAAAAGAAACTAATTGAAAACAACATCACATTATTTTCCACTTCATGATTATTGTGTGATACCAGCATTCCTTCTCCTCCTCATTCTGCTCCCCTTCTCTCTCTCTTAATCCTCCTTCTTTTACTCCTTTGCACATTATTCTACTACACCTATTCCTCTTTTTTTTCCTGTTCCTCTTCATACTTCTTCTTCTCATCCACCTTTTTATAACCTACCCCCTTTCCCACCACCTCCTTGTTCTTTTTTCCCACCCCTTTCTCCTCCTCCTCACCTTTAGCGTCTTTAACCCCCTATCTGTTGCTCTGCTCCCCTTGTTTCTTTCTCATCCTCTTCTTTCTCTCCTTACCCTTTGGTTCCGCCTCCTTCCCTTCCTTCTCATTCTCTCCTCATTTACCTTCCTCATCCTTTTACTCATCCTCCTTCTTCTTCTCCTTATATTCCCCCTTATGTATCACCATCTTCGTTCTCCTTCTCTTACTCCTCTTTCTCCTCTTCATTCCCCTATCCGTCTTCGTTCTCCTTCTCTTACTCCTCTTTCTCCTCTTTATTCCCCTATCCGTCTTCGTTCTCTTTCTCTTACTCCTCTTTCTCTTTTCTAATTCCTCTTCTTTCTTTCATCTTGTTCCTCGCCTTTTTCTTCGAATGTCCTTCCTCTTTTTGCTGCTCCTCCTCACACTCTTCTTCTTACTCCTTCTTCTTCAACTTCTCGTTGTCCTCCTTTTCTCGTCTTTCTCCTCCTATTCTTCCACTTTCTATGCTTCCTTCGACCCTTCATCTTTCTTCACCTTTTTCCCATCCATCTTCTCGTCTTTGTCCTGTCCCTACTCCTCTTCCTTCTCGTCGTCCTCTTTCTCACTTTCTCCATTTCCTTCCGCCTCTCTCTTTTCCTTTCTCACATCTTTCTCTTTCCCCTCACATTTCTCCTACATTTACTCCTCCTTCTCCCCCCTTATGTACCACCATCCTCATCCTTTATGTTATACTCTATCCTCCTATTCCTTATGATCGGTCTCTTTCGCTTCATCCTCTACTTTACCCACCACCTTCTCCTATAATCAGTGGATCTGAAAATGTATCTCACAACAATATACATACGAATAATTGTTGCTCAGCTCCCCATTCTCCTCATTCTCGTTTTCTTCTTTTTCGCCTTTCACTTTTCTTCCGCCTCCTTCTCATCCTTTCTTATTTTCTCCTCATTACCTTCCTCCTCCTTTTACTCATCCGTCTTCTTCTCCTTATCTTCCTTATCTCCCCCCTTGTGTATCACAATCTTCTTTCTCTTTTATTTGTCTCCTTGTCCTTCTCTTAATTCCCCGCTCCCTCTTCGTTCTCCTTCTCTTACTCCTCTTTCTTCTTTTCTATTCCTCTCCTTTCTTTCCTCTTGTTCCTCACCCTTTTCTCGGAATTTCCTTCCTCTTTTTGCTGCTCCTCATCACACTCTTATTCTTACTCCTTCTTATTCAACTGATTCTTGTCCTCCTTTTCTGGTCTTCCTCCTCCTCATATTCTTCCACTTGTTTTCGCTTTCTCTCCACTTTCTCTCCATCTTTCCCTTCACTTTTTTCTAATCCACCTCCTCGTCTTTCTCCTGCCCCTACTCCTCTTCCTTCTCGTCCTCCTCTTTCTCACTTCCTCCTTTCCGTCTCCTCCTTCTTATTTCTGACATCTTTCCCTTCCCCCCCCCCTCCTCCCCCCTTATGTACCATCCTCCTCCTTTAATTTATACTCTCTCCTCCTATTCCTCATCATCCATCTCTTTCGCTTTATCCTCTACTTTACCCACCACCTCCTCCTATAATCGGTGGATCTGAAAGTGTATCTCACAACAATATACATACAAGTAAATTAAAAATACAACATACTTTTTTAATTATTTAACTGTGTACATGTGTTTCGATCTATGTTTTTTTATTTAATAACTGTGTCATGATCTAAATAAACATTACAAAAGGTAATAATTGAAAACAACATATTAACATTATTTTCAATTACATTAGTGTGTGATACATCCCTACTTCTGTTGCTCCGCTTTCCATTCTCCTCATTCTCGCCCTCCTTTTTTATTTTCTCCTCATTACCTTCCTCCTCCTTTTAATCCTCCTCCTTCTTCTTCTCCTCATCTTCCATTTTTTTCACCACCATTACAATTATCCTTCTTTTTTATTTGTATATTTGTCCTCCTCTTAATTCTCCTCTCCCTCTTCGTTCTCCTTCTCTTACTCCTGTTTCTATTTTTCTTCTTTTTTTCCTCTTGTTCCTCACCTGTTTCTCTGAACTTCCTTCCTCCTTCTCCTGCTCCTCCTCACACTCTTACTCCTTCTTCTTCAACTTTTTCTTGTCCTCCTTTTTCTTGTCCCCCCTCCTCCTATTATTCCACTTTCGCTTCCTTCTCCCCTTCATTTTTCTTCACCTTTTTCTTATCCACCTCCTTGTCTTTTACCTACCCCTACTCCTCTTCCTTCTCGTCCTCTTCTTTCTCACTTTCTCCCTTTTCTTCTGTCTCCTTCTTCTCCTTACTCATCGCTTTCTCCACCTTTGACCCATCCTCTTTCTTTTTTATCCTCATCCCCCTTTCCCGCCCTTCCCCTTTTCCACAGCCTCCTTCAACTTTCTCACAGCTCTCACCTTTCTCTTCATTTTACTCCTCCCCCGTCTGTACCACTATCCTTCTGTTTTATTTTATACCCTCTGCTCATATTCCTACTGCGCTCCTTCTTCTTTCTCCTTATCTTCGTTGTCTTCCCCCTTCTCTTCCCCTGTTCCTACTCAACTGACTCCTGATTATTTTTTTCTCACCACACTCCTAATTGTCCTCCCCGCCCTCTTCTTCCTCTTTTTTCTATAAGTAAAGCATAAAAAATAAAAGCAGTGTTTATTTTACAACATTTTCAACTGCCTTTTATTTTGTCCGTGGCTGCGGATATGTAGATAGTTATATTGTACTGTCACATCGTGTGTTTTATAATTGTGTCATGATCTAAATATACATTACAAAAAGGTACTAATTAAAACAACATCACATTGTTTTTCATTTCCTAATTATTGTGTTATCCAGCATTCCTCCTCCTCCTTAATCTCCTCCGCTTCCACTACTCTTTCTTCTAATCCTCCTTCAGCTCCTCCTCTTCCTCGGTATTCTACTATACCTATTTCTCCTTTTTTTTCCTGTTCGTCCTCCTACTTCTCCTTCTCATCCTCCTTTTTCTTGCCTACCCACTTTTTCGCCGCCTCCTTCTCACTCACTCATTCACTTCTCTTTCTGCACCACTATCCTCCACCTCATTTATTGTTTTATATTTCTCTCCTATTCCTACTCCTCATCATATTCTTTCCCACTTCTCTTGCCCCCTATTTCTCTCCTCTACGTCCTTTTTCTGCGTCATCTCCGCGTCCCATCGTCCTTTTTCTCCTTCATCTTCTTCCCATCCTCCATGTCGTCCTCATCATCCGCCTCTTCCTCTTCGTTCTCCACTTTGCCCACCTTATCCTCCTATAATCGGTGGATCTCAAAGTGTATCTAATAACAACATACATACACATAGTTTTTAGAAAACAACATATTTCTTCAATTATTTAACTGTGTTACATGTGTTTTTTATTTAATAAATGTGTCATGAGCTAAAAAAAACATTATAATGGGTAATAATAATTATTGAAAGCAACAATACATTATTTTCAATTCCATAATTGTGTGATACCAACGTTCCTACTTCTCTTGCTCCGCTCCCCTTTCTCCTCTTTCTCGTCCTCCTTTTTCTCAGCTTCCCCTTTTCTTCTGCTTCCTTCTCATCCTTTCTCTTCTGCTCCTCCTTACCTTCTTCCTCCTTTCACTCATCTTCATTTTCTTCTTCGCCTTATCTTCCTGCTTCTGTACCATCGTCCTCCTTCTCTTTTATATGTATCCTTGTCATCTTCTTAATTATCCTCTCCCTCTTCGTTCTCCTTATCCTACTCCTTTTTCTCCTATTCTATTCCCCTATTTCTTATTTTTCCCTCTTGTTCCATTTTCTTCTTCACCTTTTCCTCCGAATGCCCCTCCTCCTTTTCCTGCTCCTCCTCATAGCCTTACTCCTTCTTCCACTTCTCCTTGTCCTCCTTTTCTCGTATTCCTCCTTACCTCCTGTACCACGTCCAGCTCATTTATTTTATACTCTCTGCTCCCATTCCTACTCCGCTCCTTCTTTTTCTCCTTATTTCATCGCCTTCCTCTTTCTCTTCCTCTGTTCTTCTCAACTTACTCCTGAATTTCTTCTCATTTTTCTCATCATACTCCTCATTTTCCTCCCCGCCCTCCTCTTCCTCTCTTTTTTCTATAAGTGAAGCACAAAAACTTAAAGCAGTTTTTACTTTACAACACTATCAACTGCCATTTATTTTGTCTTTGACTGCGGATTTGTACATATATTGTACTGTCACATCTCATATTTTATAATTGTGTCATGATCTAAATAAACATTACAAAAGGTACTAATTAAAAACAACATTACATTATTTTAATTTCATAACTATTGTGTGATCCAGCATTCCTCCTCCTCCTCAATCTTCTCCGCTTCCCCCTCTTCTTTCTCCTGATCCTCCTTCCCTTCCTCCTCTTCCTCGTTTTTCTACTAGATATATACCTCTTTTTTTTATCTTCCTCTTTCTGCTTTGCCTCGTCCTCCATTTCTCGCCCACATCCTTTTCCACCTCCTTCTGCACCACTATCTGCCACCTTTTTTTCTATTTCCCCTCCTATCCCTACTCCTCTCCATATTTCTTCTCTTTTGCTACTTCTCTTACTCCCTGTTTCTGTTCTCTACTTTACCTCTTCCTCCGTATCCTAGCCTACTTTTTACTTCTCCCTCCAATTTTCCTCCTTATTCTGCTTCACCTCTCGATCTTCTTCCCCTCGTCCATTTCTTCCTCGTCATCCGGCTGTTCCTCTTCGTTCCCTTTTCCACCCCTCCTTTTCCCCCCTACTTTTTTAATTATTCAGATGTGTTACATGTGTTTCGTACTTAAACTTTTTTTAAATATAATAACTGTGTCACGATCTAAATAAACATTACAAAAGGTAATAATTAAAAACAACATTCCCACTTTTCTTCCTACGCCCTGCTCTTCCACGTCATCCTCTTTGTCCTGCTCTTCCCCCTTCTCTCTTCCTCTCTCTCACCTTCTCCTTTTCTTCCGCCTCCTTCTTATCCTTTCTCATCTACTCCTCCTTACATTTCTCCTCTTTTACTCACCCCCTTCTCTTCCTCTTTTTTGTTTTTCTCATCTAATTACTCATCCACCTTCTCTTCCCTTTCTGCACCACTAGCCGTCTCCTTTATTTTCTCTTTATTCCTACTCCTCTCCCTTTTCTCTCGCCTTATCTCTGTCCTCTTCTCCCTTCTCATGATCATCTTACTCCTTATTTATTTCCTCCTCATTTTTCCTATTCACATCTTCCGCTGTATCCTCTTCTCCTTATCCTCCTTTCTCATCATCTTTGTCTCCCTCCAACCTCCTCCACTTCCTTCTCTTTTTCCTACTCCTTCTTTTATAATATTTCTTCCCGATTCTCTTCGTCTTCCTTCTTTTCCTCTTCATCAATTTTCGTCTCCTCTCCATCTTTCTCATTCACCTCTCCCTACTTCTCTGCTTCTTCTCTGCGACCATCATTCTTCTCCTTTTCATCACCCTCCTCCTTTTCATATTTATTCTGTTCCTCCGCCTCCTCTTCGTTCTCATCGTCTTATATGTCAAAACACACAAAATGCAATGTGTATTTCACACAATCAACCACCATTAAATGGCGTACTAATTGAAAACACCATTACATTATTTTTCATTTCATAACTGTGTGACACCAGCATTCCTTTTGTTTTTCACCTCTTTTTTCTCACCCACCTCTTCCACTTCCTTCTCGTCAACTTCATCTCGTCTTCTCCAGTCCTGCCTCCTTCTTCTCTTTTCTCATCTCTTTCTCTTCCTCCTCATCTTTCTCCTCCTTTACTCATCTTCTCTCTTCTTCTTTCCTCCTCTTTATCCTACTGTATCACCATCGTCCTCGTCGTTTAATTTTCCTCTTTTTCCTCTTCTTTCTATTTCTCTCCCTCGTCGTTGTCTTTCTCTTCGTCCTACTCCTCATTCTATTGTCCCGTTTCTACTCCTCTTATAGCTTTTTTATCTCCTAATCCACCTGTTTCGCGTCTTCTTCCTTCTCAAATTTGCCTCCTGCGTTTGTTCTCCTCATTTTCATCTTTCTCATTTTTTTTCTCATCCATCTCCTCTTCTACATCCCATCTCCTCTTATTCTTCCATGTCACCCTTTTCACTTCCCTCCTCGTCCTCTGCCTCGCTCTCTACTTTGTCTTAAAAGTCTTTCCGTCGTCCTCCTTCTCCTCCATTACGTCCCCCTCCTCCTGCGGCTGCTCTTTCACTTTTTCCTCTCTCTTCTTTTTCTTTCTTTTCTTCCTTCTTCCCCCTCTCTTAATTGTTCTTCTTCACATCTGTCTCTCTCCCTTATCCGTCTACTTTTTATTGTCCTTTCCCACCACCTTCTTCTCGTCTTCCTCATATAATCAGTGGATCTGAAAGTGTAAGTCACAACGACATACACAAACATTTTTTTAAGTGCGCTACATGTGTATCGAACTTTAACGTTTTTCAATGAGGATTGACGTCAGCTTAAACTTCCTCTCTTCTGACAACTTCAATATGTTGGTTTCTGTGTCATTTATACTTCAGTCGACACCAGTCATAATAATTTGGACATGTATCCGAATCACCCTGTGTCTTGATAGAGGCGTAACTGAAACCTATGATATTTCCATCCATTTGCAAATAATGGTTATATGAAAAAATCAAGGTTTCCAAAAAATAATCAAGTGCTGCTAGACATATCATTTCATTTTTTAACTTCCTGAAAAAAATAAACATAAATACATTGATAGCAGACTAATATTAATATTCTACTCGATCCAGATATGTTAAACATTGTTTCTTATGAATGATGTGTTTTAAATTGATAGTTATGAAAATATCAATTTTAGAATAACAGTAGACTTAGTCATCTTATAATTGTGGTTGAACATTAAAAAAGCTAACCATGATTTTTTTATTTTATTATTTTGGTTTATTCAAGCTCATATCACTTTTTCTGTTGGTGGAATAATGATATTCTTCTAGATAGCTTCGGCTAGATAGCTATATAATTGTGTAGTTCTTCAAGTATACATCCCAACAATATGCATGCAACTAATTTGAACAATTAGTAAACATTAAAATTTCACAGATTTCATGATTTTTTTCAAATATATTATGTTTTTTTCGAAATTTAAATTTTTCAACAAAGTTCCTAGACAACGAAAATACCTTCATTAGAAACCTTCCTGGAACAGAACTAAGATGCTAAGTGATGATCATCTGTAATGGCTTAAATGAAACATCACCCACCATAAAACATTTCATTTGTGATGGTCAGTGAACTTCAGTATTCAGGCCAGGGTCTGTGTCGCCCATTTTTTTGATGTACGTGAGTCATAATTATATGTGCTGACATGTCAATTGCGAACATAACAATTATATCATTTATTCTTCTTGTAAATTCAAGCTCAATATCAGCTCATCTGTTGTTGGAATAATGATGTGATATAGTCTGCTACAACAGGTCTTCAATGTAGTTCTGCAATAATACCTCCGAACAACATGCATGCAACTAAATGTAAAAATCAGGTAGTTAAATATATATATTTTTAACAATGTTTGACTTTAGAATTAAGGCATATTTTATGTCTGAAAACCCTGACGAAAATACCTTCAGATGAAGATATTTTGAGCGTCAGCTTCAACTTCCTGTGATGTCTTATCTATGGTTATAAAATAACAGATTTCAAACAGCAATTAAATATTAGCCTGATATATCTCATCATTGGGATATTTATTGTCAACCTAGTTTGAAATATTTTTCAGTGTCGTAATGTTGCTCAAAATGATAAACAGGCAGTATTGCTGAATATTGGCAAGAAAATGTTATAACGGTTTACTGGAACGACGATGATCAGCTGTGTTAGATTGAATAAAACATCATCGAGGATATACGTTTTCAGAAACCTGTCCATATTCAGAGTGGGGTCTATATCGCCCATGTGTCGGTCCACATCAGTCATATATTACATATTGTGGGGTGCCTTGGTGACCTTGAGGTAGCAAGCTCTACCTTAGACTGCAACATTTCTAATCATGTGTCTTGTGAGCACTGTCATCTCAGTCACCTCACCATCCTCAGAAGGTTCTCCTGGCCCAGTTTAGCTTATAAGTGCACAAAGGTAGGATAAAACCCCATTAATTTATTCATTACATCATCCATACTATCTTGTATCTGAATCATTCATTTTAATTTGCACAATCGTGCTACAGAAAAAAAGCAAAACTGCAGGAAATGTATTATCAATACTGTTAATACATTTCACTGTGAAGTTTAAAATTGAAAACTATATATATTATTTTGTAGTTTTACATGTTTTATTCTGAATGATGATATTCGGATAAACCATGATATGTGGATTTATCTCATCACATTTGTTTGAAATCCATATTCCAAGCTTTGAAATGTGCAGCAGTGTGCTACGCACCATCCATTAAACTTTCCCCTTTGTCGAAGCTAGGTACTTGTTGTTGGGATCGTTTCCGACTTCAGCAATAGTCGCAGTGCCTAAGTTGTATCACGTCTATTATGTCGTTTACCTTAGACACAAATTTAGTTGCCGATTTCAGCCTCTGGGGATCGGTATTCAGGTTGAGAATCATGCCTTATGACTCGGGTTAAAATCAGCTGAAATATATTTCTGTTAACTCTCTCTGTTAAAACATTCAACATACAGAGACTCACAAAGGCTACACAATACATCTAGTGTTATTGTTCCATAAGTTGGTGATAACTGAAATAATCATTACATAGGTTATCTATCCAGATCATTGAGTATTGATATTACATTAGCATAAATATATACATTTAGTCCTATGCGGCCGGCATATTATCGTTAATTTAGTCGCTCAATCTGGCTTTATTAAAGAGTTGACTTATAACATTGTACAACTTAGACAATGTCCATGACAACAAACAAAATCACTGACCTTTGTCGAGTTCAGACGTTCCGACCATACATCTAGTCGTCGGTAGGCTACATACATACAAGAATCCCTTCCCTGCTTGCTAACACGAATTTGCTCAGGTAGAAAAGGTATTGTATTCAATACACTTTGACGTTTTGATACATTTACGGTGATGCAGTTTTTAAACAACAAGATCAGCAGTACAAGGCATATCATTACTATAACCAGTAAGTTATGATATATCTTAGGCTTCGTATTGGCCACCACTATAACCAGGTCGAGGTCTGAAATCCCACAGGAGAAATGTAGCCTCTCACTGGTGACCTGGTATTTAAGGCCATGACGGCGTTTCTCTTGGGTGAACAAGGGCAGGATGGTGTCATCGTGTTAACCATACTACGCCGATAAACAAAGGATTATAACGCCATCAAACAATAGATTTATTATATGATGTCATTTCTAGATGTGAAAGACAATTCACTGCTTGTGATGATATAAGCTTTCAGTTCACCCCACTCTTTACTCCGGCATTGCGTTAGATCTCGTTATGGAGTGACCTTTTTTTCTTCCTCCTCCCACCCTATCAAACTTTCAACCAATATGGAATGTTGTATTGTCATGTAGTTTACCAGATTTTGAGGTAATTTTTTTATAGCAAATTTCATTCATATCACAGCTATATCGTCGCCTCGGAGCTAAACGATCCTATCTGCCACTCTAACGAGCGTCAGATAGGATCCTTTAGCTCCGTGGCGACGATATATCAACACATCCTATACATACTTTATGTACGTTTTTGTATGAACGAATTAGGCTTCTACGTCATAAGTTTTTGTGTAAATTAAATACTTCGTTTGTGATAAGCCTTCTTACATCTTTGAAAAATAAAATATCTATAAATATAAATAACCAGATAATAATTATTGCATATTTATACAAGTACGTCATTATTGACCTGTAAAATATATACTCACTTTTTTTAACATAATAGATGATTGACTGCTAATCTATTTCAGTTCGTATTTATTGTTTCCTATAGCGCACGTTTTCAATAAAAAATGGGATATTTTGCTTTTCATCAATATTTCTTCAGACTTGATTGTTCAATACATTGTGTGAGCGCTGTCTTCAAATTACCTACTGAACAAAGAGGTTGTGCTATAAATTGACTGGAAATCATATCAAATCCATTCATCTCTATCTACATTCATTCCTATATATGATGTTTTCATCCATAGAATAATAATTCGTGTAAGCCAGCCACAAGTTGGTATAGGTAGAAGAATCTCGCTCTCCAAGGCCTATAACAACCACACCGGTAGTAAACTACTAACTGTTTCTGGTTCTAGTTGACCATTCTATAAGATCACTTATACAGTGTTTTTTAGTGAGTTTGTAGTGTTTCGTATAGATTTCAGGCCAACAACATCCCATCTTAACAAAGCAGTCTGCCTGTCCCCTTCCCCTATTATTATTGTTGTTTTTTCATGTTAGCGACACTACCGGTACCTTTAGCTCTTACTTGTCATCTGATGGTATCAACCCTATCCCTATGACCTTATTTATCAGAATGACAGCGTGATGCACGAGTGATCAAGGACTGTGAGGCTTAATTTGAATGAAGGCGTAATAATAGGCTATGTGACGTCATATCTAGCTGTGATAAC
The DNA here is from genome assembly GCA_964017125.1 of Flabesymbios commensalis. Lineage (NCBI taxonomy): Eukaryota > Metazoa > Annelida > Polychaeta > Terebellida > Flabelligeridae > Flabesymbios > Flabesymbios commensalis. The sequence continues at coordinate 18,083,603 of OZ024902.1, forward strand.
CATTTCACAGCTTGGCGTGAAGTCATATCTAGCTGTGACCACAATTTCACAGCTTGGCGTGATGTCACATTAATTCAAAGCACTGTTCCGCTGTACTAGGCCTACTCCCCACCCCTCATTATGACAGCTTATTATTGAGTCAAGCTGTCAAGTTGATTGATCCCAGGTGTTTTAACTGGGCTTCAATTTCACTTTAACCTTGTTTTAACCACCAATGGTTAAAACAGACTTAATTATTTACAGATCAGTCTTCGCCCACTTTGAATGAACATCATTCATGGTGAAAACTGATTTCAGTAGACTATATAATATGGCGTGTTATGAATTAGTTTTTAAGAGAACTGCCGTTTATTATGTATCAGGAGGCCTACCACATTTATGTATAATATAAGTGTGAGCATTAAAACAATTTATATAACCTTTAAACAATTTCCGAAGCGCGTTGCGGCATAATAATGTCAATGGGTCTACCATATCCCGTATAAACGTGTTTTTGAAAACAAACGAGTATACCTAACCCTGTTATCAGTGACTTATTTTCTACAACGCTCTCGTCAATGTATGTTTTTTACAGAATTATATGTTTGATTATTGAAACTGTAGTTATATATATAGGGCATATATAATGTTATCATAAACTGTAGGTCTATAAATAAGAGGCATATCTCATAACTAGATGTTTATTGTACAGGCCTACGTGATAAATGATGCATTCTTCAAGGCATGTAGAGAGTAATAATAACAGACAGACAGATTCATTTTGACCTATAAAGTACATATATATATATATGTACAATAAAATTATATGAATATAATATTAAGTAAAATATACAGTAGTATTAAGTAAAATATACATGCATATATTATATCAGTCGGATAAACAGCTTTAAGGCACTGCAGTGCCGCTAGCAAGAGGTCACCACACAGTCATAAAAAGTTAGCTGTACAATAATGATAATGATTTATATTTAAGGCAACTAATATCTAGATATCGGTTAAGTTAAGATAATAATTTTGATTATTGTAAATGCAAATGACCGTCATTTAGTTACAAAATGACACTTATTTGCATTCATACAAAAAGTTATCATTAAGTTACGCACATTTGCATATTTTTAATAATCTGATAATAAAATTAAGCTGTGGACATGTAATAACAATTTAATGTGCACAGGTTTAGCAGTTTCTTATATCATATGATGTTTTATACATATTTGTCATATGATTTTTTATGATATTTTATATAGTAGAAATGCCATGAAAACTATGCGTGTACATTTTGTCAGTAATACAATCAGAACTATTGTTAATTATTCGAATTATGCTGTATCTTATACATTTCCTTGTAAATTTGTGCTGTATTTTAGGTGTTACATGTTTTTTGTTGTTTCATGTTGGATAAGAATGTACGTGGGAGTGTTGTGTAAGGGTGATATTGGTGTAAAAGTAGTCAGGAATATGTTTATGGATAAGTTGGTAATAAAATTTCAATGCATGTAGTTTATGAAAATCTTCTATTTTTATAATCTGTAGATTTTTGAAAATAGGATCTGTGTGCGCAATAAATTTGCTTTTGGATATTATTACACTAACTGCTCGTTTTTGATTGCCAGCGACTCTAGCCGGCTGGCTGGCTAGAGCCGATCAGTATTGTAGCCCCAAACCGATACCCCATAGTTTAAACTACTAAGAATAAAAGTATTATACATCAGAAGCAGCGTTTTCTGCGATAAATATATTATTTATTTATTTATAATTCTGGTGTATTTGCTAAACTATATTCACGTGATCTTGCCAGTTTAAATGCAATTCCGCTAGTAGATCCAAGCTGGAATTATCTTGCAGATACCAACAGTAGTACATGGAGACATGGAGGACGTATAGCCATGGATTCCTCATTTTATGTCTATTTCACAAGTAGCGAAAACGATTTTAATATTTTGCTTGCAGAGACTCCGCTTTAATGATGATGAATGGTGTTGCGGTCAAATAGATGTCTATGCAAACATCAAATCGATGGTCTAAAACTATAGTGGGTCAAGTCGACTTGACAGCGAAATCGTGTTTATCTTTTTGCTTAGAACTACAGTCTGCTAATCACTTATCAGCATGTAGACTTGGACTTATAATGATGAAACACAGAGCGATTGGAATTTGACAGTAGATCAAGTGAAGTTATCAGAGTATTTTTTACCTGCAAAAGTGATTTACAGAAGCACAATTGGGATCAACAAGACACCAAGTTGACTTAGCGCTTTGTTACACCAGGAACACAGAATATACAGAGATTGTTCCTAGATCAACAATAAACTAAGTCTAGGCATTTCCCCTGTGTTGTCTCCACATGTCTCAGAATAAGAATGCGCTAAGTGCACTTGCACCGTTGTTCTCCCAGAAACAGAGCCCATAAGCATATAACACGAGAATAACAATGTGTCAAGTCGAATTGGTCCTGTGTTGAACAGATATTATGCTGATATGTGCTCCTTTTCCTGAGAATAACAATGTGCTAAGTCGACTTGATCTGTTGTTTTAACCTGAATTTGGAATAAATTCAAACTTTATACATATTATAGATGACTTAGCTGGTTATTATTCTAAAGGCCAAAAATGTCACTTAGCACACTATTGTTTTAACCCATCGAAATATCCCCTGTATCAATAGTGTGACATTTGTCAAACTAGTTTTGTTAATGAAAGGAAACTATCTGTAAAATCACTAGGCATCCGATGAATAGTCACGTGACATATACACACATAGAAACTGATGAATGTGACAATGTGAGATTATATTTTACTGAGAGTACCGGGCAACTAATTCTGTGAAACGAAGTGACGTCACTCGGTGAAAACCAAGCTATACACCCCCTCCCCGTACTTCATTCTGTGAAACGCAGTGACGTCACTCGGTGAAAACAAGGTTATATAAGAACCCTCCCGGTACTTTAAATTTTGTTACATTTCTCTCCACGTTGATGACGAATCGATTCCAACTCAACCATTAAAGACGTTGTTTTCTACTGGTATTTTCATGGAGGCGTAACAAACATTATTCTCAGAAAGTTTTGAACAGTGGACAATTGATATTTCACGTCATGAATACGAAAGCGAGTTTGCTTTATTTACATTCCGCATAGCTCCTGATGATCTCTCTTATGATTCTACCCATTGGGAAGGGGAAACATCAAGATATCTGGAAATTTTGAATCGCCTCAGCCGCACAACGTGACATTATTAATACAAGGTACATTCTCTAGTGTTATGCATATTGATAAAGCTTGAAGCGTTGAAATATGAAATGGGTGCTTTTCAAATACGGACGAAAATTAATGCTGATGAATGTATGAAGAATACATGTTGGGGTGTTTTCGCACGAGATGAACTTCCACAAATTTTATTGAACGGTGGTTATCAGATTATATTATCAATACCGATAATAAAAATCAACGAGGACAGCATTGGATAGAAGAAACCTCTATAGAATTTATGGATTAATTTGGTCAAAGACCCGAACAATATGGCTGGCTGTAAGCAGATAAACTATAATTCTATAAGATTTCAAAGCTATGTCTCCATATTTTGTTAAAAACTTAAAATATTTGAAATGAATTGTAAATATATACGACCAATAAAATGATTGAAATATATATGCATATATGTGCGAATTTATCATTTATTTTAATTTACTTGGAATGAAATAATCAAACAACAACCATATGTTTAAATATTTAATAGATTGTCGTGACATTGATAACATAATGATTTACATAATATACCACATAACACAAACTCATCACTGTACAAAGCGCAACGTATTGTACATTTCATAACATTCTCATTCCCATACGCATTCTAAATAAACTATAAATTCATTTGTAGTAATAAGTTACAATTGAACTATACAATATCAATATATACTACAGAAAAAAATAATGCGTCGTCTATATAATGAAACCATACTATATGTGACAATATTCGAGTTGTATTATACAAATACAATCTGTAATTATCAAGTAATATATATACACAAACAACATTACTATGTATAGTTATGAACATTTCAACTGAATGCATCTTACTATTACTTTTTTATGATAACATCTATAGGGTACCTGTAACAGTTATTTTTACATAATAATAAGACAAACCTCTTCTGTATTGTTGTTAACTATACATAGTATTGTTGTGTTGTAGAAACCCAATATTAGTGGCCCTTTCCGGCTTGGTGGTAGTCAAAACATTCTTATATTTATTGAATTCGGAGTTACCTATCTATGGTTTTGAATTCCTTTACTGGAAAATTGATTTCTTTTTCTGAGCGACATACATACGATTTCGAACAAAGGGAAATCATCTCATCACATGTATGTTCTACCTTAAACAAACCAGGTTGACGTCAGTCATATGCTATATGAGTATCACAACATTTTCTGGGGGAAACACAATAATAGTAAAATAGTAACATATTTGGTTTTGCAAGTTGCAAAATATGGTATCCGAGATAAATAGTAAGTGATAGCCTTATTTTCTTTTAAGCTATTAAAAATTCAAATATATCACTGTCCAAGTTTGAATTTTTTTTAAAAAAGGTGATTTTGTTTTCAAACACGCTTTACGCTTTCCTTTCAAATATTTTACATTCTGATGTTTCTCGACATCCATAATCAAACTTCCGTAACTAGAGTTACCAATCAACTTCATTATCAATCACGTCTAGAGATGAGTTTGAATCTCCTTCCCGTCTAGCACTAGTCACCTCGTCCCCGAAAGACTTAAAACCGAATCTTTCTGAAATTCTATCACCTGATAGATTCGTGTTACTATCAAACCATGTTCTAGATACAATCTTAATAATGGAGTGGATAAGATGATTTTTCCAGCCTTCATAACCCCAACGAGTATTTTTTGGGGTTTTGGACTTTAAAGTTTTCTTTTGGCTTACCATTTGTGTTTCTCTGACGAAATTTTGCAATAAGCTTAAAAGGATTCTCGGTGTTACCAAAAATAGGACACATTTCGCTGAAATACTCGCGAGGAATCATGTTATGCTGAAAAGTACCTAGCTCCCAGCGTTCCGGAACGTGAATGTCACATTCTATAAACCCAAAAAGCGTACCATGTGTCACTGCCAGAATAATATAATTGATTGATTGCGGATTAAATTTTGTTTTCTGAAAGAACTCTGGTTGTTTGGAATTGATAAAAGCTCTTATATTCTGATTATTTCTTATATCTGATCGGAAATTACATTCAAACTTTTCAATGACAGTATATCCAGCGTTTCTAAATAATTGCGTAATTCGTTGTGTAGAGTCTCGTTTCTCAGTCATGTCGTCTGAATTTTTTTGGCAGTAATGTCCGTGATACCAGCACCCCTGGAATTGATAGATGGTATGATTGACAGAGTTAAACCCATCCACTGTGAATCCGAGAATACGCGTCTCTTTTCCGCTGTTTAAATAATGATCAATTTTGATATTATATGTTCTAGCCAGGAAATCCAACCAATAGAAAGCTATCATATTTCGCTCTGATTTTTCGGCTTTAAAGCTAGAAATGTCTCGTCTACGTATAAAAGGCCCGACAGGCAAATCTTGGAACACTGCCCATAAGTATAATGTGTCAAGGTACGGCCCCACAGGACGTCGCGCGTTAAAAAAAAATAAGCTGTACTGTTTATCACAACAGGGGCTACAATGCAAGCTGCGTGGCGCTGCGCTGCGCCGCACCGCGAAATGATGAAAGCTGGGAAAAGTTTATCTTTCACTGCGTCACGTGTCCCCCAAAAAACCCTTCATGCATAATCAACATCTCCAAAAAAACAGGATTTTCACGTGCTGCGCTGCTCTTGGTGGGGCCACGTTTGCTGAATTTGCTGCAGCGCGGCGCTGCGTGGCACGGCGTTTGGTGCTTTACAATCGTAGCCTGTTAGCAATTGACATTTTTTTCCATTGCGAATTTTAGTTACCCCTTGTTGCATATGTCACTGGAGAATGATAGAAGGACATCCTACTATGTTATTTATGTTATTTAACAGTCTGATGTAAATAACTATTTTGTTGTTTGAAAAGCGCAAGCGAGACATTGGCGTTACGCGCTGTTTTGTAACAATCTATGAACACAAGAGTATGGCCTCCTGCACACGGTGGGCGAAGCACTGAGCCTGTGGATGAAGATACTCTAGGATTATTCAGTTCTAGAAATTCCAGGTACAGATTTTGCCTGTTTGAATACGTCAATATTTGTTTGTTTGTAAAAAATATGCATTTTTCCCACAAACAGTTCTACATCTAATTGTTATAATATATCAACCAGTCTTTGAATGTCGTCATTTTATTGTCAGTCCAAATTTTAGAAAGCTGGTCATCCTTTTTACTAATGGATTCCGCGTCAGAACCCAAAACATTCTGTCCTTTCAGAGTCTAATAAAATGCTGTAGGATTTGGTAGTCTGTCAAAATTTAATTTTTCCTCAGTGTCAAACCATTCGTAAGGAAAATAGGACTTGTGTTGTGTACAATGGTAAAATTTCAAAAAATTGTCGTAGCTTGTCCCTGGAGCAACAAAATTAGTGGCGTCCACAAATTTGAATAAAGGAGTGAAAATGCTTAAATATGCGTTCTGTTTCTTAATAATATGACACCCTTTTCTATGTAGATATAAGGAATGTACTAGTCACTTTTTAACGAGATTTATGTCGTATTTGCTACTAGTATAGCCTATAACTGGTAGCTGGTTAACATATTTGTTAAATTCAACCTGTGTTTTCTTAAGAATTTTTGACATACCACCGTCTTTCAGTTTCTCCTGAACTGAAATCAGCGATGACATTTCATCGCTTATCGCAGACCATTTTATTAATAAGTGCAAGCACTCGCGCAAAATTGAATTTGTTTTAATTAGTTTATTTTTAAGTCAACTAAGGCTTTTATATTAGAATTTACAAAACGTTGCAGTTCGGTGAGACCGGGGACATTACTACAAAGGGAGACGCTGACCGTCTGATGTTCAGCTGTTCATTGATTATCAGTCTCTACTGGTTATAGTAATGCTTGGTAGTCATAAACTGCGAAATAGTTAAAATATGGATCATTTGTGGTGATTCCGTATTCAGCAAACTTCAAATCAAAAATCGATATTGTATCGCGTTAACCCGTTTGTGACGAGGCCCGGAGATCTCCGTGATTTAGGGTGGTCATTCAGATACGAGCCCCGGAGATCTCCGGGTTTGATTGCATGAGATAACTATGACGTCATAAAATAATCTCGTTTCAGAAACAGAGCAGTAGCATAATAATCTTGTGTTCAACGGGTTAATACTTACCTGGAAACACTAACATTCGTTCCCCTTCCCAACAGGTCTTAGCATGAGTTTTATCTAGCCTATGAAACATTTGTGTACATGTGAGACATGTAAATTTCTTGCAAAATTTATCATTGTTTGTCACTAACATAATATGGTTCTGCCATGCTTTTAAAAAAAGTCGTATCTTGAAAAGTTCCTGTAGAGGTATACAGGGTTGTGGCATACTCATTCTCATCCAAACTGAAAATGTTTATGTTAATTTCAAAACATACCTCTAAATCAGGTACTTCTTCTAATATAATTCATTCAAATAATTCACAATTTTTGTTTTTGAATATCCGCCATATGTGACTATACCCCTCTACACTCCTTTCAACATCAGCAACCTTGTGATGCATGGCAAGACAACGAGAAAAACATAGATTGTCGTTATAAGGCCTGCGTGTGATTGAATCAATTGTTACAGTTTTTATACTGCGTTTGGTTAACAGATAATCGGGTAATTTAATATTGGCACAACCTAATGCAAAGCTGGTTAATGTAATTGCATATCGAATTTGTAATCTCGAACAATTTCTACTTACTATTAGAGCGATCCATATTTTTTACATGTTCTAAAAGTGAGTGGAAATCTGCCACATCACGAATCATTGCAGGTAATTGGATAACATGTGTGTTGTGATTTGGAAAAAAGTACCTATATTCTTCAGTCTCAATGTTTTGTAGTATCATTCCTACAGAAAAATTCAGAAGAAACCATACATTTTGCTGTTGAAAAATATTACGAATTTGGTTTTGTACAGTTTCTACCAAATCCGCATCTCCTTGCACAGAGAAGTTGAAAATATGTTCTAGTTCGGTGCTGACGTCATGTGGGGCGTTCATGGCGAATCTATGGCGTCTGTATTCAGATCGGGCTTCGGCAGGAGCTCTTTCTAGCCAGGACGATTCACCCTCTACGTCTACCGTTCCACCGATCATATGTTCCTCTAATCGAGGTCTCTTTAGAATTTTCATGGTTTCAACACATGTTCTACACCTCACCTATGATTGTGCGTTGTGATGCTTGCTTTGGAAAATCACAGATCTACAATATAATGCGAAATAAATAAACATTTCTTTCGACGGTACTAATACAACAAAATAAGTTATATATAATATAATATCTCACTGTTCAATGACGTCTCAAATTGACTAATTGTAAGAATGCTCTATTGCAACCTCAGCAGTTAGATTGGCTTATGTTCTTCGTTCTTTCTCTATATTGAGAAGTCTCTTTGTTGGGATTTTGTTGATGTATTTTGCATACCTATAATAAAATTTTAATAAATATACATTCTATAATCAGTACATACACTTTACGTGTTAATACAATGAAATAAGTTATATATTTATATAATATGCATCTTACCTTTGAATGGCGTTGTAAATCCCCTGGGTTGCTGAACATCTTTCTTCTTGCTGAACTATTTTTTCAACCCACCTTCTTTTCGTCTTCCTCCTCATGTTTCTTCTCCTTTTTTTCCTCATCTCCCGCGTCCACCTCTTCCTACTCTTTCCCTCTTATCCCCACCCCTCATACCCTTCATCGTCCTCGTCCTAAAGCACAAAAATAGAAGCGACGTGTAGCTCATCACACTAACAACTGCCATTTATTTTATCTTTGGTTGCGAATTTGTACATAATTATATTGTGCTGTTACATCTTATATTTTATAACTATGTTACTATTAAAATTAACACTACAAAAGAAACTAATTGAAAACAACATCACATCTTTTTCCACTTCATGATTATTGTGTGATACCAGCATTCCTTCTCCTCCTCAATCTCCTCCCCTTCTCTTTCTCCTAATCCTCCTTCTTTTACTCCTTTGCACATTATTCTACTACACCTATTCCTCTTTTTTTTCCTGTTCCTCTTCATACTTCTTCTTCTCATCCTCCTTTTTCTCGCCTACCCCCTTTTCCACAACCTCCTTGTTCTTCTTTCCCACCCCTTTCTTCTCCTCCTCACTTTTCTCGTATTTAACTCCTTACTTCTGCTGCTCCGCCCCCCCTCTTTCTTTCTTGTCCCCTTCCCCCCTCTCCTAATCCTCCTTCTTTTACTCTTTCGCACATTATTCTACTACACCTATTCCTCTTTTTTTTCCAGTTCCTCTTCATACTTCTTCTTCTCATCCTCCTTTTTCTCGCCTACCCCCTTTTCCACAACCTCCTTGTTCTTCTTTCCCACCCCTTTCTCCTCCTCCTCACCTTTCTCGTCTTTAACTCCTTACTTCTGTTGCTCCGCTCCCCTTCTTTCTTTCTCGTCCTCCTCTTTCTCTCCTTACCCTTTGGTTCCACCTCCTTCTCATTCTTTCTCATTCTCTCCTCATTTACCTTCCTCATCCTTTTACTCATCCTCCTTCTTCTTCTTCTTATCCCCCCCCCCCTTGTGTATCACCATCTTCATTATCCTTCTCTTACTCCTCTTTTTCCTCTTAATTCCCTTATCCGTCTTCGTTCTCCTTCTCTTACTCCTCTTTAACTTTTTTAAATCCTCTTCTTTCTTTCCTCTTGTTCCTCACCTTTTTCTTCGAATTTCCTTCCTCTTTTTGCTGCTCCTCCTCACACTCTTCTTCTTACTCCTTCTTCTTCAACTTCTCTTTGCCCTCCTTTTCTCGTCTTTCTCCTCCTATTCTTCCACATTTTACGCTCCCTTCAACCCTTCATCTTTCTCCACCTTTTTTTCATCCACCTCCTCGTCTTTGTCCTGCCCCTACTCCTATTCCCCCCTTATGTACCACCATCCTCATCCTTTATGTTATACTCTATCCTCCTATTCCTTACAATCGGTCACTTTCGCTTCATTCTCTACTTTCCCCACCACCTTCTCCTATAATCGGTGGATCTCACAACAATATAGATACAAATATTTTAAAATACAACATACTTTTTTCATTATTTAACTTTTTATTACTGTGTCATAATCTAAGTAAACATTACAAAAGATAATAATTGAAAACAACATTACAATATTTTCAATTTCATAATTGTGTGATACGTCCCCACTTCTGCTGCTCAGCTCCCCATTCTCCTCATTCTCGTCTTCTTCTTTTTCGCCTTCCACTTTTCTTCCGCCTCTCTCTCATCCTTTCTTATTTTTACTCATTACCTTCCTCCTCCTTTTACTCATCCGTCTTCTTCTCCTTATCTTTCCCCTTGTGTATCACAATCTCCTTTCTCTTTTATTTGTCTCCTTGTCCTCCTCTTAATTCCCCTCTCCCTCTTCTTTCTCTTTCTCTTACTCCTCTTTTTTCTTTTCTATTCCTCTCCTTTCTTTCATCTTGTTCTTCACCTTTTTCTCCGAATGTCCTTCCTCTTTTTGCTACTCCTCATCACACTCTTCTTCTTACTCCTTTTTATTCAACTGATTCTTGTCCTCCTTTTCTGGTTTTCCTCCTCCTCCTATTCTTCCACTTTTTTCGCTTTTTTCTCCACTTCAACTTTCCCTCACCTTTTTCTCATCCACCTCTTCGTCTTTCTCCTGCCCCTACTCCTCTTACCTCTCGTCCTCCTTTTTCCGGCTCCTCCTTCTTCTTTCTGACATCTTTCTCTCCCCCCCCCCCTTATGTACCATCCTCCTCCTTTAATTTATACTCTCTCCTCCTATTCCTCATCATCCGTCTCTTTCGCTTTATCCTCTACTTCACCCACCACCTCCTCCTAAAATCGGGGGATCAGAAAGTGTATCTCACAACAATATACATACAAATAATTTTAAAAATACAACATACTTTTTTAATTATTTAACTGTGTACATGTGTTTCGATCTATGTTTTTTATTTAATAACTGTGTCATGATCTAAATAAACATTACAAAAGGTAATAATTGAAAACAACATAACATTATTTTTAAATACATAATTGTGTGATACATCCCTACTTCTGTTGCTCCGCTTTTCATTCTCCTCATTCTTGTCCTCCTCTTTCTCGTCTTCCCCTTCTCTTCCACCTCCTTCTCATCCTTTCTTATTTTCTTCTCGTTACCTTCCTCCTCCTTTTTATCCTCCTCCTTCTTCTTCTCCTCATCTTCCATTTTTTTACCACCATTTCCTTCTCTTTTATTTGTATCTTTGTCCTCCTCTTAATTCTCCTCTCCCTCTTCGTTCTCCTTCTCTTATTCCCCTTTCTATTTTTCTTCTTTTTGTCCTCTTGTTCCTCACATTTTTCTCCGAATTTCCTTCCTCCTTCTCCTGCTCCTACTCACACTCGTACACCTTCTTCTTCAACTTCTTCAACTTCTTCTTGTCCTCCTTGTCTTTGACCTACCCCTACTCCTCTTCCTTCTCGTCCTCTTCTTTCTCACTTTCTCCCTTTTCTTCCGTCTCCTTCTTCTCCTTACTCATCGCTTTCTCCTCCTCCTCACCTTCCTCCACCTTTGACTCATCCTCTCTTTCTTTTTTTTGCCTCATCCCCCTTTCCCGCCCTTCCCTTTTTCCACATCCCCCTTCAACTTTCTCTCAGCTCTATCTTTCTCCTCACCTTTCTCCTCATTTTACTCCTCCTTTCCTCCCCCGTCTGTACCACTATCCTTCTCCTTTATTTTATACTCTCTGCTCCTATTCCTACTCCGCTCCTTCTTCTTTCTCCTCATCTTCGTTGTCTTCCCCCTTCTCTTCCTCTGTTCCTACTCAACTGACTCCTGATCATCTTTTCTCACCACACTGCTTATTCTCCTCCCCGCACTCTTCTTCCTCTTTTTTCTATAAGTAAAGCACAAAAAATGAAAGCAGTGTTTATTTTACAACATTATCAACTACCATTTATTTTGTCCATTGCTGCGGATATGTAGATAATTATATTGTACTGTCACATCTTATATTTTATAATTGTGTCACAATCTAAATAAACATTACAAAAAGGTACTAATTAAAAACAACATAACATTGTTTTTCATTTCCTAATTATTGTGTGATCCAGCATTCCTCCTCCTCCTCAATCTCCTCCGCTTCCACTCCTCTTTCTCCTAATCCTCCTTCAGTTCCTCCTTTTCCTCGGTATTCTAGTACACCTACTAATTCTTCTCATCCTCCTGTTTCTTGCCTACCCACTTTTTCACCGCCTCCTTCTCCCTCACTCACTTCTCTTTCTGCACTACTATCCTTCGCCTCATTTATTGTTTTATATCTCTCTCCTATTCCTACTCCTCTTCATTTTCTTTCCTACTTGTCTTACTCCCTATTTCTTTCCTCTACTTCCTTTTTCTGTGTCATCTCCGCATCCCATCATCCTTTTTCTTCTCCTCGTTTAAATTTTCCTCTTTTTTCTGCTTCGTCTCTTCATCTTCTTCCCATCCTCCATGTCGTCCTCATCATCCGTCTCTTCCTCTTCGTCCTCCACTTTTCCCACCTTCTCCTCCTATAATTGGTGGATCTAAAAGTGTATTTAATAACAACATACATACACATAGTTTTACTTTCTTCAATTACTTAACTGTGTTACATGTGTTTCGATTTTTATTTATTTAATAAATGTGTCATGAGCTAAAAAAAAATTATAATGGGTAATAATAATTATTGAAAACAACAATACATTATTTTCAATTCCATAATTGTGTGATACCAACGTTCCTACTTCTCTTGCTCCGCTCCCCTTTCTCCTCTTTCTCGTCCTCCTCTTTCTCAGCTTCCCCTTTTCTTCTGCCTCCTTCTCATCCTTTCTCTTCTGCTCCTCCTTACCGTCTTCCTCCTTTTTTTTCTTCTTCTCCTTATCTTCCTGCTTCTGTACCATCGTCCTCCTTTTCTTTTATATGTATTCTTGTCATCTTCTTAATTATCCTCTCCCTCTTCGTTCACCTTATCCTACTCCTTTTTCTCCTATTCTATTCCCCTATTTCTTATTTTTCCCTCTTGTTCCATTTTCTTCTTCACCTTTTCCTCCGAATGCCCCTCCTCCTTTTCCTGCTCCTCCTCATCCCTTACTCCTTCTTCCACTTCTCTTAGTCCTCCTTTTCTGGTATTCCTCCTTACCTCCTGTACCACATCCAGTTCATTTATTTTATACTCTCTGCTCCTATTCCTACTCCACTCCTTCTTCTTATCTTCATCGTCTTCCTCTTTCTCTTCCTCTGTTCCTACTCAACTTACTTCTGCATCATTTCTTCTCATTTTTCCAATCATACTCCTCATTGTCCTCCCCGCCCCCCTCTTCCTCTTTTTTTCCTATAAGTAAAGTTTTTACTTTATAACATTATCAACTGCGATTTATTTTGTCTTTGACTGCGGATTTGTACATATATTGTACTGTCACATCTCATATTTTATAATTGTGGCATGATCTAAATAAACATTGCAAAAGGTACTAATTAAAACAACATTACATTATTTTTTATTTCATAACTATTGTGTGATCCAGCATTCTTCCTCCTCCTCAATCTTCTCCGCTTCCCCCTCTTCTTTCTCCTGATCCTCCTTCTCTTCCTCCTCTTCCTCGTTCTTCTACTAGACATATTCATCTTTTGTTTTTATTTTCCTCTTTCAGCTTTGCCTCGTCCTCCATTTTCTCGCCCACCTCCTTTTCCACCTCCTTCTGCACCACTATATCTCACCTTTTTTTCTATTTCCACTCCTATCCCCACTTCTTTCCATCTTTGTTCTCTTTTGCTACTTCTCTTACTCTCTGTTCCTGTTCTATTTTTCATTTTTCTACTTCACCTCTTCCTCCCTATCCTATCCTACTTTTTACTTTTCCTTCAAATTGTCCTCCTTTTTCTGCTTCACCTCTTGATCTTCCTCCCCTCGTCCATGTCTTCCTCGTCATCCGGCTGTTCCTCTTCGTTCCTTTTCTCACCCCTCCTTTCCCCCCTACTTTTTTGGGTTACATGTGTTTCGTACTTAAACTTTTTTTAAATTTAATAACTGTGTCACGATCTAAATAAACATTACAAAAGGAAATAATTAAAAACAACATTACCTTATTTTTCATTCCAAAATCATGTGACACCAACATTCCCACTTTTCTTCCTCCGCCCCGCTCTTCCACGTCGTCCTGTTTGTCCTGCTCTTCCTCATTCCCTCTTCTTTTTTCTGACCTTCTCCTTTTCTTCCACCTCTTCTTATCCTTTCTCATTTAATCCTCCTCACATTTCTCCTCTTTTACTCACCGCCTTCTCTTCCTCTTTTTGTTTTTCTCATCCGATTACTCATCCACCTTCTCTTCCCTTTCTGCACCACTAGCCTTCTCCTTTATTTTCTCTCTATTCCTACTCCTCTCCCTTTTCTTTCTCCTTATCTCTGTCCTCTTCTCCCTTCTCATGATAATTCCTTCTCTTATTTATTTCCTCCTCATTTTTCTATTCTTCTGCTGTATCCTCTCCTCCTTATCCTCCTTTTCTCATTCTCTTTCTATCCATCCAGCCTCCTTCACTTCCTTCTCTTTTTCCTATTCCTTCTTTTATAATATTTCTTCTCGATTCTTCTCGTCTTCCTTCTTTTCCTCTTCATTGATTTTCGTCTCCTCTTCATCTTTCTCATCCACCTCTTCCTACTCCTCTGCCTCTTCTCTGCGACCATCATTCTTCTCCTCTTCATCACCCTCCTCTTTTTCATATTTATTCTGTTCCTCTGCCTCCTCTTCGTTCTCATCGTCCTCCTCTTCTGTTTTATATATGTCAAAACACACAAAATGCAATGTGTATTTCACCACACAATCAACCACCAATAAATGGCGTACTAATTGAAAACAACATTATATTATTTTTCATTTCATAACTGTGTGACACCAGCATTCCTTTCGTTTTTCTCCTCTTTTTTCTCACCCACCTCTCCCACCTTGCGCCTACTCCTCCTCCTTCTCGTCATCTTCTTTCTCGCCTTCTCCAGTTCCGCCTCCTTCTCCCCTTTTCTCATCTCTTTCTCTTCCTCCTCATCTTTCTCCTCCTTTACTCATCTTCTCTCTTCTTCTTTTCCTCCTCTTTCTCCTACGGTATCAACATCGTCCTCGTCTTTTAATTTTCCTCCTTTTCCCCTTCTTCCTATTTCTCTCCCTCGTCGTTGTCTTTCTCTTCGTCCTACTCCTCATACTATTTTCCCGTTTCTACTCCACTTATAGCTTTTTTATCTCCTAATCCACCTGTTTCTCGTCTTCTTCCTTCTCAAATTGTCCTCATTTTTTTCTCATCCACTTTCTCCTCTATCTCCCATCTCCTCTTCTTTTTCCATGTCACCTTTTTCACTTCCCTCTCGCTCTCTACTTTGTCCTGAAAGTCTTTCCGTCGTCTTCCTTCTCCTCCATAACGTCCCCCTCTTCCTGCGGCTGCTCTTTCACTTTTTCCTCTCTCTTCTTTTTCTTTCTCTGCTTCCTTCTCTCCCCTCTCTTAATTGTTCTTCTTCACATCTGTCTATCCCCCTTATCCGTCTTCTTTTTCTCGTCCTTTTGCACCACCTTCTTCTCGTCTTCCTCATATAATCAGTGGATCTGAAAGTGTAAGTCACAACGACATACACAAACAATTTTTTAAGTGTGCTACATGTGTTTCGAACTTTAACTTTTTTCTATGACGATTGACGTCAGCTCAAACTTCTTCTCTTCTGACAACTTCAATAAGTTGGTTTCTGTGTCACTCATACTTCAGTCGACACTAGTCATAATAATTTGGACATGTATCCGAATCACCCTGTGTCTTGATAGAGGCGTAACTGAAACCTATGATATTTCCATCCATTTGCAAAATAATGGTTATATGAAAAAAACAAGGTTTCCAAAAAAAATCAAGTGCTACTAGATATATCATTTCATTTTGTAATTTACTGAAAAAAAATAAACATTGATAACGGACTAATAATAATATTCTACTCGATCCAGATATGTTAAACATTGTTTCTTATGAATGATATGTTTTAAATTGATAGTTAAGAAAATATCAATTTTAGAATAACAGTAGACTTAGTCATCTTATAATTGTGGTTGAACAATAAAAAAGCTACCCATGATTTTTATTAACATTAACTATTTTATTTTATCCTTTTGGTTTATTCAAGCTCATATCACTTTTTCTGTTGGTGGAATAATGATCTTCTTCTAGATAGCTTCGGCGAGATAGCTATATAGTTGTGTAGTTCTTCAAGTATACATCCTAACAATATGCATGCAACTAATTTGAAAAATTAATAAACAATGAAATTTCACGGTTTTATGATTTTTTTCAAATATATTGTTTTTTTCGAAATTTAATTTTTTCAACAAAGTTCCTAGACAACGAAAATATCTTCATAAGAAACCTTCCAAGAACAGAACTAAGATGCTAAGTGACGATCATCTGTAATGGCTTAAATAAAACATCATCCACCATAAAACATTTCAAGTGTGATGGTTAGTGAACTTCAGTATTCAGGCCAGGGTCTGTGTCGCACAGTTTTTCGATGTACTTGAGTCATAATTATATGTGCTGACATGTCAATTGCGAATATAACAATTGTATCTTTTATTCTTCTTGTACATTCAAGCTCAATATCAGCTCATCTGTTGTTGGAATAATGATGTGATATAGTCTGCTACAACAGGTCTTCAAATAGATATACTAGCTATACTATGTACATGTAGTTCTGCAAGAATACCTCCCAACAACATCCATGCAACTAAATGTAAAAATCAGTTAGTTAAATATATATATTTTTAACAATGTTTGACTTCAGAATTTAGGCACGTTTTATGTCTGAAAACCCTAAGGAGAATACCTTCAGATGAGAATACTTTGAGCGTCAACTTTAACTTCCTGATGTCTTATCTATGGTTGTAAAATAACACATTTCAAAGAGCAATTAAATATTAGCCTGATCTATCTCATCATTGGGATATTTATTGTTAACCTAATTTGATATATTTTTCAGTGTCGTAATGTTGCTTAAAATAAACATGTAGTATTGCTGAATATATTGGCAAAAAATGTTATAACGATTTACTGGAACGACGATGATCAGCTGTGTTAGATTGAATAAAACATCATCCAGGATATACATTTTCAGAAACCTGACCATATTCAGAGTGGGGGCTTGCGGGCAGTGTCATCTCTCAGTCACCTCACCATCCTCAGAAGGTTCTCCTGGCCCAGTTTAGCTTATATGTGCACAAAGGTAGAGTAAAACCCCATTCTTTTAGCCATTACATCATCCATACTATCTTGTATCTGAATCACTCTTTTTAATTTGCGCAATCGTGCGACAGAAAAAAGGCAAAACTGCAGGAAATGTATTATCAATACTGTTACTACATTTCACTGTTAAGTTTAAAATTTAAAAATATATATGTTATTTTGTAGTTTTACATGTTTAATTCTGAATGATGATATTTTGATAGGCTATGATATGTGGATTGAAGGAACAGATATATTTATCTCATCACATTTGTTTGAAATCTCCCACATTCCCAGCTTTGAAATGTGCAGCACCCTGGCTTTGATACGCACCATCCATTAAACTTTCCCCTTTGTCGAAGCTAGGCACTTGTCGTTTACCTTAAGCACAAATTTAGTTGCCGATTTCAACCTCCGGGATCGGTATTAAGCCTTTTGACTCGGGTTAAAATCAGCTGAAATAACCTTCTGTTAACTCTCTCTGTGAAAACATTCAACATACAGAGACTCACAAAGGCTACACAATACATCTAGTGTTTTTGTTCCATAAGCTGGTAATAACTGAAATTATCATTACATATCTATCCAGATCATTGAGTAGTAATATTATATTAGCATAAATATATACATTTAGTCCTATGCGGCCGGCCTATTATCGTTAATTTAGTTGCTCAATCTGGCTTTCATAAAGAGCTGAATTACAACACTGTACAGCTTAGACAATGTCCACGACAACAAACAAAATCACTGACCTTTGTCTAGTGCAGACGTTCCGGCCATACATCTAGTCGTCGGTAGGCTACATAGTACATTCAAGAATCCCTTCCCTGCTTGTCGAACGTACTGTAATCCAATGGAGCTTAGGTAGAACAGGTCTTGTATTGACTACAATTTGACGTTTTTGACACATATTTACGGTGATGTAAAGATCAGCACGTAGATCAGCAGTACAAAGCATATCGTTACTATAACCAGTAAGTTATGATATATATCTTAGGCTTCGTATTGACCACCACTATAACCAGGTCAAGGTCTGATATCACACAGGAGAAATGTAGCTTCTCGTTGGTGACCTGTGATTTAAATTATCTATAAATATAAATAACCAGATAAAATTATGTTCGCATACTTAGGCCTATAAAAGTAGGGTCTATGTCATTTGTTTGTCATGTAAAATATATACTCACTTTTTGGGTAACATAATGGGTTATTGACTGCTAATCTATTTCTGATCGCATATATTGTTTTCTATAGCGCACGTTTTTTAGTAAAAAATGGTATAGGCCTATTATGTCTTTCATCAATATTTCTTCAGACTTGTTCGGTTGGTGGAATCATGATGTGATTCCGCTAGATAGCTATAAAATGTGTAGTTCTGTAAGTATACATATCAACAACATGCATGCAATATAGTTAAAAAATTGACAGAAATTAAATATCACAGATTTTCTGATTTTTTTTAAAATATATTATGTTTTGCGAGATTTAAATTTCAACAAAGTTTGTGTTTTACATAAAAAATCATATTTTAAACAACAAAAATACCTTCATAAGAAATCTTCCTGGAACAGAACTAAGATGCTAAGTGATGATCATATGTAATGGCTGCACTGAAATATCATCCATCATAAAACATTTCAAGTGCGGAGGTCAGTGAACTACAGTATTACAAGATTCAGGTTTGGGTCTGTGTCGCTCATTTTCTCCAAGTACGTGAGTCATAGTGATATGTGCTGATATGTCAATTGTGAATATAAAATGTATATATCATTAATTCTTCTTGTTCATTTAAGCTCAATATCAGCTCAAATGTTGCTGGAATAATGATCTGATATAGTCTGCTACAACAAGTCTTCTATTAGATATACTAGCTATACTATGTAGTTCTGCAAGTATACTTCTTAACAAAATGCATGCAACTAACTGTAAAAATCAGTCGACGTTAGATATCAAAGATTTTTATAATTTTGTCAAATAATTTCTGTTTTTCGAATTTTTTAACAATGTTTAACTTTAGAGTTTAGGCACATTTTATATCTGAAAAATCCTGACGAAAAATCTTTAGATGAGAATACTTTGACCGCCAACTTCAACTTCCTGTGATGTCTTATCTTCAGTTATTTCAAATAGTCTTCAGTGTCGTAGCTTTGCAATACAGGTAGTATTGCTGAATATTGGCAAAAAATGTTATAACGGTTTACTGGAACTTTACTGAATACGACGATGATCAGCTGTGCTGGATTGAATAAAACATCATCTAGCCTATACATTTTCAGGTGTGGAGGCAAGTGAAACCTGACCATATTCAGAGTGGGGTTTGTATCAGTAGATTTATTATTATGGGGTACCTTCGTGACCGAGAGGTAGTGTGCTCGGCCTCAGACTGCCAGGGATCATGTGTCTAGCGGGCAGTGTCATCTCACCATCCTCAGAAGGTTCTCTTGGCCCAGTTTAGCCTATATGTGCACACACGTAGAGTATAAACACATTCCTTCATTCTTTACATCATTCATAATTATTTGTATCTGAATCACTCATTTTAATTTGCGCGATCATGCTACAGAAAAAAGGCAAAACTGCAGATGTATTATGAATATATTTACTACATTGCACTGTAGAGTTCAAAATTTAAAAATATATATGATATTTTATACTTTTACATATTTTATTATCAATAATAATATTCGGCTAAACTGTCAACCATAATATGCGGATTAAAGGAATAGATATATTTATCTCATCGCATTTGGTTGAAATATTCCATGTTCCAAGCTTTGAAATGTGCTGCACCCTGGCTTTTATACACATCATCCATTAAACTTTGACATTTGTCGCAGCTGGGCACTTGTTGGGATCCGTCCCGACTTCAGCAATAGTCGCAGTGCTTATATGTTGCATCACTTCTATTATGTTGTCTACCTTAAACACATATTTGGTTGCCGATTTCAGCCCCTGTGGATCGTATTTATAGTTTGAGAATCATGCTGTATGACTTAGACTAGGGTTAATATCAGCTTAAATATCATTATGTTAACTCTCATTATTACAACATTTAGCATACAGAGACTCACAAAGGCTAAACGATACATCTAGTGTTATTGTTCCATAAGCTGGTAATAACTGAGATTATAATTACATATCAAACCAGATCATTGAGTAGTGATATTATATTAGCATAAAATGATATACATTTAGTCCTATGCTGCCGGCATTAATTTAGTCGCTCAATCTGGCTTTCATAAAGTGTTGAATTACAACACTGTACAACCTAGACAATGTACACGAGAACAAACAAAATAACTGACCTTTGTCGAGTTCAGACGTTCCCGCCATACATGTAGTCGTCGGTAGGCTATACATACATCCAAATATACTCTCCCTGCTTGTCAACAAGAACTTACTGCAACCCCGAGCAGTAGCTCAGGTAGCAAAGGTGTTGTATTCACTACACTTAGACGTTTTGATACGTTTACGGCGATGTAGTTTTTGAACACCTAGAACAGCAGTACAAGGCATATCGTTACTATAACCGGTAAGTCATGATATACATTGGGTTCGTATTGGCCACCACTATAACCAGGTCGAGGTCTGATATCACACAGGAGAAGTTGGTGACCTGGTATTTAAGGCCATGACTGCGTTCTTCTTTAGTGAACAAGGGCAGGATGGTGTCATCGTGTTACCATACTATGCCGATAGACAAAGCATGATAACGTCATCAAACAATTATTTTATTATATGATGTCATTTCTAGATGTGAAAGACAATTCACTGCTTGTGATGATATAAGCTTTTAGTTCACCCCACTCTTTACTCCGGCATTGCGCTAGATCTTGTTATGGAGTGACCTTCTTTCTTCCTCCTCCCACCAGTGACCTTTTTTCTTCCTCCTCCCACCCTATCAAACTTTCAACTAATCTGGAATGTTGTATTGTCATGCAGTTCACCAGATTTTGAGGTAAATTTGTATAGCAAATTTTATTCAGATCACCGCTATATATCATCACATCCTATACATACTTTATGTACGTTTTTGTATAAACAAATTGGGCTTCTACGTCATAAGTTGTTGTGTAAATTAAATACTTTGTTTGTGATAAGCCTACTTACCTCTTTGAAAAAAAAACCTATCTATAAATATAAATAACCAGATAACAATTATTGCATTTTTATACAAGTATGCCATTTTTTTGTCAAGTAAAATGGATACTCACTTTTTTTAACATAGTGGATGATTGACTGCTAATCTATTTCAGATCGTATATATTGTTTTCTATAGCGCACGTTTTCAATAAAATATGGTATATTATGCCTTTCATCAATATTTCTTCAGACTTGATTGTTCAGTACATTGTGTGAGCGCTGTCTTCAGATTACCTACTGAACAAATAGGTTGTGCTATAAATTGGCTGGGAATCATATCAGATCCATTCATCCCTATCAACATTCCTTCCTATATACCGGTATGATGTTTTCATCCATAGAATACTAGTTTGTGCAATCCAGCCACAAGTTGGTATAGGTAGAAGGATCTTGCTCTCCACTTTGATAGCACGTTGTGGAGGGTGGCGTTTGCTAACTACAAGCTACTTTGTGTTGCCCAAACATGAGGGCCCTAATGCTACAGAGATGATGGCAAATGATATCGTCAAGCTCTATCTATATGCCTCTAAGCAAATTGATGATTTCCCGAACTTAAATCCCCCCAGTAGCGTCACAGAAAATGTCAATCAAGATAGAATTAATGTGGGCCCCTTACCAATTGAAAAACAAACCTATGAATCTTGTGATGTCAATAAACTGATAAATTCAATCCCTGTAACACCAACTGCTGGTGCATCATCACCTGATACAGAACCAGAATCACCGGTCTTTCTAAAACATACAGTACAACGTGAAAATAAGCTAAAATACAGCCCCACAAAATCGGAACAAGGAAAGCAACAGCCCGGGCTGGATGTCCTCTCCAGTGACCACATCGCAAATAAAGACCATACCCCCACCAGTAAAAACAGCAGGTCGCATGGAAGTAGCAACAAGGAAGACGAGGACCTAAAATGTAACTGTAAAATTTGTAGGCGACTGAGAGGCTTGGAACAAAAGCTGCAGGAAACTACGGACAAAAACATTAAACTTGTAAAACAAATTCGTGGCCTACGCCAACAAAGTATGAAGCAGAGGAAAGACAATATTAAACTTCTCAAAGGACGTGATAGCCTGATGACAGAAAAAATAAAGATGCGCGAAAAAATCGATCGTCTGGAACACAAGTTTGAGAAAACCAAACAGAATAGGCCTAATCAGAAAGAAATAAAAGTGATCCCCATTGATAATGACACTGATGATAACGGCAATGAATGGGAAACTGTGGGTGCCAAAAAAACAAAGAATAGGATAAAAATTCGCACAGAAGTCATTAGTTATTTTGGTTCAATTGGTTCTCAAAATAAAATGACGAAAAGTAAAAAAGTGAGAGAAAATAAGAAACTGAAAAAACAAACCAGCCATAAATACCCAGCTAAAAAAGTCACACAACTGAATAAAAGACAACCAAATAAAAGTGATAGGAATAACCAAAATGGCAACAAAGATCGGCATAATAGTAGTTTAATAAAAAAAAGTGTGTCATTGGTGACTCTAATATGCGCGGACTAGCCAAACAACTAAAACCGAAACTTGATAACCCAGATGCCGTCTGTGTATATAAAACATCTGGAATGAGAATAGGACACTTGATTCCTCGATTAAAAGGATATATATGTGAGGACACCGATGCAGTTGTCCTCCACCTCGGTACAAACGATATTAGTGGACCAATAAACAAGATAAAGGAGGACATTAACAAATTAGCTGAAAAAAATGGAGGGATTCAAAAATACACATTTCTACGTGGCTGAAATCCCCCCTAGGAGCCAGAAGAAATATAATGCCCACATTCACGACATAAATTGCCACATACGTGAAATATGTGTAAAATTGTTCAACGCCGACTATTTGCCCACTCCCATAAACAAAATCCATCTTTATCGTGGTGGGATCCACTTAAATGAGGAAGGACAGCAAAAACTGACTTCTGCCATGGCTGAAGTGCTCAACAATCACTCTGCTAATGGTCAGTGTTTTCCCATCAGAACAATCATCACACGGACATAGCCGATGTAAATAGAGTAATTAATAATGATCAGGACAGAAATATACGTGTACTGTCATGGAACATTAATGGTTTAGGAAACAAAATGACAGACCCTGATCTTGTGGCATTTATCCGAAACTACGATATAATATTTTTTATAGAAACAATGAAAGGGAATGATTTTACATTGGCAATACCTGGTTATAAATTCCATCATGTGAATAGAAAACATAAACATAAAAATGCCTGTAGAGCTTCTGGTGGTATTGGCATACTTATTTCAAATAAATATGCAAATTTAACTAGGATAGATCATACCTACGACTATTTGGTATGGTTGACATTAGCCACAGACTGTTGTCAGAAAAACATTAAAATTGGCTGTGCCTATATACCACCAGAAAACTCATCATATGTCGCTGTAAGAAATGATTATTTTACTATGCTAGAAGAGGAAGTGGCTAGATATATTGAAATGCATCACATCCTATTATGTGGTGACTTTATTAGTCGTACTGGTCAGGCTCCAGACTATGAATCGGGGGTAACAGATATCAATGCAAATGTTCCAAGTGAACGTTTTAATGAAGATATAGTCAGTAACAAATATGGTCAACTTTTACTAAATTTTTGTATAAACACAGGTTTCAAAATAGCCAATGGGCGCATGTTTAATGATAATGGTATAGGCCGCTATACATACTACTCTCCAAATGGTTCAAGCACAATAGACTATCTGATCTTTAATGAAAATAACATAATCAGCAAATTTGACGTTCTACCGAAATTGGTAGAATCAGATCATTGTCCCATACAATGCAATATATCCAACACTAAACTCGATTGCAACCCCTTAAAAATAGACACCTGTGTAAATAACACATCATCTCGGTCTAATGTTTTTATATGGCAAGACGAGAAAAGGGAAGAATATCAAATAGCTCTACGGAATGAGCAGGCATGTCATGCATTTGAGGAAATGCTGTGTGCCGCCACCGAGGGGTGTAATACTGACACTCTATGTGACATGTTCAATGGTATGCTAGAAATTGTAATTTCGCCAATATTCCCAGCAAGGAAACATATTTCGAAGGAAAGGAAGTGCACGCAAAATAATTTCCCCTCTAACCCTTGGTATGATAAAGAATGTAAATCCTTGAAGTATGTTGTTAATGATATCGCTAAGCATAGAGACTTTAAAGCACAGCAAGACGAATATAATATACTGTTACGACAATATAAGCAATTAATCCAAAGAAAGAAAAGACAATACCAGCAAGCCAAACTTAGTGAGCTGGAAAATATGAGAACAGAAGATCCTAATTCTTACTGGAAATTCTGGAAATCCTTAAATCCTAGAAATGTCACTACAGGGCCTACCTTGGAAGACTTTGTGAACTATTTTGAACAACAAGTCTACCCACCCCATGTGGATTATTTTGACTATGAACACATGAATAATATTATAAGCAAGTTACGTCATTCCAACATAATGTAGAGCACGATAAATCCAATATGACACAGTTCCTAAACAGTCCCATAACTGCGGAAGAAATTAAAAAGGCGATTCAATAGTTAAAATGCAAGAAAGCAGCGGGTGTAGATGGTATTTCTGCCGAATTTTACAAATATGGATGTAATGAGCTCTTGCCAGCATTAGAATTGTTGTTCAATACCATTCTTACCAATGGAGAATATCCATCTAGATGGGCTAGTGGTATAATCCACCCGGTCCACAAAAAGGGGGACCATGGCGTTCCAGATAATTACAGGAAAATCACAGTCATGCCGTGTATTGGGAAACTATTTGAATCTATACTTAATAACAGACTCTCATTTAAAAACGAAGTATGTAATGATAATGATCCCTATCAAGCTGGTTTTAAAACCAATTCGCGAACTACGGACAATATATTCATACTATGTGCCATCATAGATAAACAAAGGTGGCTTTCTAAACCCCTGTATACATGCTTTGTCGATTTCACAAAAGCATTTGACTATATTGATAGAACAGCATTATACTACAAATTATTGAACAGGGGAATAGACGGCAATTTGCTAAACATATTAAAAAGCATGTTTTCTAAAGCAGAGTGCCGTGTAAAATGGGACTCGCGTATCAGTGACATATTAAAAAGCGAATTTGGGGTTCTACAAGGCGGTATGCTCAGTCCCAAACTATTCACTGAATTTTTACAAGACATATCCGCATCATTTGACCAAGATCAAGGTATCGCTGTGGACACCTTACTAATGGTATATCTGTTATTTGCAGATGACCTTGTCCTTTTTTCAGAATCTGCCGAGGGATTACAAAAACAGCTAACTGCCCTGTATTCATATGCTTCCCTATGGCATATCATAGTTAGCATTCCTAAAACAAAAGTTCTTATCTTTAATGAACGTTACACAACGGTATGCGGAAGCTTCCACTATGGTGATAACATTATAGAAAAGGCTGAACAATATAAATACCTTGGTGTAGTGTATAGCACCAAGTCCGCTAATAACGTGTTAAAAGAAACTTTTTCTCTTCTTGCTTCCCAAGCTGGGAAAGCAATCTTTGCTCTACGTAAACAGTCCCGTCCTGTGGTCGGTAAATTGTCACCCACTATTGCGTTCAAGGTATTTGATTGCCAAATATTGCCCATACTAGAATATGGAAGTGATATATGGTATACAGGCGATGATGTTAACGATCTGGAAAAAATCCATCTAAAATTTATTAAATCCACACTTGGCGTTAGAAAGCAAACACCTACTCCTGCAATATATGGGGACACGGGTCGATTTCCACTGATCATCCGGCAACACATAAAAGCTGTAAAATATTGGTGTAGAATTCTAAAATTATCTCGGAGCCATCCAGTCAGAAATGCCTACAATATGCTACTTGAGCTAGATGCCATTGGCTTCACGAACTGGTGTTCCCGTATTCGCTCTGTCCTCGAACGAACCGGGCTTGATCAAACTTGGGAATCACAGAATATTGGGGATACAAATAAATTCATGCTTTCATTTAAAGAATCAATAGTTAGAATATTTACACAGCAGTGGAGTAAAGATATTGAAAGCTCGAGTAAGCTGCGCACATATGCATTAGTAAAAAAATATTTCTGTGTTGAACCATATATCTTGCACATAAGGGGGAACCACCTCATAACAGCAATGGCGAGATATCGAATGAGCTCACATGATCTAAATATAGAAAGAGGACGATTCAATAATCCAATCACTCCAAAAAATCAGCGAATATGCACAAGGTGTCAATTAAACGAAATTGACGATGAAATACATCTTCTTCTCCACTGTTGCGCTATGAAGAATGAACGCGAAATCTTGTATGATTCTGTAGCCGCAATTATCAATATACAACCGACAAATGAAATGTTTCTAGGAATTATGACATCTAGAGACATAACAGTGGTGAAGTCACTAGCGCAATTTATTTATGGTTGCTTTAAACAAATTAAGGGCTAAAACTACTGAGTATAATAAATCTGTCACCTGTCGCTATATTATTCATATTATCATGCCCTCATGATCTGATTGGGTATTACCACATATCAAGACGGTTGTTGCTCTCGGATCTTATTATTTGGCTTTTTGGGGCCGGTTAGGGACGTTTCCGTCGCCTTTGTTATCAGACGAGGTGGGGCCTTATGGAGGATTTCAGAGTTGCTAAGTCAACTGATTTTCTCCATGAGGTCGGGAATGTTTTTCTTCGATTGTAACTCCGAGTATGTGGTTCTAACTAGGTCGTGATTGAAACAGTATGAATTAAACAATATAGTGAATTATAAAAAGGCTTAATGTTTTTGTGCGGGGGCCATGTCCTGTGTGAATTGCACAAATAATTTTTAACCGCCATTACTACTGTTATTACGTCGTTAAGTTTGCACCACTAGTCAATCTCAGGGGATCTCCGCGCTCATAGCGACTGTGCTTGCATGGTCACATGACACAGAGCTACCTGTTTATGCCATATTTATTGTACTTGCATGATATTATATTTAATTTTAAAAAATACCATATAATTTTTACCATTGGCTTATTGCATACTCCAGTTACTGTAGCATAATCATGCACTTGTATATATTTTAGGTTTCTACGCTTTCCAGAGTGTCTTTTTTGCTACTATATATAATTAGTATGTCATACGTAGTAGCTATTTTATCCCTGGTTTTGATGCGGGAAACAAAATGATAGACCTCTATGTTATCTTGGCAATGCCTTTTATTTCATTTTTAGTAGTAGTCATTTATATCGAAATACCCAGTTTTTATTTTGGCAATGCCACTTAACATGATTTTAGCTGTGTATGTCATACCATGTATATTATCATATGATTTTAACAAACTAACAATCTTGTATATACATGTACATATATCTCTTTCATTACTATGACAAATAAGTCTGTAATGACTTTTCTTTTATGTCAATAAAATATCTGTCTGTCTGTCTGTCTGGTAGGTTTTAGATATAGGTAAGGCCTATACCAACCACACCAGTAATAAACTACTAACCGTTTCTGGTTTTAGTTGACCAATCTATAAGATCACTTTTACAGTGTTATTTAGTGAGTTTGTAGTGTTTTCGTATAGATTTCAGGCCAGCAACTTCCCATCCTAACAAAACAGTCTTCCTGCTCCCTTCCCCTAATTTATTGTTGTTTTTGTCATGTTAGCGCCACTACCTTTAGCTCCAGCCTGGTACCACATAAACGTCCACACTCGTCATCGAGGCTGGTATCAACCCTATATGACTTTATCAGAATGACAGCGTCATGCCTGAGTGAACAAGAACTGTGAGGCTTAATTTGA
The DNA here is from genome assembly GCA_964017125.1 of Flabesymbios commensalis. NCBI lineage: Eukaryota > Metazoa > Annelida > Polychaeta > Terebellida > Flabelligeridae > Flabesymbios > Flabesymbios commensalis. The sequence goes on from OZ024902.1 coordinate 18,111,979, forward strand.
ATGAACGCGTAATTATATGCATCGTGACGTAATAGCTAGCTGTGATAACCATTTCACAGCTTGGCGTGACGTCATAGCTAGCTGTGATCACTATTTCACAGCTTGACGTGATGTCACATTAATTCAAAGCACTACTAAACAAAGGCCAACTCCCCACACCTCATTATGACAGCTTATTATGGAGTCGAGCTGTCAAATCTGATTGATCCCATGTTTTTTATATGGGCTTCAATTTCACTTTAACCTTTTAACTACCAATGGTTACAACGTGCTTAATAATTTACAAACCAGTCTTCCCCCACTTTGAATGAACATCGTTTCATGGTGAAAACAGATGTCAGTTGCCCTAGATATTAGCTGTTATGTGTTAATTTGAAGAAATCATTTTTTTTAAATAACTGCCGTTTATTCTTAATTATTGCATTTATTCATAGCATAGGGGCCAGCATATAATATCTGTTGGTGAACATATGCTATTAAACATGTAATGTCAATGTAACCTTTAAACTATTTACCAAACGCGTTTCGGCATAATAATGTCAATGGCCTACCATATCCCCGCGCATATACGTGCATGGACCTATTTAATTGGAAATCGCATGTTTTTGGGGGTGTTTTGATTTTTTTATGTGCATGCACTTGTTTTCAAAAACCAAAGGGTAGGCCATACCCCTGTTTTCAGTGACTTTATTCACACAACGCTGTGGCCAATGTGTGTTTTTTCACAGATTTATCTATGTGATTATTCAAACTTGAAACTGTATATAAAAGAGGTAAAACACGTTTTTTTTTCAAATATGTGAAATTCAAGATGAAATCCACATTTTATCATTTCTGTGTGCTTACATCCCACATTTACAACTTGAAAAGTGAGATAGATGCCCAGTGCATGTTTATTATCAGAGTGTCGTGTATTATTTTTTCGTTCTTGTTGTATGTAGTGGCCTACTCTGACATACATCTGTATGCGGCGCAAACATTTTTTTTTAGCAGTTGCTTCCGTGGTAGGCCTCAATATTGAGTAAAATGGCAAACGAAATGTTTTGTTCTATAATGGACTCGTTTATTCGAACGTAATACAAAATACATATAAATTTTAGATAGATATATTATGCCCACGATCAGGAGACCCATACTAAGAGACTATATGTTGCTGGCGTAGGAATAACTGATGATTCAGCAAAGAAACATGTGAAAAATAGGCAAGAAATTAAAAAAATACAGTGGAACAAATGGTGTCATATCAGTAGCATACAATGCAGCAACAAAACATATTGCACGTACAAATAAATCGCAGAAAAATGTACTAGTATCTAAGACTAATCAAATTCAGATTGGTATCTGTGTCAGTCATATTGCGGTCGACATCAGTCATAATAATTGATATATGTATTCGAATCACCGTCATCATCCATTGGAATATTATTCTCTTGTTTTAATTCTATATGAGTGTCGACTGTTCTGATCAAGGAATAATGGTGATCGAGCCTACCACAACTTGTTTCCACCAAACTGATACCATCGGCTCAGAGTAGTGGTGTATGAAACCATTATCTTCAACTACTAAATAAAACAGTGGCTAAGTGGCAAAACAAGATGTTTAAATCTATGTAGGTTGAAAATAACCCTATTTTTGAAATCCTTGTGTCTCAAAGCATATGGATAGAAACTACAATCAAGTGTCTAGCTATATTAATAAACAATATATGACATTGAAAAAATGATATGACCGCCGCAGCCGACACAAGTGAAATTTCGTTGGGGTACCACCTCAAAGTAAAAGGTTATATAGGGCCTACTATTCTAGCTCTGTGCCAAATTTCATTCTTGTATCACAAAAAGGAGTACCGTCAGTTATCATTTTTCACTTTTTCTTTTTAAATTAAATGTCAACAGGTCACATCTATATTAATATAACTCTTTGTTCATCATTTCGAAAATCGGTCAATCAACATGGCCGTCATATTTTATGTTCAAGCAGCAAATATTGTCTAGATTGTATAATGAATGTGATTAATGATCTTATCACATTCAAATCGCACTACTTGATGTATTACATACATGCGTATAACACACAAGTCGAAAGCAAGCTGGTAATGGCTCTATATCCAAGATGGCCGCGGCCGCCATCTTAAATTCCTGGAAATACTCAGTGTTGCAGGTTTAGCAACTAAGCTCATTTTGGTCTCAAGGGCACATATAAGCTATTGCCGCTAAATACATTTCTAAGAAAACCATTGCACAGTCATTATTTTGGCAACTGGACTATTTTGTTACTCACCAGGTATGTCTCCGAGCAACAAGTAAAAATTTAGCCTAGCCACTGAACCCAGCCTTACAATTGTACAAAAAAGATAAAAATCCAGAATATGTTGCAAAAAAACGTTAATTTTTGTAACGTATTTTGGTAACGTATTTTGCTCTTTTCTAAAAAACGTCGTAATGGTGATATATGCTTCTTAACAAAAGAACAAAACACCCACATTATAGATAATACAGCTTGTAGCTTGTGAAAAGTCTTGAAGTGACGGTCTTTGACGATTTATTTTACACGACAAAAATAAAATAATGTAGTGAGTGAAAACAGAATTTCATGGAAAGGTCAATACTAAGAGAATACGTGCTTAAATAATAATCAGCCATATCCACATTGACAGCAATTATTGTTATCTGGTGATCTATTTGTGTATATATATATATTTTTTAACATAATTTGTTTCCCACAAGTATCACAAACAGTCTTGATTGGAATGTGATTAATATTGTTCCAGTCACGAAATATGCAATTCACACAACTTCTAATTAAAAGCCATTTAAAAGGTATAGTATGTGAAGCCTGCGTTCACGTCGCTGTGAAATAAATACATTTAGTTATTGACTAGCATAATAAATTATCTTAAAATCTATTAAACTGATAATTCAAAAAAATTCCTAATGAGTTGAAAGTTTGATAGGCTAAGAAAGAAGGTAAAGAATTCGAACAAAAAATTCATTACACAATATGGCGTAATGAGGGAGTGAATAGTGGAGTGGGGGTGAACAAAGGCTGACATTAACATAAGCTGTGAATTGGTTTTCACATCTAGCGATGACATCATAGAATACGTCTGTTGTTTGATGGTGTCACCATCCTTTGTGTATCGGCCTAGTATGGTAATTATGATGACGCCATCCTGCCCTTGTTCACTCAAGAGGAACGCTGTCATGGCCTTAAATACCAGGTCACCAACGTGAAGCTACACTCCTCCGGTGTGTCATCAGACCTCGACCTGGTGGGGTCTTTGACTTGTAGGCCTACTGTTGATCTAGAAAACTACATCGCCGTAAATATGCGCCACAGCGTGAAATTGTAGTAAATACAAGACCTCTTCTACCCAAGCTTACTGCGGATCAGGCCTATTCCTTGTTGACACACATGGAGGTAATATAAGAGGCACAACGGATGTATGTAGACTACCGACGACTAGAGGTATGGCATGAGAGTCTGAACACGACAAAGGTCAGTGATTATTTGTTCTTGTGGACATAGTCCATGTTGTATTTCCATTATTTAGGAAATCCAGATTGATAATTAGCCACACTCTTTCCTGGTGACTCAGCAATAATAGGCCGACCGCAGCAATAAAAACTTTATAATGAAATGATCTCGCAAGTTAAAAGGTGTGACTCAGAATAAGATAAAATTAATTTTAACTGAAAGATGGGCAATAGGACCTACAGACCTGACTTTGAATATGGGTTATATATGATGTTTTCTTTATTCCATCACAGATGATCATTACATAGCATCTCGTCAAATCCAGTTAAGTGCAAGAAAATACGTCGTTACGTTTTTTGTGCAAATGTATTCATAAATGCTAAAATCAAACTTTGATGATTTTAAAATTTCGAAACACATCATACATTTACCAAAAACAATGAATTCGGTGATATTTGAGTACTATTTTAATACTAATTGCATGCATGTTATTAAGAGGTACACTTGCATAATTTACTGCATGGATGATGTTTTATTCAATCTGTGACAGATGATCCTCACTTAGCATCTCCTCAAATTCAGTAAAATTCCAGTAAGCCGTGGAGTTGAGAAGGCACACGAATAAACAGGTCCTGTGACCACGGGGTAAAATGTAAAAGTCGGATGAAATACTTGCTATCAGACTATAAACCTGCACCTATAACTTTTACATTTATAACAATTTTGTGCCAATATTCAACATCACTACCTATCTATCATTTTATGTATGCAAAATTAACGACGCAATAAATTTTAATTGCTGTTCAAAATGTGTTATTTCACAGCTAAAGATAAGATTCCACAGAAAGTTGAAAGTTTTCTCAGCTAAAGTTATTTTCGTTAGGGGTTTTAGTTATAAAATATGCTTGAATTCTAAAGTCGAACTTTGTTAAAAAATGTTTCCAAAGACATCATTTATTTGATAAAATCATGAAATCTGCAATATTAGACTTTTATTGCTTTTTACAATTAGTTGCATGCATGTTGTTGACAGATATACTTGCAGAACTACACAGTATAGCTGGTATATCTGATAGAAGACGTGTCGTAGCAGACTGCATCAGGCCATTATTCCAACAACAGATGAACTGATGTTAAGCTTGAATACACCGGAAGAATAAACTTGTAAAGGTTGATGTGAATAACAATCAAGGTCTAGTTCATTTAAATTAAAAATATTCTCATTTGCATCACACCATTATTCCATCAACCGAAGAAGTGACACTGGGCTTGAATAAACAAGTAGGACAAACTAAAAATAATTGTTGTGAATACGAATCATGGGTAACTTTATGGATGTTCACCCACAATTATGAGATGATTAGGCCTACAGTTATTCTATAATAGATATTTGCATAACACTCAATGTACAATATTTCGTTAATAACAAACAATGTTCAACATATCGATTAATCAATTATTGTATATATTTTTTTTCAGAGAGTTAGAAAAGGAATGATATGTCCAGTAGAACTTTATTACTTTTTGGAAACCTTGATTTTTCAGTATCAACATTATTCGCAAATGGTTGGGAATATTACATGTTTTAGTTATGCCTCTATCAAGACAATGGAAGATTCAGATACATGGCCAAATGATTATGACTGGTGTCGACTGAAGTATGAGTTACACAGACCACAGCTTGAATTTGTTCACAGCTGATGTCCACAATATTCTCAGCCAATTGTATTTCTGAAGTTGTCAGAGGAGAGGAAATTTAAGCTGACGTCAATCCTGATTGGAAAACGTGTAAGGTAGAAACACATGTAACACATTTAAATAATTGTTTAAACTATGCTGTATTCTGAAATTATGTGTATGCATGTTTTTTTTTGTGAAATACACCCTCAGATCACTGATTAGGGGCCTATATGACGACGATGAGAAGAATGTGTTGGAAACGGAGGAGGATGAGGCGGAGGAGAAGGAGGAGGAGGGGGGACAGAGGTGAATAAGAAAAAGGAGGAGTGAGGGGAATTATCAAAAAGGGAAAGAATGAGAAGAAGAAGAGTGAGAAGAGAAGAAGGGGGAAGTGTATAAGAAAAACGTAATATATTGGTTGGGCCTGTAAGGGGGTATTGTCGTCCCCTTCGCGCGCCGCTGTCTCTGCCGCCTTCGCACACACTCTTTTGGCTACTACACCAACATGGTGCAACATAATAAATTTATTATTCATACAAACAGTCAACCCCTCCCGGCACTTTTTTTACCCAAAGTCAAGGTCAAAGGTCAAGGTCAAAGATTTAAAAAAATACTTGTTAACGCGATAACTTGAAAAATAATTATTGGATCTTTTCAATTTTTTATGTGAAGTTACCCATGAGTATGGACATCACCTGATTAGATTTTCAGCTTTTCACTGATAATCAAAATGGCCGCCATTTTTTTTTCGACTAATTTTTCTTTTTCATAATTCCCTTGAAACCTGGTATATATAGGTTTTCAGGGTCTGCGAGTCTGTTGGTCTTGTCCGTTTTCGCGTGCAACCGTAAACGAGGCTATGGCGGCCATCTTGATGTTTTAATTGCAAAATTCCTTGTTAACGCGATAACTTGAAAAATAATTATTAGATCTCTCCAATTTTTTATGTGAAGTTACCCATGAGTATGGAGATAACCTGATTAGATTTTCAATTGGCCGCCACCTGACGACTATTTTTTTAAAACTTTTTTTTCAGAATTCCCTCGAAACCTGGTATATATATATGTAGGTTTTCGGGGTCTGCTAGTCTTATTAGTATTGTCCGTTTTCATGTGAGACTGAAAATGAGGCTGCGGCGGCCATTTTTTGGTTTTATAAATTTTAATAAATCGTTCTTATTTTCATTTAATTGCTATGAAACTTGGCATATATAGAGTCACCGCATGAGCCGAGGGGTATTTGAGTGCTTGCAGGGTATTTTTACAATTAGTTGAATGCATGTTGTTGAGAGGAGCAGGACAAAAAGAAGGAGGTGGCGGAAAAGGAGGAAGACAAAGATAAAAAGGAATGTTGATATCACACAATTATTGGATGGAAAATAATGTAATGTTGTTTTCAAAAATTATTACATTTTGTTATGTTTATGGATCGTGACACCTTATTAAATTAAAAAAACTTTTAAGTTTGAAATACATGACTTGTAACACATTAAAATAAGGTTTTTAAATATGTTGTATTCTAAAATTAGCTGTATGTAGGCCTATATTGTTGTGAGATACACTTTCAGATCCACATATTATAGGAGGAGGTGGTGGAAAAAGTGGAGGATGAAGAGGAAGGGACGGTGGATGAGGAAGATAAGATAATGAAAGAAGAGGAGGGCGAGAAGGAACAGCAACAAGAGGGTCAGGCGTTAGGGAAGAGAAAGACAGAAAAGACAACAAGGAGCAGGGGAACGAGGAAGATAAGGGTGAGGTGATGAAAAAAGACGAGGGAGTAGAGCAGGTGAATAAGGATAAAAATTAAGCAGCTGGTGGATGGAGGAAGAGGGGAAGGAAGAGTCGGCTGAGAAAAAGGAGGAGAAAGTTGACGAGGAGAAAGACGAGAAAGAGGAGGACAAAGATGAGGAAGACAAGAAAGAGGAGGAAGAGAGATAAGTGGATGAAAAAAGAGCAAAAGGAGGAGTATGGGGAGGAGCAGGAAAAGGAAGAGTGGACGCAGAGACAAGTGGAAGAAGAAAAAGGAGCAATATGAAATAAATTAAGAATAAGAGGCCTAGAAAAAGGGAAAGAGAAGGAGGAGTAGGACAAAGAGAAGGATAAGGAAGAGGGAGAGGGGTAGGACGAGTTGAACAAGGGGAAATAAAGAAGGAGGATGGTGGTACTGTAGGAGGAAGAATAGGGGGGAAAGCAGAAGAGAGGGATGATGAGTAAATGAAGGAGAAAGGTGAAGAGGAGCAGAAAGAGAAAGGAGAACAAGTAGGCAGAGGAAATGCAGGAATGCGAGAGGAGGATGATGATAAAAAGAAGGAGAGGAAGAGAAGTATGGGAATGAGCAGGACAAAGAGAAAGAGGAAAGAGGGGAGCGAAGCAAAAGAAGGAAGAATGTTGGTATCATACATTATTATGGAATGAAAAACAATAGTAGGAGATAAGAAGAGGAGTAGAAATAGGAGGAAAACCAAGGGAAGAAGAGGATAGTGGTACAGAAGGAGAAGAGAAAGAGGATGAGTAAAAAGAGGAGTAAAGTGAGGAGGAGAAGGAGAAAGGGGGTAGACAGAGAAGTAGAAGATGCTAGGAAAAGGAGTGGGTGCGAATAAGGAGGACGAGAAGAAGGAGGAAGAAGAGAAGTAAGAAGATGAACAAGAAAAAGAAGATGAGTAGGTGTAGTAGAAGGGGGGTATAACGAGGAGGGGAGTGGAGGAAGAGGAGATTGAGAGGAATGCTGGTATCACACAATAATTATGAAATGGAAAATAATGTAATACTGTTTTCAATTAGTACACTCTGTAATGTTTATTTAGATCGTGACACAATTATATAATACAAGATGTGACAGCACAATATAATTATGTACAAATCCGCAGTTGAAGACTAAACAAATGGAAGTTGATGGTGTGGTGAGATAAACATTGTTTTCATTTTGTGTGTTTTGACCTAAGGAGAAAACAAGAGGAGGTTGATGGTATGAGGAGGAGGACGATAATAAATATGAAAAGGAGGGGGACGAGGAAAAGAATAAGGGGAGGAGTGAAATGGAGACGAGTAGGCAGAGGTGGATGAGAAAGATGGAGAGGTGAAGTAATTTGAGGGAGAGGAAAAGGGGGATAAGATAGATTGGGTGCTGAGGAAGAAGTGAGGAAGAAAAATGACGAGATAAATAAAAAGTAAGAGGAATATGAGTAGAAGAAGAGAAGGAGGAAGATGACAAAGAGGAAAAGAAAGGGAGAGGCGAAAGAATAGGAGTAGGATGAAGAGAAAAATAAGGCACGAATATAGTGGTATAGAAGGGGAAGAGTAAAAGAATGATAAACACGAGGAGGAGATAAATAAAAAGTGAGGGGAGTATGAGAAGAGGAAGAGAAATAGGAAGAGGACGAAGAGAAGAAGAAGAAGAAAAGAGTGAGTAGAGTAGGAATAGGAGGAGGGAGTGAAAAATAAAGGAGGAGGATAGTGGTACAGAAGAGGAAAAGTAACAGGAGGAGAAAGGTGAGGAGGAAAAGAGGTGAGAAAGGAGAAAATGGAGGCGATGGAAAAGGATGGAGGGCGTGGAAGATGAGAAGAAGAAGGAGGAAAAGAAGACAGAGTGGGTGTAGTAGAAGAATGAAGCAGAGAAGGAGGACGAGAAAGATGTTTAGGAAGGTAAAAAGAAGAAGAGGAAGCAGGGTGAAGGATGTGGAGTGCTGGTATCACACAATAATTATGGAATAGAAAATAATTTCAGTTTTTTTTTCAAATATTACCTTTTATATTGTTTATTCAGATCGTGCCACCATTATTAAATATAAGATGGTTGATTCGTTGATTGTGTGGTAAAATACACATTGTGTTCATTGTTTTGTGCTTTGATATATTAAACATAGAGGAGAAGGAAAATAGGAAGACGAAGAGGAGAATGACAAGTAAAAGGAGGAGAAGGAAGAAGAAATAAATATGAAGAAAAAAAGGAGGAGAATGAGGGGCGGAAAGAAGAGGGATTGAAAATGGATGCGGTGAAGGAAAAAATAACGGAGGGGAGAGAGGTAGAGGAGGAGGAGGAAGAGGAGGAGGAGGAGGAGGAGGAGGGGAGAAGGAGGAGGAGGTGAAAAAAAGAGGAGAGAGACGCTGAGGAGAATAATGAGGCAAAAAAGGAGAAGAAGGCAGAGAAAAACGGAGGAGGAGGATGACGAAAATAAAACGAAGTAGAAGCAGTAAGAGACGGAGCAGGTATAATGAAGAGGAAGAGGGGGGAAGGAGCAGAATTGAATGGAAGGAGGAGAGGAGGCGGTAGCAGTGGAGGAGGTCAATAAAAAAAGGCGATCAAGAGTAAATGAGTAAGAGGAGTAGGAAAATGTTAACGAAAAGGGATATGAGAAAGAGAGGTGTACAGGCAGAGAAAAAGGAGGTGGATGGGAAAAAGAAGGAGAACATAAAGGAAAAGACAGAGAATCATGGGGATGAGAAGAAAAAGGAAAGAGAGGAGGATGAGGAGCGAAAATAAGATGAAAGGAGGTGAAGTAAAAGAAACAAGACGAGGAGGAAGAGTAAAAGAAGAAAGATCAGGAGAGGGGGAAAGAAATGGGTGAGAGATGCAGAAGAGGGGAAGGAAGGGGAGAAAGATGTCAGTGAGGAAAAGGTGGACGAGAATGAAGAGAAGAAGGATGAGGAGAATAAGGAGTAAGAGGTAGAGGAGATCGAAGATGATGAGAAAGAAGATGAGAAATGCTGGTGTCACAAAATTACTATGGAATGGCAAATAATATTGTTTTCATTTATTACATTTTTTCATGTTTATTCAGGTCGTGACACCGTTATTAAATATAATATATGACAGAACAATATACTGATGTCCATGTGTTCAAGTCGGCAATCAAAGGCATACCGGCTCTTGTTGTTGTAGATTACTATTGTCCATCACAGTATTTCCAAAACCATGAAGCATAGACAAATTGTCATTTTGAAAAAAAATTTAGGACAGTTTACAAAATCTATTGACCAAGATGAGTATATTTTAGTTTTGCATTTATTTATTCATAAAATATTTAAATAAACAAATGAATTAACGGTCCAAGATAAGTTAATTACAAGATTAAGGGGTCTATATTTTCATTTTATAACATTCTCATGTAAGACCGTCAGTGAATCAGATACAAGTTCAAATTAAAATGACTGATGTATTTATGTGTGACAAAAATACCATCCTCAATTAGTTCACAATAATGATTCATGTCTACAAAATTATCAGCCGCTGCTATTTCTGAAGTTATCAGAAGAAAGGAAATGCAAACCTAGTTACAGCATTTATGAAGATACTTTAAGTTGGAAATACATTAAACAGAACTTAAAAAAAATTGTTGTAATGACAATCGGCGGATTATTTGTAATATCACTGTATGTACGTTGTTGTGATATATCTATTTTCAGTAAGAAGAAAAATTGTTCTAGTAGACCCCATGTGACAATAAATCCTTGAGCCGAAAAATTGACACTGACAGCTAGAATAACACAAAGTAATAAACAAGAGTTTAGTGGATGATGTGCAGCAAAACCAAGAATTTGCACACTTCAATGTTCGGAATATAGAGTACTTCAGCCAAATGTACGATAATATAGACACGTATGCATATGCTATAGTCAATATAATTATGATTCTAATGTTATTATACCTTTAATAGCAAATAAATGTATTTCTCCTGTGGTTTCTCCTTTTCTCTGTAGCACGATCTGGCAAACTAAAATTGGTGATTCAGATACAAATTCAATGAATTGAAATGAAATGAATCGGGCTTTAGGCCACCTTTGTGCACATATAGGCTAAACTGGGCCAGGATGGTGAGATGATTGAGATGACACTGTCCTCCAGACACAGGATTCGAAATTCGAGCCCTGGCGGCCTTTAACCGCCGAGACCGGGAACCGAACCCCGAACTCTGGCGTGAAAGGCAGCGGTGCAAACCACTACCCTAGGGCCTCCGCCCATTCAATGAATTATGAATGTTGTATACTGAATCATGAGCAACACAAATCCCAGCCTATATTTGTTCTCAGTGTGCAGAATTAAATACAATGGGAACTATTTTAAATTAGCTGAACAAAAAATAACTTAATAAATAGTAAATCAAGTTAATAATTTGATTATCTGAAATGTGTTATTTCACAGCTGCTGATAAGAATTGACCGAAATTTGAAGCTGAAGTTCAAAGTATTAAACTTGGGTAAAGTTTTTTCAAATTTAATGCTGAGATCAAGCTCTGTTTTATAAAAAATAAGCACGTAATTATACCTAATTGTTGACGTTGGAGTAGGTGAAAATATAAATGTTTTTTATGATATGAAATCAATTCTAAGATCAAACTTCATTTAAATGTTTACCATTTTCAAACAAAAAATATTTCACAAACTCAAGAAATCTGTAAAATTTATCTTGGGCTGTTTAATTAGTTGCATGTATGAAGTTGGAAGCTACACTTGCAGAGCTGCATAGTGTAGCTATCTAGTAGACAGGTTTGTATAAGACGTGTTGTATCAGACTGTACCACCAGCTTATTCCGTCAACAGAAGAAGTGATACTGAGAACAAACAAGACAAATGAACTTATAATGGTTGATGTGAATGAAATGTATGGACAAGTGTGGTTAAGTGCCTGAAGTAATACAGATTTTCACCGACCGACTATTATGAGATGATTACTGTAATTTCTATACGTAATTATTACTCGTGGGTATCGATGAGCGACATAGTCAGCAACTTGAATTTGTTATCGGATAACTCAGCTTCACACTTAAATTTAGGCTTTGTGTACTCGACGCAGACGCATACTCAGACACAAAATCAGACGCACAATCAGACGCAGACGAAAGTTCCCATGTTCCGAAGTTCCCACGTTCCGATAAAAATGATAATGTTCCTAGGTCGGTTTGCCAGGTGACCGTATTTAGCTGAACCTTCCTATTCAAGAAGTAGGGCCTATTGTGTTTTTTTGCTCCAGGAGTATAGGGCTTAATTGATATGTCTAGATTGTAAAACCACCGGGTGCAGTTTGTTCACCCTTAAGCATTTATGTTTCGGACTAGGTGGCAATTGCTGAAAATCTTGTTTTCGCTCATGACTCAATGTTGGTCCACCATCTGCGATGCTAGCATATACTGAATCAAAATAAAGAAAATTTATGCTTGCATATGCTTGTTGTTTTAATGCTGGCAATATTCCTTGAAGATTGGTTGATAATTGAATGATAATTCATTCACCACAGCATATGTGAATCCGGGCATAGAAGTTGCGTTAAGAAAAAAAATGCGCACGTTCTATTACCCAACAAGATATGAGCTAATATTATGTATTTAAACAAGAAAAAAACAGGCGTGCTGTTATCTATGATTACATTTCAGATGCATGTACTTTTATTGGTATTATATGTTTGTGACATTTTTTAGTGTGCGTTACTTGGAAATGGGTGGGTGGGTCAAGCTGCAACTCGGATTCTCTTTTTTCTTGGAAATGTCGTGTTTTCTTTGTTTTGTTGTTGTTGTTGTACCTGTTTTCATTTTTTCTTAGAAAATTGGATAGGGGAGGGGGGAGTGTAATAATATTACAATATAAACATTTTATTCAACAAAGATATAAGTTGAAATACATTGTGAATTAAAGATCCACTTGTAATGTTATAGGTACAGAAATATTGAAACCGCAAGGTTAAATTGCCTGAATTATTATACCTGATTGCTACAACTTATTCCCATGTCAAATATCTTCTGATCGAAAATCGATCATTTGTGTACTTAACCCTTCCACCGCCAAATTATTCAATTTGAATTTTCATTCATTTATTCAGATTTGACAAAATGGAGGTCAACTCTTTAAATCTTGCTGAATGATGTCTCATTTTATCTTTAACATGTGTAAGAGGTAGTACTTAATGTGCTAATAAAAAATGAAAACCCGAATGTATGCGGCACCGGCAGTTAAAGGGTTAAATATCCAGGTGTTTATAAATAGCCACGGCAAGGGACTCCTCCATAGACAAGTATGTTGAAAATAAGCATCTAGTAAACAGATTGATTGACGCTGGGTTAAAAAAAATATTCTTAAAAATCAGCCGGGATGGCAGATGACAGGCCGCGAAACTGATTCAAGGTGATCACTGCCTGCATGCAGTATAAGTATTATAGATTCTTTATAATAGAGGGAGGAGAGGAGGAGACGCGTAATGTTAATTCAATGGGATAATTTATAATAGAGGAAGGAAGATAGGAGCTGAAGAGGAGAGCAGGAGACGTCTCCTTCCTCCCCTACATTATGACGCAAACAAAATAGAGGGAGCCAGCTCCTCATTTATCAACGGCAATTATGTTGATCCACAGGGGGAGCTTCTTTAGCTAATAGTTCTACCCCTTAAACCCTAGAGACTAGAAATAATAAAGCAAGTAATTTACGTGGTCCTTTTTTATCTCGACACAAACGGTTGTTTATATTCATTCTACCATGTAATTAATTACATGCAATAAGAAAAGCAATAAAATGTATTGTAACAAATCATAGAGAAATACAAAAAAATAGTTCAATTCAAATCAATTTGTTTATTATACTGACAAGTACATAAGACAAACACAGATATAATTAGTTTTATCTTTATGGCTTGTATAAATTATTTCAGCGCTGTAAGGGATAAAGGTTTTAGCCAAGTGTATACTCTAGTGATAATAGGTATATACCTATAGGCTAAATTGTGCTCTCAATTTAACACATATTAATCAACATTATGCTAATCATGCTAATAACATGATGAACTTAAGTCACATACTACGAACGTAGAAGCGCATCCATATTTTGTGACTGATCATTTCCCGCTGATCGGGGTCGAAAAATAGACCATATGTACCGGTCGAATATTTTGAATACATGCTTGGTAGGTAGTGCAAGAGCATTAGTGAAAAAAACACAGGCACCTGGAATAAAATTGCAGAAAGCTGATTTTTTCGGGAATGATACCTGGACATCTCCCCAGACGAATTCTAAAGAGGCCCCAAAAACCCCCCTTGTGCATTTTTTTTAATTCGAGATGGCCGCCGCCATGTAACGCCATCTTCGAAAAACAGGGGTATACACTAATTCCTCACCTTTGTAGTTGGAAAAAAATATTTTGGTGTCTCTACTTAGGTTTTACGGCACAAAAAGTTGATCCAGCGGATCAGAAATGATATCAGCACTTTTCTCAATTCTAAAAATCCAAGATGGCCGCCATATTGTTCTGATTATGTTAAGCGATGTCTTAAAAAAACACGAAAATTGAGATATCTATCTCGTTGTTGAATCTAAAATGTATTTTTTGACCAAACCCATGGAATCTAGCACTTATTTAGATCACCATTATTTTATTATATTGAATTTATCAACATAAATCCCACATAGTAGGAAATTTTAAATAACACCAGGTAACGCCATTTAAAAAAAGGGTATACCCCAATTCCTCACTTTTGAAGTTAAAACAATGATTTTGGTGTCTCTACCTATGTTTTAAAGTACAATGAGCTTATCCAGATGATCAGATATAATATCAGTACTTTTCTTAATACCACAAATTCAAGATGGCTGCCATAATATTTTGTTTAGCGATCTCTTAAAAACCACGAAAATATGCGATAACTATCTCGTTGTTGAAACTAAAATGTATTTTTTTAGCCGAACCCATGGAGTCTAGAACTTATTTAGATGACCATATTTTATTATATTGAGTTTATCGACATGAATCCCACATGGTAGTTAATTCTACCATGGTGGGTGACGCTTTGGACTGTTTTCGAACTGCTTTCCCACTAGAAATGTAGATTGAGATTTGTCAAGTTAACAAATTAATCTCCGGTAAATAATGAAATTATTGCGTTTCAATCATCCGAGCTGTCAATTTCTACATGTCTGGCCAATACAAAAAGAGCACATCGTTGTACAATATAGTCGAGATTTGTGAGATCCCCCCCCCCCCCTTTGAAGAAGCCACTCTGCACCCGCAACTCACTCTTTTTAGAACTCATTCTGGAGCGACTGCTCTTTCAGTTTGCGTTGGTGACAAACGACCATGAGATAAAATCCGTTCCCAGACTGTAGATTTCACACCCTCCTGTACAGAAAAATATGCTCTGTATCATAATGGAGTTTAAACACGAGGCATTCATTCAATGCTGTTTAATATTGGCAAAAATTAAACAGAATTGGATTAATGCCCCGTGTTGGCTGGGGCAGTAGGTGACGTTGAAGGGAGGCTTTCTAGAAAAAAATCAATTACAAGATAAGGACTTGCGCCTCACACGTTACATGTACATGACATCTTTGATAATCGTCCTGTAACAATGCTCTTTTATATACTTACTTTTGTCCATGATCTTCGAATGTCAATATGTTTAAGATCATAAAATATATGATTTAAATATCAGGATATTACATTTTGAATATAAGGATATATATATTTCGTAATGAAGTTATGGTATTGTATGGTGTTGTAATGAGATGATTTTACATCAGAATATGACATTAAATTAATTGATGTCACAGTTTATCGTCAGGATAGGATCTTTTTATGTCACGATATTAGGAGGACAAGACACATTAACGTCATGATATGGTTTTGTAATGTCCAAATATTGCTCTTTATTAAAGTAAAATGACGTTATGATGTCTGGATACAGCTTTATAAATGCAGGGTATGGTGGTTAAGCATCACGGTATGGTATTAAAGTGACAGGATCTTTTAGTGCATTGTCACGATGTTATTATAATATCATGATATAGCATATTAACATCACAATATGATATTTTAGTTTAAGAGGAAATGAAAGTAAGAGAGGGTAAGGACACATGCTGTTCAAAGAGCATGTGTCTTAACCCTATCTTACTTTCCATTTTATTGAATCTTCCGAAGTGCTTTTGTTGTTGGCAGTTTGGAGTACCGGTATTTGAGCAATGTATAGGCCTTTACTTACTGAATTATATTGCGATATATATGTTGAACTGACATTCTGATATTGGAATGTTCTATGTCGATTATGTATTACCATATGGTAACGTGCGTCTCTCAATATAATGGTATTGAAATGTTATACCTTGACATGACAATATAAAATCCTGACATTAAAATGCTATATCCAGACTTTAAAGTGACATATCCTGATATTCTATGGTCACATTAAAATATTGTAGTGTCATATTCAGTCATTATAATGTCACATTAGAATGCCGCCAAGCCCGCCATATCTTGATTTGATAATGTCATATCCTATCATAAAAAATAGAATATCTTGACATTCAAATCTTATTGTGTGATATAAAAGGACACAATTTGGACATTATAATAAATACCATCTCATGATGTTAAAGTGTCATATTCTGATAAATTACAATCCAATATCCTGGCATAAATATGCCAGATCTTGACTTCGAGCTGTTAATTATGTTTTTCCTATTTTAAAGTCATAATCCGACAAGTCTATTATACAATATTCGATATTAAATAGCATGTTTGTCATTATGATGACACATCATCACATTACAATGCTATATTGTGACCTCAATGTGTCATTTCATCAATGTATAAGGTCATATCATAATATTCAAGTACCATATCCTAATATTCAAATGTCATATCCTGACATTAAGATGTCATAGTGATGTTAAAATGATATAACACGGAATTGTAATGCATTTCATGATAATATGATGCCATATCTTTTCTTTTTAATACAGCAACGTGATGTTTATCCACTATATACTGCTTTTATAAAGCTGTATTGTGCCATCATAACGTGATTTTGCTATATTAAACACCAATGTTTGGACATTATATTACATATCATGATATTAAAGTGTCATATCCTGATATCATATTCATATATCCTGACATAAAACTATCATATCCTGACGTTAAACTGTCACATCCTCTAATTCTGACATTTAAATGTAATATCACATTGCAATATCATACAATGTCATATATTTATTACGTAATACACTAATATTCAAATAAAATATCTGAATATTTTAATCTATAATCCAAGGTATTTATTACAATTTTCAGGAAATTGACCAAATTACGTAGGCCTATAGATGGCCAAACTCTGTCAGTAAAATGATGTGATTTATAACATTTTCCTATTTAGTAGTACATGTAAATAACTAACAGTCTCGTAGGACACGTGTTTAAGCTGGTGTAATATTGTGCGTAGCTCTGTTATTATGTACATTCACACAAAATTAGCTAATATTCATATCCTATAATAATCACAACTAATACTTAACCAAAATCGAAAAACATTTTATATAGGCCATCTATATAAAATACCTACATTGGAATTAGTCGCTGGGTTTGAAACTGGAATTTCTTACGCTCAAATAATCTCAAGCTTCAAATGAAAAATACCCTTATATTTAAAAATGAGACATGTTAGAATTTTTAATCAATGATTTCTGACATATGATATTTTGTAAATTTGATAAATCTATATCTATATTCCCATATGAAAAAGCAGTTGGACATCGCTTAATCGTGGCACCTGCACTAAAAGAGCTTACCAATATGGCAGCCATGTTGGATTTTCTGTTGATAAGCACATTCTATTAAAAAAATTGGTGATGGAAATATATTCTAGATTCCATGGCTCTGAAAAAAAGTTTCAACAAAATGATAATCATGGCATGTAAGTGATTTTCCGACGGGGGGGGACGTTTGACATAATGGTCGCCATCTTGGATTTGTGGAGATAAGAAAAGGAATGATATCATTTCTGATCCTGTTGATGAGCTTGGAAAAATGACGTTATATGGTGTCACATAACATTAAACTATGTGGGATTTATGTTGATAAATTCAATATAATAAAATATTGGTGATCTAAATAAGTGCTAGACTCCATGGGTTTAGAAAAAAAATTCATTTTAGGCTCAACAATGAGATAGTTACCTCATATTTTCATTTTTTTAAGAGATCGCTCAACATACTCAGTATATCAATATGGCGGCCATCTTGGATTTTTGGTATTGAGAAAAGTACTGATATCATTTCTGATCATCTGGATGAACTCTTTGTGTCCTCAAACATAAGTGGAGACACCTAAATATTTTTTTCTAACTGCAAAAGTGAGGAATTATGGTATACCCCTGTTTTTTTTTAAAATGGCGTTACATGGTGGCGGCCATCTTAAATTAAAAAAAAATGCACAAGGGGGATTTTTGGAGCCTCTTCGAAATTCGTCTGGGGAGATGTCCATGTATCATTCCTGAAAAAATCAGCTTTCTGCAATTTTATTCCAGGTTCAACCCTAATGCTCTTGCACTAAGGTAGCATGATTACATATTAACAATGCATTAAGGACAGAACTATAACACCGATATCAGACAAGTGAAATGTATAATTTGATGGCAAAAAATAATTACATAAGATGTTTGACCATTTTGACATGCTTAACACAAAGCCATTTTACAAAAGATTTGATTTGATCTAGAGATTCAGATCCAAGCGAGGTGAAAGTGTATATACCTGTAGTTTTATAATATACAAAAGATTATATACCGGGGTAGGTCTATTGGTATAAAGTTATATATTTTTCATATTCTATGGGATAAATTTAAATTTTCACCAGTACGAAACACATAGCAACGAAATAAAACTATGGTGATTACTGAGATGACATAACATACGTATAATTATGTTCAAGAAAAGGGTGTCAATCAAAATACACATAAGATACAGTGATACAGATAAAAGTAAAACACTACGCTTTTAGGGAGATCAATGAGCGTGCAAATATTCATTGTTCATATGGCTTAGGTTCACACATTGCTAACATCATTTTTTAACATGCAGGCTAGAATATAAGTGTCAATCATTACCAATAGTTAGCAGCTAAAACGTGATTTTGGTGTTTTTTAAAGATAATAGAGCACTTTATTTCTACCTAGTGTAAACAAACTATTTGCATAAAACATCACAGGTCCAGCCCATACGCTTAATTTGACATCCAATAGAATGATCATGCATCATACTAATCAGAGCTGCATGATCAATTCGCCAAGTTTAATATAAATAAATGACATTAGCGTATACTGCTCCAACATATGTAACTTTTACATGTCTTAATAATAAATAAAATGACTTTATTGACTAAATTGAAAGGCATTATTTAACAATGCGATACATTATAAAAGCAGTGGACAGACCTGTGGGGGCGCCAGAACATTTCTGCTGTAGTCTACTGTAAATACTGTTCTTTTGAGCGCATTTCATCATACTCTATTTCTTGCTTATCTAAGCTTTTGAGAATATCCTGCCACTAATATATCAACAGAATGACAAACACAGAAGTATCAGATACTAATAGTAGTTAGGTTATATTAAGAAATGTCTTGAAGTGTCAAGTGAATTGAAATGAACATCATTTTCTTTTTGTAATAATCGCAATAAATCTCAGGAGTGAATATGTAGGATCCTGATTTCGTTCAGTTAAGGTGGCAGTTATCCCCGGCTTCTCGGACGCGGGAGGCTGTGGACGACCGCCTCGTTTCCGTACCTTGGTGACGGATGCACACAATTGCAAACCGTGCGGCTTTGGTATTTTTCCCACACTTCAGGCGTTACACTCGGCGACTACGGACGTGCCGTAGTTCGCTCTCGCTAAGTCAGATAGGTTGCGGAGGTTGTGCTTTGTTGTTGCTAAATGTCAAACGAATAAACATGACAAGTGGAGAAAGAGTTTTATGATTTGTTTGGAGCCGTCGACTCGACGGGGAAGGAAGTTTGAGTTGAAATGGTGAAGATCGGGCAGATTCCCTCGTCCGCCATTGTGACCCCACACTAGAGACTCCGACGGTCACTTACAGGTACTTTCGGCGCGAGGGGCTCCCCATCCCACCATAAATATAATGGGTTGAGACCAGTATACAATTTCCCAATGCCCGTGTGATTGGTACATACGGCGGAGTTAGTGTTCACACATGCAGGCGCCGTGATCAGTGTGACGTTTTAAAAACTCCAGATTCTAAATAGTTGTAATAATTGTAATACTTGTAATAAATATATTTGCCTATTTTTATACAGAATATAGGCCTAATCATGTTTATACTGTCCCATAATGAGAAGCTAAAATAAACCTTATATTGTAAGAATGTATTTTATCGGGTTATCATAGGAAGAACTATTCTCAGTGTATCAAATTATTATTGAAAATGATGTGTACATGTGAGCTGGTACTTTAAATGTTTCTATAAATGAACGCTTATGTAAATATAATTTGACGAAATCTGTGACGTTCATCACAGAAACGCCTATATTTACACAATTGTTATACACATTTAGCGAGAAATAGAAATATGTCATATAAAAAAATGAATTTAAACATGTTAAAAACTAAAAAAATCAAATTTAGACTGTTTTATTACGTAGAGTAACACAAACAGAACATATATTTTTTTCAATGTGGGTAATTTTAAAATGAGCGATCACATTTACGCGACATCAGCATGTGAACGCCCATAATGTGATTTTTTTTGGAATATTTCACATTTTGGCTTTGTATCTAGCTTAGATATATTAATATGTTTTAAATGTATTTGTCCCACTCAGTCAGTATTTCAATATGTAGTCTCAGCCTCACTCGGGCAACATTCATGGTATAGCAATATGTAGCATGTAACTGTTACATGGGGATATCCTATGTATGAGGGAATATTAGGTAATATATATTCTTGTACATAACAGTTACTAAAGGGCTATTCTATATGAAAATAATAAGCTGTACCTTTGTAATCTCAACCCTGTGGACAGCATCGTGCGCCATATCTACTTCCTTGGGTGGCCAACAACTTATATTTATCATTCTATGACCGTGAATTTGTACAGTGTGCCTATCATCATGATCATGTGTGAAATAGTAATACTGATATAATTATCAGAAAATGGTGAGCTCTTATCATGCTTATAGCGCACATAACTATAATGCGTTGTGCACTTCACACACATTACAGTTATTACCTCTGATCACTGGACCTGTTCATCCATGTAGGCCATACGGTACCATTTCAACTCCCTTTTTTGGAGCATACAGTATTGCAGCCAGTTTATATAATCACATGACAACCAGTTTATATAATTGTATTATATAAATTGCCATTCTCTGGCTTTTGAATTGCATATTTAAAATAAAATGTTAAAAAATACCAAACTAATTGTCTTGAATATCCCATGATAATGACTCCACTATGAGTGGGCCACTTGTTAATATGGCGAAACTACATATTACATCACACTTTGTGTGTACACAGTTTCAATGTTTGAGACATTCAATGACTGGTGCTATACCATGTCTATGGCGTAGTAAGCCTAATGCCATATTGTACAGGCAACAGTGATTTTATATTATAGGCCTACATGCGCAAAATTATGTTAAACAACTTATAATATTTTTCACATTATTCTATATCATATTGGTAACAGTGGTTTTATATTCCATGCGCATGATTCTGTTAAAAAACCTAGCATATTTATCACAATTCTAAACAGTTTAAAAAACGAAAAGTCTTGGGTTTCAATACGATAAGCATACGTCGTTTTGTCATGACTACATTTGTTTGGTGTATTGCGATCCTGTTCGTGAATTGATCTTTTTGTGTGGTTCTGGTGAATAGATGGACATTTTCATGATTCCAAACTATACTAAACTACGGTACCACATTTGCTGTGATGCGCCACAATATGACTGATCTTAAATATTGACTTTTGGTTGGCACCTAGCTTTGTGCGTAAGTTCACAACTCAGAATGGAATGATTAAACTTG
Source organism: Flabesymbios commensalis (assembly GCA_964017125.1). Classification (NCBI taxonomy): domain Eukaryota; kingdom Metazoa; phylum Annelida; class Polychaeta; order Terebellida; family Flabelligeridae; genus Flabesymbios; species Flabesymbios commensalis. The sequence goes on from OZ024902.1 coordinate 18,133,929, forward strand.
TCCTTTTTAGCACTGGTAGGTATAATGGTCATATAGTACTAGCTGGTATTATATGTTCAACACTGGCAGTTGCTTTGCCCTGAATATATATATATATATCTATATATATCTATATATATATATGCATCTGGGATAAAATGGTCGTAATCGCTCAGGTCGTGGTGAGCGAGACATTGTATAACTATTACAATTACAATTGTTTACTTAATATAGCGCACTATCAACATATTATAGTTATCTAATGCGCTTTACACACTGTACATTACTCGTCATTACATTATTATGTCTCAAACTCCCAGGTTTTAAGTTTAGATTTAAACTGTTCTAGTGCTTTGCACACTCGCAAGTCTGTTGGTAACTTATTCCACAAGACTGGATCTGACACGGTAAAGGATCGATCCCCAAATGTTTTTCTATTTGTCTTTGGAATAACTAGAAGATTACTAGAACTTGATCTTAATGGGCGCTTTTTACAGTCTGAGTGGATGAGTTCTACAAGATATGATGGAGCCTGATCGTTTAAACATTTCCAGACCATCATCATAACCAATGTAGTTCCTTCAGGCATGCTGCAACACTGTCATATTTCTGTTTTCGCAGGATCAACTTGGCCGCCATACTCTGCACACGTTGTAGTTTTTTTATGTCAGTTTTCGGAAGACCATAAAATAGACTATTGCAATAATCAATGTGGGAAATTATTAGTCCATGCACTACCTGTTTTCATGCGTCCACAGTCAGATATTTTCTTATATTTTTTATACGATGGTAATTTGCCATGGCAATTCTACATTTGTTTCGTATATGCATTTTTAAAGTGAGACTCTCATCCAGATATGCTCCAAAGTATTTAATAACAGTCACTCTGGGTATATCACAGTCATTAACAGTGAGACTTTGCACAGTACATTTCACTAGTTGTAGCCTAGATCCAAAAAGTATAAATTCTGTTTTAGTGTCATTCATCTTGAGTCTATTTTCATCCATCCAGGTCTCGACCTGTTTGAGTGAGTTTTCTAAAACATGTTTTGTGTCAGATTCACTATTTCTATCATTGCCCAGAAAACTCTTTTTTAAGGCATGGCCATCTGCATATCCATGTAAGTCGACATTATCAGGTACACATTTTTTCATAGTTGAAGCGTACACAGAGTACAGAGTAGGGCCAGGCACGCTGCCCTGTGAAACAGAAAATTCAAGATTCTTGGCAGATGAGTAATCATTGTTTATATTAACCTTGAAATTTCTTGGTGATAAATAGTTGTCAAACCACTTTATACAATGACCGGAAACTCCAAAATTTGTTGACAAAACCTTGGAGAGTACCAAGTGATCCACAGTGTCAAATGCCGCACTGAGGTCTATAGCCGCTAGTGCCGTCACTCGTTTGTTGTCCATATTCAGTAATATGTCTGCAGTTAGCTTAATTAGTGCCGTTTCACAGCTATAATGTTTACGATATGCTGATTGGTAACTTGGAAATAGTTCATGAGTCTCACAATGACCAAGGAACTGTTCAAGAGCCACTTTTTCTAGTAGTTTTGATAAAAAGTTCAAGTTACTCACTGGTCGATATTTTTTTAAGATCAATTCAAGTCCTAATTTCTTCAACAAAGGGCTAACTATTGCACTTTTCCATTGGGGAACAAACACACCATTAGTCCAGGAGATGTTGATTATCCTTGTGATGATGGGTAAATATTTATCTAAAACTATCTTAAGAATATTTGTAGGCAAAATATCCAACTCGCACGATTTTGACGGCATTGCCAATATAGTCTTCCTTATATACTCTTCGCTCCCTGTGGTAAACTCATTAAAAACAACATCTACTTGATCATATGGAATGTAAAGATGTTTACTATCAAGCTCTTCCCGAATTTTCAAAATTTTGTCCAGAAAAAAATCAGCAAATTCATTTGCAAGGTCCTTGTCAGTGACACATTTTGGTAGAGGATTCTCTTTTCTGACCCCCGTGATGTTGGTAATCAGCTTGAATAAAGCTCTAGTATCTTTGCCGCATTTTATCACCTCATTAGATATGACATCAATTTTTGCTTTGAACAGCATTATATTCAATCTGTTTCGCTCTGATTTGAAGGCAATTAGTTGGTGTTCTTCTCTATAACCTCTCCATATCCGTTCTCTTCGCCTTACTACTGCTCTCTGCTCCCTTATTCTGTTGTTGTGCCAGAGTTCTTTACGTCGCTCAGTGATTTTCATTTTTTTTCAGGTACTAATTTGCCCAGTAATTTCGTAGTGGTGGAATTCATCTGATTAACAAGGTATTCCAAATCGTCGTTCTCATTCATATCACCAAAATCAACTAAATCTTTAAATTTATCAGTATCTAATTTCCGGTAGCTTCTTCCTGTTATTGTTTTCGTAGTGACTTCTTCTTTGATTATAGAAAGTTTACATATTATAAATCTATGGTCCGAAATAAATGTGCCAGGCATACATTCAACAATTTTCATATTTGACTATGTATGGTTGACATCACACCTTGCTGATTGATACATTGGCGTATGTTTCTGTGTTTGACATAACACTTTGTTGATCGGGATAATGAGACTGTACATTGGCGTATGTCTGATTTTGTTCTATGTAATGCAGACATAATCTATGTAAGAAGTCATATTGCTCCTGTAACAAAAAAGAGATAAAATCAATTTGGTGAGAATACAGTCCTACTTTGATGACAAGAGCACACTCGACAATAGCCCGCCGCCATTATTGAACTTGAAGTCATTATTGCGACAACAAGGTCAAATTATTGACGTAAAATGCGAAAAATGACAATAAATCAGCCATTTTTGAATTTTTTCCAGCCATTATTGAACTTGTCCGAGAACTGGTTATTAGTATACTGCATAACAGATTTGAAGATGATACATGAAAAACTTCAAGTTATCGCGCCCACAAGTTCAAATTATTGACGTAAAATGCGAAAAATCGCAATAAATCTGTTATTTTTAATTTTTTTTTCAGCCATTATTGAACTTGTTCAAAAACTATTTAATAGTAACATGCATAACAAATTTGAAGAGGATACGTGGAAAACTTTTCAAGTTATCGCGCCCACAAGGTCAAATTATTGACGTAAAATGCGAAAAATCGCAATAAATCGGCCATTTTGATTTTTTTTTCAGCTATTATTGATCTTGTCCACGAACTACTTAGTAGTAACATGCATAACAAATTTGAAGAGGATACGAGAAAAACTTTTCAAGTTATCGCGTCCACAAGGTAAAATTATTGACGTAAAAAGCGAAAAATCGCAATAAGTCGGCCATTTTGAATTTTTTTCGGCCATTATTGAACTTGTCCGAGAACTGGTCATTACTAACATGCATAACAAATTTCGGAAGGATACATGAAAATTTTTTCAAGTTATCGCGCCCACAAGTAAATGTTAACGCCGACGCCGACGACACCGAACTTCAATTGCAATAGCCCACCTTTTTTAATTAAAATTAAAAGGCGGGCTAAAAAAAGGGGCGTATTATCCGCATAATGCGGCAGATGAATCCTCTTTGATCATAATTAAGGGGTAAACATTTCAACTGCAGTAGTTCTGGTGCTAAGTAAATTTATTTAAATTTTCACACACATGAAGTGGTGTTTCGCAACCGCAGGGGGGAAATTACTCATATTTGTTAACTTTGAGATCTATCCATTGCACATCCTGATGTTTAAACACAATATACATTTATATTTTGTTTGGTCTACTAATACAACAACTTGAAAACGAGAATAGTCTTGATCAGCAGTATAAAAGTTTTTATATGAATGTAAATCAAGGAGAAAGAGCGATTCGTAGATCCGAGTAGATTCGGATCTATATTATATCGTAATTGAGTTATTTCATCAACTTAAAATACACAAAATATGTACAACTGTTCCAAGATTGTACATAGAAAAACGCAATTTCATTGTCAGCATGGCAAACTGCGAAACATTAGCCATACCCCTATATTGTGCCCGACCTTCCCAGCAAACACAAGAGGTTGGTCCAATGTGGGACCATCGTCGTAGATGTTGGCTCAACATTTGCCCAGCATTGGGTCTATGTCTCGTGTGTGCTGGGTGGGCAGCATAAAAAACAACAGTAGATTCCTAGATCTGAATCTACTGTTTTAACACTGAATTCACACCTGTATTTTAATTTTGTTTAATCTCCACATAACATGTACATTGTATCTTAACTTCTATCCTAACCGAAATCACATATTTACCATTGTTTCTATAAATTGTTGTCTGAACAACCTTATGTATCTGACAGTGTAGAAAATGTCCACCTGTTGAGTTGCATGTAACATATCCAGCAGGTTCCACGCCGCACACATTACACCACATTGTGATGCTCCGTCCCTGTTTTAAACGTATAAAATAATAGATTAGTAAGTGGCACTCTTTAACAAACATATTATTTCTTAAGAATGCTCTTACGTTTGTGATCACAGCTGCCATATGCCGGAAAAATATGTAGTAAGCACTAATAAGATGCTTACGATATAAAAGTAAATTTCCGCGCGGTAGTCAGTCCTAAGTCGAAGTTAGAAGTGCTGTTTAAAATAAAACGAGTAGGTGTATAATTAAGTGTAAGATTATTATGAAGACTATTTTTCATGTATAATTGAATCAGATTAATTCACATTCATGATGTCTAAAACCCAAGAAACAGTTCTCACTTCATAAGTGTTTAATATGTGAATACTTTATCGTTGATGTTTTTTGTTGTCTAGCCCAATCGTTAGCTACAACCAGAGATCAATAAAAATGCCAAAATGGTCGATAAATCAAAAATCAAATATATTAAATAGGTATGGTCTGAGAAGAGAAGAAGCCAAGATATATCAAATATAGACCTATCATTAAACCTCATACACGTAGCATTTGTTCAAATTTAGAAATATAATGTCCACTAAAGCGCATGCCCTTTGGAAAGTATAGCTAATTTATATGAAATTCACAGACATTGTTGTACGTGAGCTTGTTTGAAAATAAATCAATATGATAGAAATGCGTCTTACAGACAATGCATGACAACAGGCCCGCTGTTCTTGGTTTTTCTTTTCCATTCTTCTGACATTGTGACGGCGGTAATTAAATTTTGTATCAGGTTTTCATCCAGATATTTTCCTTTCCTCCAACTGTTCACCTGAACCTGGTGCACATTGATTGTGTCTCTTTTCGGGTTCTGACAAAATACAAGAAAAAAAAGCTACACAAATCCAAACTAACTTTACATGCAAAATGTCTATATTCTAGCTGCGTACTTTTGCATGAAAAAGAGTATTGCCATACGCAATTACAAATATTTAGAATCGGTAAACAAATAATGTGTAGCCCATATAATTAGAGAAGTTATGCTAGCACAAATAAACTGATCTAGTTTTCTTTTTAGTATAAAGCTTTCTACTTTATTGTAAAGCGTGCTTGAAAGTTTTGTGAAGTAGCTAAAACTAGTAGGCCTATATCACTGTCATATGCAAGCAACGGCTGATTAGTGTTGGCAAATAAGTGTGTATTAGGCCATTATAATGCCTAACACAGCTGGTTCTGTCAACACAATTAAATTGATTGTGGTTTTCTTCTCTTAAAAGGCGATTATATTGAAAACAAAAACAATAGGTAATTTCATGAAGTAGCTGAAACTTGAATATCGTTATCATATATTTGTAAATGAGAAATACGAGTAAGAAAGATCAACATTTGTAATTAATGTATTATGATCGAGTAAACATCAAACATTAAGTAGGCTGCATGTGGTATTCTGTCCATTTTTGAATGACATTTGAATGACGACGGTGAATGTCCAGATGAAACGAGACGTTTATCCTGTGTTGGCTTAATATTGGTTCACCATCTGCGACGCTGGCCCAACAATAGCCCACCATCAGATAACCATCTCATGTCTACTAGGCATAGCTCACCGTGTCTTCTTCAACTTCAAAGCTCACTGTAGTCAATAATGTCGCAACTCTTTAAGTGTTTAAAGTTCACTTGGTCCGCCATACTCAGATACTGTACCTTGGGTTGTGATAGTTTGAATTGCCTGATAATCATAATAGGATTAGTGATATCGTCCTCGCCGACACGCTCAATCACAAGTGGTCCGGCAATCACAGGTATTTCATCTGGCCAAAAGATTGGAGAATCCTACAAAACATACTTTTTATTTACAATAATGGGGATTTACACATACTTTTCCATAAAACGGCTTAGTAATCTACATCGTCTCTATAAGAAAACGGGCTGCTACAGAGACTCATACCGTGGAATAGCTCAGAGGGAAAGTGATCCAAGATTTACGATTGTGCAATTTTGTAAAAGGTAAATATATAGGAAATAATAAGTTATTATACTTAAAATGACTATCACTGCACGTGGAACGATGGGTAGAGCGTGGCGCTTTATAATAGCCGCTGCCTGTCGTGCATGTTCGATCCCCGCTTTGTGCAGGTTCTTAGAGAAATATCATGTTTCTCCCATCCACTTAAACATTTGGCCATCGTTGGTTCAATGCTATGTCCTTGGGCAAGGCACATCACCATCTCATGCTCCACCGCATTTAGGTGCAAATGAGTACCATGTAGGACAGTGATGGTAATGTAGCTATACCATCCTTACGCCGATTGCAGTGCTGTATACTCCACAGGGAGTTAAACTGGCACATGAATTAACAGGTCCAGTGACCAAAGTAATGCATATGAAGCAGACAAAGTATTGCACGCACGCTACATAAGGACCCACCATTATTTACTTCTCAGTCATTCATTCAAATATGCCTCTGCATCATACCATATTTTCACATACATTAGAATAGCACTGCAAAAGCTAAAAATATTATCCGCAAGCAAATATGTTTAGTGGGCAACATTTGCCACTAAGGCGTGCAACTTACAGCATCCATATCCTGTGAGTCAACAAGGGAGATGATCAGGCTGGCATTCCCTTTATACACCATCCTCCAGAAATCTATGATCGTGTTTGACAATGGATTCTGAGTCACGCAGTATTCTTTTTTCTTTCTGTAGCCCTGATCATAGATAATAATAGACTGTTATACATGGTCATATGATATCAGCACACGTCAACAGCACACTAAATATACTCTAACAATAACATCATTTTCAAATGGATATAGTGTTTAAACAAGATAAAATAACACTAAGATACAATTAACGGCAGACATAATAAGACACAATCGCGTATATATACAGGAAGAAATTATTGTCTTTTACAATTCAAAAAAAAAATCGCTTTTTAATTCCAGTTTCGATAATAATGCTATCATTATACCGAAACACAATGGGTAGTATTTTTTATAACTGTGTATGTGTCAACATGACAACAACAATCATTAAAACATAATGACTCCAATAGTTTTACATTACATAATTTTATCAAATTACCGGCATAGTTCATATAAAACAAGTAAAACAAGTACGTGATGTTGCCAGGATATATATACTGTTCCAATAAATAAACGAATGAATGAATGAGTGAATGAATGAATGAGTGAGTGAATGGATGAATTACTGAATGGGGTTTCTGAACTTATCAGGCTGAGCTGCGCCAGAAAAAAACTTTTTAAGTAGAGAAGCATCACAGGATACTGCCCTCCAGACACAGGACTCGAAATTGCAGCCCTCCTCTTTTACGAGCGGACAGGGAAGAAACTGACCTTTGCAATTGTTGCTATTTGTACAGCATTTACACATATCCAATGCTATTTTATTATACCTTACAGAATCATTACTTACATCAACATAGACAGCATTTATATAGTTGGATCCACCCTGCCATCCTGAGATATAGGGTCGTATCCTATCAGCTGAAAACAATACATGTACTCTTACGACGCTGAAATATTTTTGCATACGCCATGGAGACCAAATGTTCTTTAAATTTGAAATAATAATAAAAGTCTTCAGTTAGCTCTTTCTGATTCATTTGAATACCTATGTTATGGGCCATTATAATTAGTTTGCTCAGAGATCGCTTTTAAACCTCAGATTCTGACGTCTAGCTTCGGTCTCCGCATTGCAAGGCTTAAACAGTATTGTGAGTAAATCAGGATGAAGATATCAGTTATTGACATCAAATTATTATTAATAAGTAAGGAAGTAATTTTTACTCAATTTGGACTAATTGACGACCAATATGCCTATTATTATTTTACTTTGTGCAACATATTCTTATACATGATCGAATAAACAACATTTTTTTATTCTAAATTGTAATCTACATATAATGTAAGATGTAGTAGCAGACAGAAAAGCTTGAGATTTTAAAATTATGATGAATATTAGACTCGAACTATATAAAACAAAAATAAAGTTATACTACGGTTAATGCAATGTAAATTTCTACTATAATTCGTTTTCACAGACAATACATCAATTGTGTAACAAAATACCATCTTTGCTCATTTCATTATTATTAACTACATGGTTGAAACAGGAAAAATCGTGATTAAAATTATTTTAGCATAATTTTAACATAATGTAGGTCTAGCAATTAAAGTCATCAAAGTCAATTTTTTATTCATGATTTCATAATATAACATACATGTAGGCACATTATACAGAATATTTATCGAACATCATTAAGCATGGCTTGACTTGGATCGATCATACAGTAATCATTACCAGGAATGATGTTTCCGTATCTGTTTTTGTCTTTGTTCTCAGGCTTCAGTCCATCAGCATTACTTGTATTAACATCAATCCTCAACGAGTTCAGTTTCTGGAAACAAGTTTTTTGTTAGTCACGTTGTTAAAAGCATTGTATGGTCAACAACAACAACACCAAGAACAACAACATTCAAAGAAAACGTTTAAAGTTGCATTTCACTTCATAAATTAAATTATTATGTTATAGTCAGTAGAGTTGGAACTTTTTAAAGAATATCTAGAAAAAAGAACCAAATATGTTTCTTATGATAAAACTAATTCCGATATGTATCATATATCCACTGGTATACCCCAAGGGTCTATATTGAGCCCTCTTCTTTTTATCATGTATTTACATGATTCATGCAATGCCAGTAAACTGTATAAGATGATTATGTATGCTGATGATACTAATTTATTCTCCACATTGGTTGTTTTTTGGTAATTATACATCTAAAAAAATTAATAAACAAATCCGAATTCATGTATTTCATATGCTTCAAAAACAAATCAATATAACTAATATAGAGATTAAGAGTATCAAAATAGAGCTTGCTGACGAATTGAATTATTCAGGTTTAACAACACACAAGCATTTAAAATGGGAAACAAAAGCTTTTAAAATTGTAAATATTATAGGAATTATGCACCGACTTAAACACATGGTTCCTTCTGAAATTCTTTGAACCATATATAATGGGCTGATTAAACCACATATAATTTATGGTCTTAAGTGCTGGGGTTTCAACCAGGAAATAATTTAGAAATTGCAGAAGAAAGCCATGCATATTATGTAGTTACCTCTCTCACAGTGAGCCCCTCTTTAAAAAGCTAAATGTGCTTAAAATGTATTATTTGTTTAAGCTTCAACTATTAACGTTTTGTTTTGACCTGATAAATAACAGTTTACCTGCATATTTCATTAAAATGTCTTCACTTTTACAACAAGTAATCTACCATCATAATATCAGACAACAAATAAACTGCTCAATTGCACGAGTAAAACATGTATTTGCTCAAAAATGCATGCGTTTTTATATTCCGGCTATTTTAAATCAATAAAGCAGCATTATAACATATAAAACAAATACTCATAGCCAAAAAGGATATAAAGCAGCATTATAACATATAAAACAAATACTCATAGCCAAAAAGGATTTACAGTTTATCTTATTTAGTTTCTTGTAGGCCTAAATAAATACAACTCAATATGTTACCAAACTGCTATATATGTTTAAAAATGCCGTTTTGTAATATAATACACGGTGCATTTTGGACGGTGGACTTTTTGAATTATTTTTTTTATCTCGGTGTAGTTTATTATATAAGCTTGTATTATATATATGCAGTCCGTAATTTTGGACGTTCTTAATATATTTAATTTGTGTCTCTTTTTTTTGCGTTGATACATAAACTATACTCGTATTTGTCCGCTCCTCCTACCGCATTAATATTACTATTTTATGATTGACCATCTTCCCCGCGACGTATGCAGTTTTTCAGAAACATTATTTTACTTTATTGAAGGGTGGCCAGCATGGGAGCGGCTTGTCAAAAGCCTTTTGCAGGTCACCTTTGCATTTGTATAATTGATTGTATACATGTATATTTCAAGCATAAATAAACTGAATTGAATTGAAAAGTATTACCATAAAACTTTAACAACTAATATGTCGTCAATCAGTCATGTTGCCATCTGACAAATGGCGGAGTGTGTGACTTATTAGTGTAGAGTGGAGGACAATATTTTGGGGAATTTAATGACAATGATCAGTCACAATCTGTGTTGACATGTAGCCTAGTGGTTAGTGATACAAATCGGGATCATATTGTGGTATCATTTATTAACCATATCTATAAAATATCGTATTTTAAATAATATTGTGTAAGCCCACCCGGTATGTGATATCTGATGGTGCATGTACATGTATCATGTGTATATTTATTAACGTCATTTGCATTTCACATCCGCCTATATGAAAACATATATTATACCTCAAATTGCACACTCATTAAAGTTGTGTTGGCGTAAACACCAGCATCTCCTTGTAATTCAGTGTAAGTAGTACTCAAACAACTACTGGATATACTTGTGTCTCCTATTTCAACGTGATCAAGTAAAGCAGCATACACGAACTCATACTGACCCTAAAAAGAACAAATGCGAAGTAGAAACTAAATTACGTTTGTAGTCAATTTAGTTTAACTTTTAGATATCTGAATGTCAGAAGGCGTAGGCCTACTCACCTGGGTCTGAACCATGTTCATTCTATGATCGCGAAGTGTTTTAACACACTGAAAGATGTCCACGGCTTTTTTTGTATCTGCCATCAGTGTTAAAATATCTATCGCTATATAAGTACCAGTTCTACCCACACCGGCACTGAAACAGATACAATTATAGGAATTTTGCAGATACATTTGATTTAAAAAAAATAATAAAAAAAGCATAGGGCCTACAAGCTTTTGTGGAGTTTTTTTACGCAACATGTTTATGTACAACATTAAATTACAACTGATTTATACACTTTTTGATTAAACTATTTATAATCACAATATGATACTTAAATTATTACATGTTTTTGTATGACATCAAAAATATCACATATATATGTAGTTTAGTTGACAAGATAAAAAACAAACAGTGACGTAAGTATCTGCATAACCACATTGTTTGCGTGTATTCAGATAACACCATTATCTTTTTTACCTGCAGTGGACGAGTAAAGGGGCTGACATTGTTTGCGTGTATTCAGATAACACCATTATCTTTTTTACCTGCAGTGGACGAGTAAAGGGGCTGACTCGGTGGCTTTGAGACTGACAGAACGTAACAATAGTTCTGGTTGTATTCTGAAGCAGCAAAAAGAAAACATCAGCATACTATTAGTTTGAAATACACAAAGTTATAAGTACGATGTATGTATGTATGTATGTATGTGTGTATGTATGTATGTATGTATGTATGTATGTATGTATGTATGTATGTATGTATGTATGTATGTATGTGTGTATGTGTGCATGTATGCATGTATGTATGTATGTATGTATGTATGTATGTATGTATGTATGTATGTATGTATGTATGTATGTATGTATGTATGTATGTATGCATGCATGTATGTATGTATGTATGTATGTATGTATGTATGTATGTATGTATGTATGTATGTATGTATGTATGTATGTATGTATGTATGTATGTATGTATGTATGTATGTATGTATGTATGTATGTATGTATGTATGTATGTATGTATGTATGTATGTATGTATGTATGTATGTATGTATGTATGTATGTATGTATGTATGTATGTATGTATGTATGTATGTATGTATGTATGTATGTATGTATGTATGTATGTATGTATGTATGTATGTATGTATGTATGTATGTATGTATGTATGTATGTATGTATGTATGTATGTATGTATGTATGTATGTATGTATGTATGTATGTATGTATGTATGTATGTATGTATGTATGTATGTATGTATGTATGTATGTATGTATGTATGTATGTATGTATGTATGTATGTATGTATGTATGTATGTATGTATGTATGTATGTATGTATGTATGTATGTATGTATGTATGTATGTATGTATGTATGTATGTATGTATGTATGTATGTATGTATGTATGAACGATCGTTACAATAAATGTATGCAGAGTCACAATTAATTTGGTGAAATCGACGCAAGCACATATTATAGTATAATTAAAAACCTACTTTTTTAATACTTAATATCTCCTTGAATGTTTTTCCTGTACTGTACTGTACTGTACTGTACTGTACTGTACTGTACTGTACTGTACTGCACTGCACTGCACTGCACTGCACTGCACTGCACTGCACTGCACTGCACTGCACTGCACTGCACTGCACTGCACTGCACTGCACTGCACTGCACTGCACTGCACTGCACTGCACTGCACTGCACTGCACTGCACTGCACTGCACTGCACTGCACTGCACTGCACTGCACTGCACTGCACTGCACTGCACTGCACTGCACTGCACTGCACTGCACTGCACTGCACTGCACTGCACTGCACTGCACTGCACTGCACTGCACTGCACTGCACTGCACTGCACTGCACTGCACTGTACTGTACTGTACTGTACTGTACTGTACTACTTACACCTTTCTTGGCCTTGAAGTTACGGATCACATAATCGTTGTAGATGTCCACGGATGTGATCTCCACAGTGACATCACCATAAGTCTCCTGATCACCCTCTGTATCATTCTCAGGCCAGTATGGTGCGCACTTCCTCTGTTAACATGGTTACCAATAATTTAGTATCTGACTGGGAGATTATAGCTACACCACGAATTAAAGTAGATGTGTCGTTTTACTTAACTGAAGTATATTTACAATGCAGCGGACACCCACTCCTGTGCACGCTGACCATGCTCTACATGCGGGTGGGCCCACACTATTTGTGAATAATGCGAATCATGAAGACCCAGTGAATCATGATGACCTACCAACTTTAATATCGGTTGCACAATATGTGTTACACAAGACAATCTGATGATATCGTCCTTTCAGAGTCAGCAACATTTTAAAAGTATAAAATCAAATACTTTAGATCAAAATTATGCAGGCGGTTTTAAAATATAATACTAGTAATACGCATCTGTGATATACATGTAGGCCAGGAGTAGGCCCCTAATCAATATTTTGTACAAAATAAGTAAGTAATACATCGTTCAACATCAGCACCTGCCTGCTCAACAAAGCTACTTGTGTAGTGAAGGGAATTGTATAAGGAAATGATCTCAAATTATCGCCACCATTATCGATTAGGCTTGTGGTACTGTATTTATCTTATGTGGCTTTGTTCCTAAAGGCATAATAGGCCACAGACGTGCACCTTTGTTTCAGAGCTTTATTCTGATGACCTCAGATGTAATCTATATTATGTGATTGCATTTTCACTTGCTATTACTATATAGCCCTGCAGATTATTCTGGACAACGCTATTTATAATCGTGACCAAGCCTCTGGGTCATAAGTCACATATTTGTTTTGCGAAGGCCTGGCTCATTTATGATAGACAAGCACAACATAAATTACAGATTCATCTTGTAGAGCATAATATCAATTAGTTTGGGCGACATTTCCGGTTGAAAATAATTAGAAAAAACGTAAATAGAAAAAATATTGTGAGCAGTGGGTTTACTAAAATAGAAATAGAACAACATATTAAGTTGGGATCCTTTTAAAAACTTATATGTAGGCTACTGGTCTAGCTCTAGTATGCATGGCAAGTTTGTTAACTCACCTTTTGATTTTCCACTAGATTAGTCAACATGGCGATTCTGCTGATATTCAGCTGCCAGATCATTCTCCACATGTCCATTAATGTCTCTGCTTTTGTACCTATAACAAAAATATCATAGTGGTACAACAGCTATCGACCAGTAATTCTACAGCTGATGAGGGTCCTGTATGTATTTGAATGTGTACATCAGAACTTTGGTTTTTCAATTACTACATCACCTGAAGGTAACAAATAACGAGGGTAGATATTCCCCAACACGGCAATAAGGGAGAAATCCAAGATGGCCGCCATGATACACGCGGCTAAAAATACTGTACTATATCTTCACTTCTATTGCACATAAAAGTCGATCTGTATGTCAACACTACGCGCTGGGTCATTAAACTCATCTGTAATGTGTTTCAGATAAGTAATGTAGCATAGCTTAAGAAGAGATTATTCCCAGATGGCCGCCAAAAAACCAATGCTATCAAGATTAGCTGCATTGTCAGTCCCACTGAACGGGTTATTGTGATATTTTATTAAAAAAATATAATCAGATGTATTCAGATAAGTGATTTATAACAATTCATGATAACAGATAAATCCAAAATGGCCGGCAAAATGCCCATGACTATCTTTATTTGGCTTTATCTTCAATCCTTCTTCACATATTAGGTTTATTTTGATATCTACATCTGGTCTTGTAATATCAATAAAGTCATTTGTAATGTTTTTATTTACGAATTGAGAGCCTAAAAATACATTATATCCAAGATGGTCGCCAAAGTTTTTTTTAAATGTTTTCCCCTACATTTTTAACATTTAAATTAATAAGATATATTTAGATGAGTTGTAGCCTTCAAACACCACCTCTGACCGGGTTCCAATTTACGTGTCTGTTGGATATTTACACGAAGGTGGTCCTAGTTATGTATCCAGGCACGAAACCCAAAAAATACTGATTTATTGTCTAAAACCCTGTAGTCTAATCGACTTGAAAATGCTGACAGGGCTCTAGAACCTTGTCAACTCGGTCTAAATCCGCTCCTGCTTTGATAGAGCCGGTCCAGATGGCTCAACTTCTGTCCGGTTTTGACTCAAATCTCCCAGGTAGGCTTACTGGGCTCAAACCAATGCCGGGTCGGATGTTTGTCATTGAGGTTGTGCATATGCAGTTCTCCAGACTGTTTATAGCTCCGGAGTGTGGAATGATTTCAATGGTAGGCTACTCTACACAATAAAGAACTATTGAAAGTCATTGATTGATAGTAGGGTATAGTGCGGCATTTGGGCTTTCTTCTGTCGCTATATTGTCATGATTGTGCAAAAAGCGACGTAAATCAATATTAACTCACTTTAATGTACCTTTCCAAATACACGTTAGTTAGACACAAAGCTGAGTAGTAGACAACCAGCAATAATATATTATGAAATTGTTAAGAACGCTGGGATTTGCTGAGAGGGTCGACACGGTAACATCACATACATAGCAGTTGCAGATCATTACAATCTCAGGACCATGTACACAGGACAGTGCACCTTAGTTCAACTTTAGTACATTTGCATCATATTGCGCAAACAGTTCGTCTGTATTGTACAAGTTCATATCATGATTCTGAGGTGTGAGAATGTTTTTACCATTTTTGTCCCTTGCTGGGCCACAGTCTTCTGTATCTGGCAGACTAGTCGCCAAAGCCATTTTTTATGTTGTAGACTAATGGGTTTGATGCGTAGGCCCTACTTGTTGATTGCCTCTGTCGAAAGAATGTTCTCAATTGTCTTAGATGTTAAGGTGGAGATTTGTGTCTTGGCTGAATTCATGCTATCTGAACAACTCCTTTATGTCGTATATGAGGGTGACGAATATCTCAGTGGGTGAATTTTCTGAGTGATGTAGTGTGTGTTGCACAGCTCTACAAAATCGTCAGAAGCCTCAGGATATCAGTCTATGGGCTCATACATCCCAGGTTATCTTCCCGCTTCATCCACCGGCAGTGTACCACACCCCTGATATGTGGAAGGCAAACACCTCGTCTGTTTAGCTCTGGAAAATTCATGCTGTCCCCGGTGATGAGCATCAGAACCACTGTTGGACACTTTGGCATTGACTTCAGTGGCTCTGTCAGTGATAGGGGTAGGAGAGCTGCCTTGTTCTCAGGTCGAATCATACATCACTGGAAAATGGATGGCTTGGTGACGTGAGTCAACCTCTCATCAACAAACTGTAAGTACTTCTCTTAATCCAGTATCCTTCCCTAATTTCTTCAAATGAAACTGATTCATCCTTGATTTCCCCTGCCTCCACACACCATGACCTGCTGCCTTCTAGTAGAAAGGGGTTTCACATCTCTTCAAATGGTGTGATCGACGTGCCATCCTGCAAACTTGTGACGGTGCTCTTTTGGTGCAGTGATGTTATCATACTCTGTGAGTAGGCCCTACTAGCCAGTGCCTACTTCAAAGCCTGCCGTCATACAGTGTTTTATAGTTGCAGGATAGCACCGCATTATTCTCTGATGCATCATAACATCGTCTTACTATTCGTGGCAATGGCCAATGACTGTAAATTGCGAACCTGAATTTCCCTACCATCACGGAATAGTTGGCGCGATAAAGCGTAAAAATCTATGGATCGTTTCTGGCCAGTGATTCTTGGTACAGACTGAATCTGATGAGTTCTCAAAAAGACAACAAAGAAACATTTTCTTGCAGAGAACATGTACTTCTCAGTCAGTGGTGTATGCCTAATATGTTTTGCTTTATTTGGCTACATTGGGCTTATCAACAACTACATCAACATCTATTACAGAAACACAACATAAGGAATATACAGTATCTATACATGCATGTGTAACAAGATAGGCCTGCTGTTGTTATTAAAAAGTAATTGTAGAATCAGGTCAAGTTGATAACAAAATGTGCAGATCTTTATACACTATTATGCCATTATAGCTTACGCTCATTAGTCAGTTAATCTACATATACACACATTCTACATTTTCTCGACAAAATCAGGATTATGTTGTGCTTGATCTTGTATTTGGCAACTGCTAGACCTAGGTGACTAAGTATTTAACCGAGTATATGTGTGTATAGAAACATAACACATATGTTTGTTGGCTCTAAAAACGTAGATGTTGACATACACACCAACTTTATATGTACAGTGACACTGAAGATTGACCATATTGGCGGCCATCTTGGATTTAACTGTGCTAAATCACTTATCTGATTACATCTTTTAATTTTTTCAATAGAACGATACAAATGAATTTCTTGACTCTAAAAACCTGTGCAGTAGAACTGACAATATAGCTAATCTTGATATCATTGTTCTTTGGCCTTGTTTTTTTGGACCTAGCAAGTATGTGTTGACATAACGATCAACTTTATGTGCAATATAATTTAAGATATAGTACAATATTTATAGCCATGACCATCTTGGCGGCCATCTTCGATTTTTCCCTGATTGCCGAGGTGTGGAACGTCTACTCTCGTTATTTTTTACCTTCAGGTGATGTAGTAATTCTGCTGTACACATAAAAATGCATACAGGACCCCCCTCCCCTCAGCTATTTGATCACAGGTGACACCGACAACTCATAACGTGCGCACCTCAATCAAAATATTAGCGTCAAATTTATGTGAAACTATTCATGGTTGTCATCAAGAAATGCAGTGCGTGACCAAGCAGTATGTCACGTAAATCGCCATACATGTATCTGTCTGTCACTATTTTGTATGGCGCTACAAGTTTATTGTTTACACAATAATCATGTGAAAATACTGTTCATTTTATTACCTTGAGAAGCCACATATACATTTTTCTCGCCGTTGTAACCCTAAAATATAAAAACAATGATGATGTCTCATTACCATGATATTTTAACTTGGATTGAATGCATGCAATAAAGTTAAACATATTTTTTTAAATCGCAACATGCATAAGGCCTATATGCATAAATTATCAAGAATCTCAGAATAATAACCACAGGAAAAATATCGCTTTAAATTACCATTATATAAACTTGATTTGATTGTCTGCAAATAAAACTCGGAACAGAAAAAATATAATGTACATGGCAACATGCATTAAAAAATATGTCTCTGCTGATTGCTGACTGACCGGGATATAGGAGGCATTCACGTAACTTGTTTCAGGATTACCATCGATCACATCCAGCTCAACTCGTGATGAATCATCTTCAAACAATATTGAGGTAATAATTTATTCATGTAAATTAAGGTAAATATTTAAATCATGCAGTATAATTATGCACTACGTAACGTATATTATTTCATTATTAATATACATTCATCCTGATAGGCTTGTATTGGAAATTAAACCAGGTCAGTGGGAAATCCCCTTCTATCAAAACCATGGTGGGAGTTTCAGCATTTTTCAGATTCCGCCAGAGCTGGTTGCTGAGGGGACCTGGCAACCTGCCAACACCTAGAGCTGGCAAGCTGCCATTATTCGCAAAAAGCCGCAAAGTATTGACAAGAGACTGCACACTGTGTCTGGTAGAGATTTAATGCCGCTCACTAACCATAGGCAATTTTATGTACTACATGTTAATTTGTTTGAGACGCTTCGAGACAGGAATCTAATTTTGCACTTTAAATTAAGTTCGGCAATCCCAATGTGCGATCTAGAAGGGCGATCGATTGTTTTCTTTAGTAAAATTTGTAATTTTTGCTGGTAAAGCTTCTGAAGACCTCCATACCATGCAGAGCAGGCATAGTTAAAATGACATTGAATAAGGGATGAAGCTGAGAAGTTTCCTAGAATATTGACTTAAAAATTTAGCTTGGCTCTAGATAAATTTTAAGAATGGCTTCAGCGATAAGCTTACCAGGATGACTCAAAAGTTTATTTTTTGTTTCGAAAAGAAAACATTATGTCTTCCCTAAATGGATAGAGAACCTGTTATTGACCAGCCATTTATTGAGGGAAGATAGCTCATTACCAAGCCTTCCTCGATTAGTCTTAAATCCCTGCTTAAAACCAAAATGGTACAGTTATCTGCTGGATACAAAATAAGTTGGCAAGATATCGTTGACATAAATGAGAAATAGTAATGATCCCAGAATGGATCCCTGTGGTACTCCACACGGAATCACTCCGGAATTAGAAAAAATACATGATCCACAGTGTCAAAACCTTTTTGTAAATCTATCAATACCATGGCAGTATAGAAACATTTGTCCAATTGAAAGCGAATATGATCCGTCGGATATATAAGATATCTAAGGTATCGGTGGAATAAGAACTGCGAAAGTCACTGGTAATCTTTTTTTTGTAAAGTGGTACAGCTCCGCAATTTTCATATCATCCAGAACATTGCCCGAATCTAAAAAAAAGATTAAAAATATGAGTGATCGCAGCTGTAATTTGGGTTGCGCCATCTTTAATGAATCTCGCAGGCATCAAGACCAGTCGCCTTCTTTTAGGACACATTTTGTACATGTTTTATAGTTTCTTACCCGGAGTAAGTTTAAACCAGTCTTTCTTACATATTTTACCCTGTAATTAGTGTCGATGAATGGACCAATACAAACACCTGATATATCTGAAATTTTCGTTACCAGGTTTGCTGCGATAGTGGCAAAGAAATGGTTGAAAGTGCTAATTGCCGCTATTTTCTTGTCAAGTGTAATTTTGTTGTCAATGTCTAGTGCAATATAGCTGGCAGCTGACTGTTTTCTTTAAATACATAAAGTTTGTATATGTCCTCCAGAGATATGAGGAAGAATTTCTGCAGTGAGCAATTTTGTCCTTGAAAAAAATATTTAGCCTCTCGGACCTTAACTTTGTTACGCAATAGACACTATATCTTAATAAGCCAGGAAGAATTGACAGTCAATTTGGCTAACCCAGACATTTTCGATAAAAAGCAAGTTTTGTGTTTTTTTGGTTCATAAGGGTCTCAGGGTGCTGCCAACAAATCAACCAAATTCAACCTTGGGGAAACCGGATTTTTGGCCCTTTTAGACGGACATTACCGACAAATTTAAATTAATTTATAACTTTTCAACGGTATCAAATATCACAAAAAAAAATATATATATATAAATGCACTGATGTTGGTTACAATCCCATGATTTCCTTGGACCCTCAAAGCAACGATTTTTTGTCCAGACTCAATTAGGCCCGGCGGAAGTGAAGTAGGAGTTGTCCGGCTGTGATACAGGCCTGTTCTAGGGGAATCAGAGGGCATGCTCCCCCCGGAAAATTTTGAAGAAATAAAGGCACTGAGAGCCATTTTCCTGCATTTTGATCGAAAAGTGGTCCGGACATGCCGGATCTCTTCCGCCGGCCCTGCCACTGCAGGACAATCATCCACAGTTCCAAAATATATTTCTTCGTGTTTACTGACTGATGTTGCACTGCATATATCTCTACAAGCAGCTAAGTATAACAACAACGTTGACAACCTGAGCTTGCAGAGCAATGGTAAATGGTTCCCTCTGTGCAGGTCCATTACCGAGTCTGGATGATTTGGAAGCAGTAGAGGTGGCTGTATGGACGACTGGGACCAAGCCTGGTTCTGGCAGCCAAGCCGATTTCGTCCATAAATGAGTTATCAGAATGAAAACCCCCAAAGTCTCTCTCATCTTGGCCAAAAGCAGCGGAATAAGTTGAGGAGGTGGAAACGCGTACTTCTTCTTGAACTTCCACCTCTGAACCGAAGCATTGATTCCCACCGCTCTGATGTCCTTTCTGTCTATGGATGAATATATACTAGAAGGTGAGTCGACTCGCGTGATGCGAAGAGTTCCACCTGGGCTCCGCCCATCTTCCTGAATATCCTGTTGACCACCTGAAGATTCAGGAAGCACTAAGATTGGCCACTCCCGGGAGATAAGATGGTATTAGAAAAAATCCTTGATCTTGACAAAATTTCATAAATCCCAACGTCAGCCTGTTCAGGGGAGCTGATCGAATCCCCCTCCTTGTTGATGTAAGGCGTGGCTGTCACGTTGTCTAAATATATGGCAGTTGTCCTGTTCCTCAGAGCGAGGCCCTGGGGCAGTGGTCAAAGCTGCCTGCTTGGAAAGTTGGTAATCGCGGATTCGAACTCCACTCTGTCCTTCAAATTTCAAAGAAAGAAAATGTTTCTTCCTAGCTCCCTCATAAAGGTTAAATATTGTTGGGAGCCTCCCGTGACCGAGAGGTAGCGAGCTCGATCTCAGACAACCGGGGCTCGGATTTCAAATCCTGTGTCTGGAGGGCAGTGTCATCTGATTCATCTCACCATCCTCAGGTGGTTTTCCTGGCACGTTTTAGCATATATGTGCATAAAGGCCTAAATTAATTTACTGTTCCTCAGTATCCTCGTGAGCCGGTGAACAGCTTTCTGAACTGCTAATAGACCAAGGTGGTTGATGTACAGCTTCGATTCTACCTGCAACCACCTGCCACTGGCAGATCTGTCTCCCAAAGAAGCGACCAATCCAAAATTTGAAGCATCTTTGGTGGGCCTATATACATGATATAAGAGCTGAATACGGATTCTGTTTTTCTAGGACCACTCCCCCATCGTAGTGTCCGACCGTCACTTCGCCGACACTCTCTGTTCAGTACAAAAACAGGGGCCCCTTAAAGCGACACAATCAGGCTAAAATCATAAAAAAAATGATGTTGGCTTCTCAATATGACCATAAGATGTAAACATAGCAATAGACTATAACTGCAAAAGTTTTTTTTAATTTCTGTGCTGTAGTCCTCTTGCTCAGGGGGGGGTCCTGTGTGCATTTTTAGGTCCCCTAAGTTTCTATTAAAATTCGTTTAGGGGGCCACCCCAGGAGTGAAAAAAACTTGGGTCGACATGCTGGATCATGGTAGCAACTCTGGAGAACCTTTTTCAAAATGGCCACCGGAGGCCATTCCGAAAAAGCTATATGTCAATATCTTTTGCACCAGTTGGCCAATTTGGATGATCAAAATGTCTATGATGAGGTTTTTTAGGGTGCTGAATCTAATGGAAGGGGTTGTGAAATGACCTGAAATAAGGATCATGCAAAATTCAAAATGGCCGCCATTCTGCTTCATCAAATTTTATTTTTATTCATATCTCAATTTATAATTGACGCAGGTAGTCCGTGGGCCAGAATTGGTCCTCGTGCACCCGCCCACTACTCTACCAATTCGATCAGGGGACTCATGTGAATGAAATTACCGATGTTACCAGAGGAAAAATCGGGCGCGATATGGGTTTCGGCCATTTTTCAAAATTGACGCAACGAAAATCTAATTTGGACAATATCTCCAGTTCTAATTTACATAGAATCATATTTTTGGTGTCTACACCTGTGTTTTCATGGTCGAAGAATCGAATGAAACCACTTATAAAGAGATCGGGTCATTCCTATATTGCGAAAATAACAATGAAGACCAAATTATATTTGCAAACATTCCATAAAAATAAAAATAAATGTTATAGTCATGAGGACTGGTATGGTTATGAAAGATAGATTTGTGTCTATTTTATGCAGTTATCGTCCAGAAACACATGTTGATAGCCTATGTTGGAAATTTAGCCGGGCCATTATCTCGAGTTCTAATTGACTAGAATATCAATTTTTGGTGTTTATGGGTTTCATGGTTTTGGGTCAACAAATCGTCTGTAACCACTTAAAAACATACTAGAGCAATACCATAAGGTACATTTGAGAGAATCCACGATGGATTCCAACCATTGATTTTCGAATCACAATGTCTATGTGGACTATTTTTAAATTAGCATTGTCATGGAAATATATCTATAATATTCGTTGCGGTACTGCAGACATGCATAGTTAGAAAAAACATCAATTCGTGTCTTTAAACTGGTATATATAGCTAACATTTGAAATCGTATAATATGTCCCTATTGTCATTCCATTTGTGAAAAAATGCACGAATGAATTATTGATGTTAAGAATATAGATGCATGTCAATCAAACTGATCCATGTCACTAGTTATCATATGTTACAACATGTGGGGGTGGGAAGGGCTAACATAGCTTTCTGTGAACCAAGGAGGCTCTATATGTGCAGTCTGTTGGTAATTTAACAACAGCAAGACTTAATACATAGATGCATCATCACAGCAACATATGGAAATCTGCGAGTGCAGTGGAGTATTGTGCTGTGAAGTCTTTCTCCATTCCACTCATACTAATGTACCCCTTCCCCTGGCAATCTCATTCTTCGTTCAACATGGCCACCATCAACTACATATGATATGTAGCTGATCAGCGTCTTTCGGCTATATAGAATATGTGTATATATACAAGTGTATATATACAAGATACATCAAACGAGATATTGTGCACCTACTTACTCAATAACAAAAAAGCTAAGCCCCACAGGTTATCAATTATTGTCAATTTATCATGGAGAAGAAGTATGGATATATGATAGTTCATAATAGTTACTTATTAATCATTCCTTTGTCTGTTGAACGTACACCATATGGAAATAAAAATGATATGCATAAGTGAGGTGGAGAAGGAATTCACAGCACAATACTCACTCACGAACACTTTCAAATCGCAAGTGTTTACACACTGTAACAACACAGGCAGGTCTACTTTCAATAATCTGTGAAAGCTGAGAATCAAATACGAGTGGAAAATAGGATGTTTGACCATCAGAATCATCAAAGAGAAGTGTATCACAGATGCGGATTCACTGTTGCACTATGTGCATGTGCCCTGCTACACGTGTAATGTGCTAACTATCAGATGGTTATGTTTAGTTGTGCATATATATCCCTGGTTTTTTTTATAAAACCTGCTATCATGTACACTATATGACTATATACAAAACTACTCTAATAAAAGCCCACCCCCATGTAATCTCAGGAGTTATTTTAATTGACACCCCACAGGCATTTATTAGAATAAATGCGGTATTTCATATTGATTCGTGTTGTTCCTCGCGTTCATTATCCAGCACGGTTTGCCATTTGCGTATGGTCATCTAGAACATCTAGTTCATCACAGAGTTTGCTCCGCATTTGCTGTAGTTGAGGCTTAAAGGATAATCCCATTCTGTAAATAAGTGGTTTTATTTTCCCAGGTACCCGGATACGAAGGTGTAACGGTAGCCAGCTCGAAAATGATTCTATATGTCAATAATAACTGGGGGTATTGCCCACATTAGATTGTGAACATTGGGTATCACGACCCAAATTTTATGACAGGTTGGTAAGGGGATAACATTATATATGTTCAAATACACGAAGGAGTGTTTTCTAGCCATGTGGATGTCTTCAATACAATAACAAAGTACATTTCGTCGGTGACCATCTTTAATTTTATTCAAATCCATCATAATAATGTTCCAGTATGTTTTTTTTCATTTGAATCGTTTACCCAGAAAACAAAGGTGTAGACACCGGAATTGTGATTATATTTCAATGGCAATTCCAGATGTTGGCCCGGCTAAAATTCCAATGCAGGACATCAATACTCATTTCTGGATTTTAGGCTGTTAACTGCACGCAATGTACAAGTACAGAGACACCAAGCTATATTCAATAACCATGCATGTCTTCAGTCCTACAATAACATTTTATAGAATGTCAGCAAAATAATTTGGTTTTCAATATATAGACATTGTGGTTTTGTCAATATATATATATATATAGTCATGTAAACAATATAATTGTGATTCTGTGTCAATTAAAACTCGATATATTGGTTAAATTGCAACTTAGGATATAAATATTACCGGAAATGCATTTATGATATTATGTATTTATGGACGATAAGTAAACTGCATAATATACAAGATCATGAGAGACACAAAGCTATGCATTATAAGCATACGTGTCTTCATTACTATAACATGTCAACAAATTTTGTTTTCAATATAAACATTCGGATTTTGTCATTAAATGATTTTCACCGGTCGCCATCTTGGATTTTTTCGCATTCGCCATATAGGAATGACCCAATATTTGTATAAGTGTAAATATAGGTGTAGACACCAAAATTATGATTCCATGTCAATTAGAAGTACAAATATTGCTCAAATGAGATTTTCATGGCGACTATTAAAAAAAAATGGCCGAAATCCATATCACGTACCAAGGTTAACAACGCTAACAACAGTCCCAGGAAGCCCCTGATCCAAATCAAGAGTGGTGGTGGTGCATGGTGATCAATTCTGGCCCATGGGACACCTGTGTCAATTATTAATCGAGATATTATTAAAAATAAAATTTGCTGAAGTTAAAATGACGGCCATTTTGAATTTCGCATGAATCTTACTTCAGGTCATATTAAAACCCTTTCCAATCGATTTATCACCCTGAAAACCCCCCTACTGGACATTTTGATCATCAAAATTGGCCAACTGGTTCAAAACAGAATGCGTCTGCCGAATGTACACAAATGTAGTGTGACAACGTCCTATCGGCTGTGCTGGATGCCACGTTGTATCTCCTCTTATGTCTTAGTTCGTTGAACCTGGCTCCTAACAAGCGTAGATCCAGCGGGTGTGTGGCTGTTTGAGACATTTCCTTGTTGGCCTCCAGTACCCTATACTTAGACGGGCCTTGTTCCAGATCTACAGTGCACCGAAGCTCTGTCTAAATATTCAATTCCTGTCGACAGAGCATGACCCGCTAGGTCCTTGTCTCTCTGCTGTGGCCGAAATACACCACTATCCTGGCTCTGCTTTGGCAATATCTGGACCTCCACATGAGGCTCTGGGTCCAGGAAAGGCTTGGTATCCGAATGGCCGGAGTGCAGCCGCTCCACAATGTCAGTGCGAATAGTCTCCATCTCCTGGCCCCCTCGACCTTAATGTCGCGTATGCCGAGATAATAATAACTATTCAGTAACGTTTACTACCATTTCTAATTTTCTGTCATTGTTATAGCATATCCTAATATTATATCCCAACGTTTCACATTCATATCCTAATATCATATCCTAATATCATATCCCAACGTTTCACATTCATATCCTGACACGAAACAGTCAATTAGACTTTATTGAGACATATGGTAATGTCAAATCACAATAGCATAATACCCTATGGCTACGTAAGGTCAGGTGTTGGTATTTATTGATGTAACTGGTAATTTTTTCGTTATTGAAAAAAAACAAATGTATTTAGTCTATGACATCAATCACTGGAAGGCATGTCACAAAATGTAAAATGTAAAAATGTGACTTTGCAGCGAAATGACATAATTGATGGGGAAGTAAACTCTGAGATAGAAAATTACATATAATTATATACAATGTGTGAAGCATATTGTTTGCTGCTAATGCGTAACTTATCCCTCATGCACGTAAAAAGTGCAATATATATGTTTTGTGACTCCAAGGGATCACCTAATATTCGGATCTACAGTGGCAGGATGTAACTGATAGGTACCGTGTCCATTTTTTTAAATTGGACCCTGAATTAATACTTGTGGCTAGCGGCTTTCTTGGGCATATGCTAATTGTATGCGATGTGCATGACCTGTCACATTGAAACGAAACCATCGCCCTGACAAAAGATTTGTCGCAATGGTCTGTTTTTTTTGCGAACTAATACATTTTTTCTAAATTACATTGTGCATAAAACATCAATTTTAGACAACTTATATTTAATTATATGCCACGCAATGTTATCATAACAGTCATGTGACACTACGTGAATAACTCCATCCAATAACCGTTATATATATCCACAAACCGTATTATTATGACATACAATTATCAGTATATAATTATAATATCAAATTAAAAAACTAACTCACATGCCACAATATTTTTGTACCGATTCTTCGGACGATTAATATCATTAAGTCCAGAGATTGCTGGCTTCTGTCGATCTTTAGGCAAACCCTGTAACGACAGCAAACAAGTAACAATAATTCATGATGATATTGTTAAAGTTCGAAATCTTAGAATATTAGGTAGAGTGTACAATACTGAAATTCGGCAAAGCGATCAGAACGTCAGACGATCTTGGATATTCAGCATTGTACCAACGCTGTACTACTGACAATGGCAAGGAGGCCGGATCTGCAGTGACCGATGAATGCAGGGGCGCGACCCTCAGTCGATTCGCCTGGAATGGGATGCTGAGAGAGAGGTGTCTAATATACTATATTACTGTTATTAGTAGTATGGTGATCAACATCACATGGATGAAAAGATTAATCAACAAGAAAGAAATATGAAACAACGTTCTTGTCCAGACTCCTCGTAAGATAACAGATCTTATGTTTATTATATCTAGTTAGTTTCTCAAATACCGAAGTAAGAAGGCTAACAATACTGAAGATTATAAGATAATATTGCATATCATAAACTTACCGTAAATTCCATCGTGAATCCGTGATTATCACTCCGTTTATTTTGTATATAAATATGGAGATCTTGGACAGGTATTCTTGTTTCGCCGATGTCAGCGCTGAGTTCATCACCAGTCGTTTGTCCCTCTGTCTCTGCCTCGTCGTCATCTGTGGCCATAATTATATTACAAAGTGCTTAATTATTAATGGAAAGGTGATCACTCGCTCAAATGATCTACTGAATCGTTCGCACGAGAAAACTACTCATTATCCGCAAACCTGGACTCCATAATTTAAGCTGCACGATCTAGCAATTTTTTGTTATTATTATTGTATTTGATATTATGATTGATCATTTTACAATCCTGTAATTTAAAATTATATTATACTGATGTCTATGAATGTACACTAAGTGGTTTGTAATCAGTTATAAACCCCATTTAAAAGAAAAAGTCTGATTCTATAACTTACCAGTATCATGACCGGTAGTGATATCTTCAGTATTAGGCTCTGTAACAGGTGGTCGTAGCTTTTTGTCAGAAACGCGTGTTTTGGCTTTATTTACTTTTGCATAGAGATGTGGTGCATCTGCTCACATAAATATAGCACATGCATAAGGTTTAGGTAAAATTAGTGAGAATTGATTGAAAAATTATGATTAACTTATATGGTGGCCTTACTTTCTGAGGATAGGCCTAACTTCTAAATATAATATTGCTCAAACTAAAGACATGCTAAAGGATAATAACTGATATTTGAACCCTTTGGCCGAGCGTGATGTACACACGCTCACACAACTATATTATTTCACATGAACTACAAGCTTTAAGTAAATTACTGTGCATAATTTTTTTTTTGTTCTGAAAATTACCTCATTCATTAGGTCAACTATCGTTCTGCTAACTCTGATTGGTTATACTGTAGAGTTCGCTCATTAGAAATATTCAAGAATTTGACCTCATTTTTCGTATCCGGCCAATACGACAATACCATACAAAAATTATGTCCTTGACATTCTGAACCACATCGTCAGGCCAAGGAATACACGTGGCCAAGCACGTGACTATTTTTAATAGATTAGCAGCTTCTTTTCTCCAACTTGGCCTGACATCCTGGGAATAGTCAAGCCTGGCATTATGTGCTCCTGTCAATATTGTCTGGTGAGATATAGGCCTACATCTGTACATGTATCATGTTTCTTGACTATCCTAGTATATGTGTATTATATAACCCAGAAAATACATGCCTTCTCAATGCCCGGCCTGCATCGCAAATGATGGACCAGCGTTAAACCAATATTGGGTCAGTGTATCGTGCTGACTGATAATGTAAATGACATAATGTAAATAATGTAAATAATGGTTGATACTATCACGGTGTACATAACTGCTGGAATCTTTGTTTCACACGAAAAAATATAATGGTCATAATAATACTAGGCATAGAATGACAACCATAAATATGTATTTTGTCTCTCATAGAAACCTCAAACTTGACATAGTTTTTAGGGTCAGGTGTGGTTCATCAGACTGTTGTTTTGTAGGCCCTAGGAGAACACAGCAATTACAGAACTGCTTCTCAAAGCTTTGCAGCAGGGCCAACTAGCTATTCCAGTCTGGCCCCGAGAAGGAGGCTGAGCCAGAGCGGATCTGAGCAGATATAAATAATTATTGTGAAGTATGGAAAACAGATCACAACGACTGTATGAGTAGATAACGATTTGTCATTAAACACTTCAGCTAGGCTACTATACAGAACAAGATTATTTTTCTAATGCTACTAACCACTGAACGATGCTATGGATGGAACAGCAGTGACGGGATTTGTCTCGCCCACAGATTCACTGTCCATCTCATAACCTACATTTTGATAAACGGTCTCTGGGCTGTTGTTCATTTCAGAGTACATCCTGCTCTCCTGCCTTGTTTCTTTCTTATTTCTCCGCCTGAAATTAAGTATTTCACTGCATCATGCACGATATCCTTAGGATGAACAATCTGTTATATGTGACATGTATCTACACGCTTATTGGAACCAATAATAGGCCATATAAGCCTAGTATTCTACGCTCGGCCAATTAATTAAAATGGCTCAGGTTGCCACATGACGAAATCAGCTAATGACCGTCGTCATCTGGTTGTTATTTAAATTAATTAGAGAGCTGATAATTCAAGATCTAACGTCACTCACGCATATGTAGTACCATTGATAAATTCAGAATAGCAAAAGTTTGACAAGTAGGCTGTGTTCATCGATGCAGAACGTTAAGAGTTGACGCTGGGTGCAAATTCCATACAAGTTGTGTTATTTTATGTTTCTTCTGCTAAGTCTTTGTAAAAGTTAAAATCAATCGCATGAGTGCTTCAATATTTACCATAACTCGACTGGGGTCTTTGTGTGTATGGGGGGGGGGGGGGTTTCTAATTTCATCAACAAATTTAAAATTCCAATTAATATTGATATAATAATTGATATAATATCATGAGATAACCATGATGACTTGATAAATCGCAAAAATGGACAAAAACGTCAATGTAAAATGTTTTCGTTACAGTGCATTTTTAGGTATATCACATTTTCCCGTTAGAAACAATTAATGTTTTTTTTTAATCTTTTATTAGACTCAGACTCAGAACAATTTAATTGTCACACAACAAAAACAAACATACATAATTTATGTAACCAAATAAGATGACAAAAATACATAAGAATATATAACCTGTGTGGATCAGGAGAACTGCATTAAGATCAATGTTGATCGCTATCCTGGAGGCCACCAGTTAAAGTGGGGGTATATTCTGTGGGTATTTGCAAGTGAGTAATATAAATAATTGTATTTTTTGACGTAGATCTGTATGATAATATATTCTGGTAATCTTTCCCCAACTAATAATTCCAATAGCGATGATTCATAGGATACATATATTTATTAATGATAAGAAAATACAAACAAAGCGACTGATATTGTAATTCATTTTGCTACTGTCTTTAAAAATCAATTGAAGTCATAAAAGCATATTAAAATACTGGCTTAGGGCTGTAGTAAATATGACTCACAATTCTACGTTATTTTTTTTTTAAATAGCAAGTAAAAATGCATTGTAAGCTACTTGAGTATTTTTGTTTAGCGTTGACATTGCGTATGTGTTCAGATTTGATACAATCGAATTGATAATAATGAGAACAATCACATGAGCCTTCTTCAAAACAGAAGAGCTGCCCTAATATTGCCATTGACTTAAAGGTAAGATAATAAGCTATCTTGTTGGCTTCAGTTCTTAAACAGTTGATAACTGACCTGACGAAGAAGACAACACCTATAATGGTCACAACAATGATGATCAGACCCAGAGCAGCCAGTCCGCCCACCAGAACGACATTTGCTGATGCTGTAACAGCAAATATAAAAATATGACGTTGACCAAACATTAATGTAACATATTGTGCTTGTTGGGAAAAACTATATGTGACCCATCTATCTGTACTTAATGAGTCTTATATTAGAAAAATACAGCTATTATTAGGGTGTTACATAATAATGTTACATGTTACATGTTGCATAATGCATATGGAGTTTTTGTCATCATTGGGTGGCATGACATTATCTTGATTCGGAGTTATGATCTTTTAATGTCGAAAATGGGTTATTATTTCAAAAATAAAAAAATGAGAAAATTGGCTTTCAAGTCATGATAATTAAATTATATGTTAAAGAAAAATATGTCTTCATAGCCAAACAGGATTTATCGACCAAACTTGGAAAATGTGTATGTAGTTTTCTATGATTCATTTTTGTAGCCCATGATGTCTAAGCTCAGAATCTGCAGAATTTGTCATCCTTGAGCGTTTTTACAAAGTGGATAAAATATAAATTGGCTGCTGGCGCCCATCTTGAAAAAAAATTAACCAAAAAATCTGATAATGAAATGTAATATGTCATTTCTAATTTTGGGGTGTATAACCCATTTCCGGCCTTTAAATGATAATTCATTGGCATGCTTTGAAGTATTACAATTTGATAAAAGAAAACAAAATTCGCTTTTTCTAGCCCAAAGCATACATTTGACCATTTTCTCAGATGCAGATGGGCCCATATGCGACATATGTGTATTTGAGATGTGTAATATTGTAGCATATTCTGAGAACTAAGCTAAATCCAGAGTATGCTATAGGCCTACCCAAAAGAACACATGTTTCTCCCTTGTTATATTTATTTGATATCATATATGCAACTAGATTCAAAGCAATACCCCTCTGGATAATTTTCGCATTTTTTTAATGTATTAATTGTTCGCTTATAATAGGGGTCGTACATGTATTTTTGCATTCTGTTGACATGTTTGCAAGTTTTGTGAAAATTTCATATAGATTGCCAATGCACTTTTAATTAGTAGCAAAAAATTATTACAGGATCGCAAAAATCGGGCTTTCTTGTGTTATTAATTTTTTTCAATGCAAGATGAAATTAACATTTTTTTGCATTTGGGCAGTTTAAAATAATATTTGTAGAGGTGTATTTTGCATGATAAACCCATTTCTGACATTTTTCGTTTAATTTGAGTTATCTTTTATGCATAAATCCAAGATGGTCTCCGTTCCAATTTAAATAAAATATGTTTGTTTTTACTGTTATCGACAGAAAAACATAATTTTCTAAAGTGCATATCGTATCAAAAAAATTATTTCCGTCAAAATTTGTCTTCTTTTAATGTGTCATTCAGGCATTAACCTAAGATTGTCGTCATCACCATCTTGGAAAATGTTATACATGTACTTATTGGCGGACAAATATATGTGTGTAATACCACCTTTTGAAGTTTAGTTTGCATAAAAAAGTGATTGTTTCAGCTTTCATTTTTACATGATAAACTCTTTACCGAAACTACTTTCTTTTTTTTGTTCTCTGATTCATACGTATAGTTAAGCCACTATCATCTGGGAGAACAGATATATTCCTTTGGCAGAAAAAGATGTGGGCCATATAAAAAAAACATTTAAATCTTTTGTTTTGATATCATACAGAAAAAACCTCACTCTGTCGTGTACTATGTAGGCATTACAATGCCATAACCTTACGTATTATATGCTGTCCTTATAGCGCATATCCCGATGATATAAAATCGTTTATTGCTATGATGCCATTATCTTGACATAATATTGGCATACAACAATGGCATATCCCGACTTCACAATAGCATATCTCAAATTGTCATAACATTTTAGCCTAATGTCCTATTTTAACCTCATTATATCAAATTTTAGTCATTAATAATGTCATTCCAAGTTGATGTCAACATTGTAATGTCATGAACTGATAATAAACTCTCACATAATGACATTATAATTATATAG
Source organism: Flabesymbios commensalis (assembly GCA_964017125.1). Taxonomy (NCBI): domain Eukaryota; kingdom Metazoa; phylum Annelida; class Polychaeta; order Terebellida; family Flabelligeridae; genus Flabesymbios; species Flabesymbios commensalis. Next base: position 18,166,538 of record OZ024902.1, read on the forward strand.
TGAAATTATTAGTCCAGCAGATATGTGAAATATTCCGGTAGTATTGCGCCTTTGATGATACAAGCATGACATTTTTCACAGAGCTAGGTCATACCCTTAGAGAGAATTTTAGACATAGGGGCATTCCAGATTTGCCATGGAGCCTAAATGGCGGCCATTTTACAAAATGGCGGCCATAAATTAAAAAAAAAAACTTAAAAATTCAGCCCTGTCATATGTTCTGTGTGCAGAACTCGATGGAGTGACCATTATTATTAACTATTATGCTATGCTATGTATTTACATCACAGTTGACTCAAAAAGTGCATCTACGATGGCCTATGAGGGACAAAACTGACCGTTTAGCATTGTAATAGGCATGACTGGGACAGGATCTTATCAACCTCTGCTTTATTGTCATACATGACTTCCTATCTGGCTGCAATTTATTGTTTCAGAAATAAAAGTAGACTTTAACAACTATGATGCATGTAGCTTATATTGACATTCCCTTTAATTTATAGGGTAGCTCACTCTGATGTATTTGCGAAAAGTGATGTTAACACACAGTACTGTACTGCACGTTAGTGTCAAATTTATGGATTGTATACTGCATACAATAATATCATATTGTGTGGACGTCAATTACAGCACAAAGAATAATGTACGATGGCCTTTGGGAGACGTCAATGCCTGTCATTCCAGATACCTCTTCTATTCTGTCTACCTTCTCACTGCAGGGGTGTGGTTACAGGTGATAACCCTAGTGTAGTACTTTCTTGGTGATGGGTCCTAATTTTTACATTTAATAAATGGTGGTGGTGCATATTGAGTGAAAGACAATGGCCAATAATTTCAAGCCTCTAGATCCCCAACAGTCTAGTACATCCGGAACAAATTTGCAGCGTCTGACAGACTGGAACCACCAGTGTGTGTTATGTCAGAAGGACACCATTGACCCTCTCTCTTGTCCTGTCGATTCCAAGCGAAAAGAGGTTCTGGATACCAAACACTCGCAGACAATCTCCTCAGCTTCAGTCAGATCGGCTGCCTGCGAAAAGATTTAGATGTGTCCCACCTGGACGACGGCGATGGTATCCAGTCGCCCTTCCAGAAACACAAGGTTAAGTGGCATGATTCATGAAGACTGCAGTACAACACAACTGAACTGATTCGGGCACAGAAGAGAAAAACATCAACTAGACAAACAGAAGGTGTTTCAAGAAAGTACATCCGACAGAGCGGTGATGTAGACCACACACATCGAGTGCCTGAAACATGTTTTTTTTATTACAAACCAGCAGGCAAACCTTCTCTGCGTAAAGCTTCCACCTTTGACCTTGATAAACATGTCAGGAAAAGTGCCTTTAAATTACAAGACAACCACTTCTTGCTAAACTGAGTGCAGGAGATCTTATAGCACAAGATGCCCAGTACCATGTGAAGTGTCTGGTCTCCCTCTATAATAAAGCCAGAGCCACAAAGACAACTGGTGTCCTACATCGACGATGTCCGCATGGACGCTCTTGTGTCACCAGTGTTTAAACTGTCCGATCTAACTAGTCTGTATACCACCAGGCTGGAACAGCTTGGGACAGTCCTGACTGGACGTGTTCACTCGACCAAACTCAACGATAGAATCATGACGTATTTCTCAGACATGGAGGAGCACAAGCGTGGCCAAGATATTCTGCTTGCTTTCAACCAGTCCTTCGTCATCCTCTTTGGGGGACCCTATATTGAGATGGCAGCATTGAAAACCCTTGGTGATCTTCTGGATGTTAGTGGGTGGACAGGCGTTCTAGTGCTTGCAGGGGTTGCTACAACTGGTACTGCTGATTCCTTCCTGAAAGCAGCCCATGTGACACACACTCGGCGAGCTCACCAGATCACAGCCAGTAGTCTCTATCTTCTACTGCAGGAATCATACAACCAATACACCAGTGTACTAGACGAGGGGCAAGATGTCACTGGACGAATGGTGTGCTGAGCGGGTTGACGCACGTCCACAGTTTCAGTTCATCATTTTGCAGCTGGAACTACTAGTTTTCATCTACGTGAGATCAGTGCGCGAAGGAAACCTCCTCCTGTACATAGATGCTCGGAGCAAACTTGTCCCCTGGTTCTTCGCATTGGAAAATACACATTATGTCAGATGGATCCCAGTTCACCTGCGCGACATGTTTACACTGGAAATTAAGCATCCAAATGTATTCGTACAGTTTCTGGCTGGAAACTTCACTGTGAAGAAGACAAAACATGCATTCTCTGCTATAGCTATTGACCCTGTATTGACCAGGCCCACGATCAGAATAATGCATCGGTGAAGGACGACAGAGGGGCTGTAGGCCTGACAGAGAACTCTGCAGCTTTGCGCCGCTGGATGGTGTCCGGTCCAGAGATGGCCAGAGTGATCGTTGAGTTCCAGGCCACAGCAAAGACGAGAATGAAGAAAACTGAATTCCAGCACCATGAGCAGACAAAACACACACAGATAGCCTTTGCTTGAGATGTGACAGCACTCACTGGTGTCATAGGAGAGATTGGAAACCCATTCTGTGATGACAGCAAAGAACTATTGGTGCTAGAGATCATAAACCTGTCAGACTCAGCAGTCACCACTGACCCAATCAAGAGAAACAACCTCCCTCTCTTCAGTCGACCTCCAGTCAAAGAGAGATCAAGAACACAACTGCAGGTGTCGTCCCTCAAGAATGACTGCTCCCTGTTCTCCAGATTGTTTATTGCATCCCAGACACGTGATGGAGATTTTGAATTTTTTTTGCACATGGGAACCAGGCTTGTCCCCCTGCACTGTCGAATATGGGCAAGATGAGACTCGGAACAAAATCTGATTTGGTTGAGTGCTTGGAAGACCTGCTTCCTCCACGGGGGAAGGCGTCCGCTAGCTCTCCTGTTGCAGTAAAGATCCTCGATGGAGCAGCAATCGTCAACATGCTGGCACCTGGCAATGCGAATACTTTCTCTGAATATGCATCACACATATTATTGCCGTACATCACATCTCAGTTGGAGCATACGAGCAGGGTGGATATCGTTTGGGATGAATACCTCCCAGACAGTTTGAAAGTGGACACTAGAAACAAGAGGGGTAAAGGCATCCGAAGACGAGTTAAGTCATCTAGTTCCATCCCTGGACACTGACAAGCCTTTCTGCGAATAGACAAAAACAAAATGAAGCTGTTCGCCTACCTTGTAACGAGAGTAGCAACCACAGAAACTGAAAAACAAATCATCAGCATACATCACAAAGATGTGTTCTGTACACAGCCCCGAGATTTTGCTGGTCTTTCCCCGTGTAGTCATGGGGAGGCGGACACCAGAATATTCCTCCATGTTGAAGACGCTGTGACACGAAGGTGTCGATCCGCACAGTAGACACATATGTTGTGATCCTTGCAGTGACAGCAGCTGAGCGTCTTGATATCGATGAGCTCTGGGTTGAGTTTGCCACAGGAAAAAACTTCAGATGCTTAGCAGCTCATGAGATAGCTGTGGCGCTGGGACCGAACAAGTGCCGAGGGCTGCCACTCTTCCATGCCCTGACTAGGTGTGACACTGTATCAAGCTTTGGTGGCAGGGAGGAGAAAACGGCATGGGACACCTGGAAAGCCTGTGATGATGTCATTGATGTTACTGCAGCATTCTGCGCATTGGCAGCCACGCCAAACCATTCAATCGTAGACGACTACATGGATGCACTGGAGCGTTTTGTTGTCCTGGGCCTCGTTTCAGTAAGAAAATATTATCCTAACTTTGACCTAGTTTAGGTCATTTATAATTACAAAGTTAAGATGATCTTAAGATGATCTTAACTTCTTAATGATAAATGACCTAAACTAGGTCAAAGTTAAGATAAGATTTTCTTAGTGAAACGAGCCCCTGCTTTTTGATCGCACCAACATCTATGAACGTGGCTCACAAGCATCTGTTCACCCAGAAGGGCAGATCAATGGATGCTCTCCCACCGAGGTGTGAAGCCATCATACAACACACCAAGAGAGCTGCCTACCAAGCTGGATTCATTTGGGGCCAGATGATGGTTTGCACACCAGAGCTCCCATTGCCAAGTGAATGGGGCTGGGTTCGCACTAATAATGGTTGGGGTATACACTGGACACCCATTCCAGAGGCAACTGAAGCATGCCGGCAATTGCTAAAATGTGGCTGCAAGAAGGGATGTAGATGACAGTGTAAATGTGTTAAGGTCGCACTCCAGTGTACAGCTCAACGCAACTGCGGCGGAGAGTGTACGCGAGAGTAGAACTGGGACTGCAGATATCACATACCTTATGTGGATGGATATTATTTACATTTAACCATGCAAACATATGCTTAACCTCTCCGTGGACTATATATTATGTAAATGTCACACAGAAACAGTTACATAGTGTTAAATTCACCTTTCTAAGTCATATTTATGGTGCTTAAGTTTTGTTTAGGAAAAAACGTCCAGTAAGTACAAAAATGCACATTTTGTGAACTATAGGGACTAAATAAATATGTCATGTGATCTTTTTTTATATTTAGTTACTAACCTAGTATCTACCTGAGTGAAAATTCACCATTGGTAAGCCTGCTTAATAGAAAATTTAGCTATATACCCGTTGATCATGCATCGTGTAATACCCGAAAGCGACCATTTTGTAAAATGGCCGCCATTTCGGGCCTGGGATAAATCTGGAACGCCCCTATATCTAAAAATCTTCCTAAAGGGATGCTCTAGCAATGTGCGAAATTCCATGCTCGTATCATCAAAGGCACAATTTTTTCACATATCTGCTGGACTATATAATTGGCTTATCCAAATACTCGTTCTATGGCGGATAAAAACACAAAATTTAGCTTGACTCTCTTTAAGGACCCACTAACGAATATTAGCTTAGGAGCACTCTTAAAGTGTTGATGTTACACTCAACAATGCAAAATAGCCGCCGGTTTGACCAAGGGAGAAGATTCATGATTTTAGTTTACCATAGGGTCCCCAGGTATGCCCGAAACAATGATGTGGACATAACTTATTTTAGACATTGCATTTTGGGGAAAATACAAGATGGTCCCCATTTAGGTAAAGTTAGGCTACACACAGTGTAGGGCCTACATACGTTTGTTTATCACCACATAATTCATGTACAAACCACTGTTTAATCACTACTAAGTGACCAGCTCGTATACTGTACATGAGTTTAAAGCCATTTTCGACAAAATAGACGCAAAAATGATTTTGATGTCTACCATAGGGCTTCACGTATGCCCGACATAGTGGTGTGGCTGTAAAGGTAATTATACATTGCATTATGGATAAAATACAAGAGGACCGCCAGTTGTGCGGACTAAACATTTATATAATTCTCAACAGTGGAAGCAAATTCGTGATTTTGGTATCAATCATAATGACTTTTACATATTCGCCCCCTGTGAGTGGCAAACATGAGTTGAGACATTCTAGATATCGAAAACCAAGATGACGGTCATTCGACAAACAACATGACGCCAGAAGGCCAAGACAGGGCACACAATGTGTATAGCCTTTTATTAGGATTGACATACATCGATGATTTTGGTGTCGACCACGAGGCTCTCAGGTACTCTCGACACGTTGGTGTCATCATAAATAATTGGATGTCAAGAGAGCAGCCTGAGAAAACAAATGACCATCACACAGCCACGAACGAACACAGGTACGGTTGACATTTTGGCACTATAGAAAATAGTCCATCACAGATGGGAATAACAGATATAAGAGGTTGACGTTCACTAGACAGATATGCTAGGGGGAGGGGGGGGGGGGTGTGACGCATGATGATGGTGGTGATGTTGGTGATGTTGGTGATGATGATGATGATGATGATGATGATGATGATGATGATGATGATGATGATGATGATGATGATGATGATGATGATGATGATGATGATGATGATGATGATGATGATGATGATGATGATGATGATGATGATGATGATGATGATGATGATGATGATGATGATGCTGGTGTTGGTAGTGGTGGTGGTGGTGATGGTGATGGTGATGATGATGATGATGGTATATATCTCGCACACAATGAAATGTTAACGCCGATGCCTGGACAACCACGACACAAAACTTAAATTGCAATATCCCCCTTTTTTATTAAAAAAAAATGTGGGTCAACAAAAGGTGGACTTTACAATGAAATATTGCAGTGTTTTATGAAGGGACAGCTCGAGAATATGGATATATGTGGGAATATCCATACATAGTACAAGTCAAAAAGGGGGAGGGGGAATCAATGCTCCCATTTGATGACATTAATCTTCCTCCTGGTGCGCACTGTTAAACAGCCAGCATCTCAGTACGTCATTTCAGGTTCACAAACAAACTACAAGGGGGCTTCCAACAACAACTGAGATCTTGGGATTACATTGTGTAACGTCTCACTACCCTCTGACTCTGACACACTATATATATATCAGACGAGGCCGGGGGTAAGGTGTCACCCGGAAGTGGAATTTAGGCCACTATTATTTTCACATAGCTCGACTACCCAGGGGCCAGAATCAACCTGTTGATCAGGTAACTGCCGCTGCATTACTGAAATATGGCCAAAAATGTACATGACCTAGGTGCGATGTTGGTCTAATTTTAAGAAATCGAGTGTATTTCACATTGTCGCCCACTGACTAGTCAAATATTGGGCTATATCAATACTTTTAATACCAATAGTAAGCTTCCAATACATGCGTTCACATTACTTTTTCAGTAAATAGTAAAAATACTTTTCTCTCAGCTGATTTTTGTGTGTAATAAATGTTTAGTTTGGATGAAAACATGTCTTATAACTATTGTTGACTTAAAATAAACCCCTTTGGAATAAAACATATTACACGCTTTTTTTGGTTAGACGTGAAAAAAAAAAAGTGATCACAGCAACTTTAAAAATTATCTCAGCCGCTACAGAAGTGATTTTGGTTACTAACAATCTTCTGTCATCCCCTAAAAAGTGATTTCGGTCACTGCAAAAGTGTTCTCGACCACGAAAGAAGCCATCACAATCACTTAAGAAAATCATCTCAGCCACCACAAAGGTGATATCGGCCACAAACAAACTGATCTTGGTCACTGAAGAAGTGATCACAGCCACTTTAAAAGTTATCACAGCCGCTACAAAAGGCATCTCTACCACTAAAGAAGCCATCACAACAACATTAAAAGTCACCTCTGCCACCACAAAGGTGAACATTGCCACAAACAAAATCATCTTGTCCACTGCAGAAGTGATTACAGCAACTTCGTAGTAGCCGAGATCACTTTTGTAGTGGCTTAGATAATTCCCACACTTCTTCAGTGGCCAAGATCACATTTTAGTGGCTTAGATAATTTTTTTAGTGGCTGACACCAGTTTATTGGTGGCTAAGATCACCTTTGTAGTGGCTGAGATTACTTTTAAAGTGGCTGTTATCACTTCTTCAGTGTCCAATATTACTATTGTAGTTGCTTAGATAGTTTTTAAAGTGGTTGTAATCATTTCTTTAGTGGTCAAGATCACTTTTGTAGTGGTTTAGATAATTTTTAAGTGGTTGTGGTCACTTTTTTGGTGGCCAGTATCACTTTGAAGTGACTTTGATAACGTTTACAGTGGCTGACACCAGTTTGTTAGTGGCCAAGATCACATTTTTAGTGGCTGAGATAATATTTATGGTGGCTGTGATCACTTCTTTAGTTGTCAAGATTATTTGTGTTGTGGCTGAGATAATTTTCATAGTGGCTGTAAAGATTTTTCAGTGGTCAAGATCACTTTTGTATTTGCTGAAATAACTTTAAAGTGGCTGGGAACACTTCTTCATTGGTGAGGATCAGTTTTGAAAAATGTTGTTAATTGTTGAAATGGAGAAGATAAAATACAACCTTAGCGCTTTGTTGTACATTTCGTATATAACAGAAATAAAATATTATTTATCCACGTTAAAGCCCTTGATAGTGACTTACAGCTAATATGAAAGATGCTAGTACTTTTTTTTAATTTTGGCACTCATTGGGCAAAAATGTGAAACACGGTCAATTTTCCCAAGCCTGGCGAAAAGTGATCAAATTTTAAGTCCAACCAAAAAAGTGTGTAATATGTTCAAATAGCTCATTATTTTTTATTCCAAATGGGTTCATTTTAAGTCAAAAATAGTTCTAGAACATGTTTGAATCAAAACTGGATATTTATTACACAGAAAAATTAGCTGAAAGAAAAGTATTTCGATTATTTACTAAAAAAATATGAACAATGGGTAAATTTAATACCAGCATAAAGCTCTCTTGTGCATTTGTCAATGATCAGACACAAAATATTTACATCCTTGTGAAAGCCTGTGTCAGTAGATTTCTTTGATATTAAATATACTGATATAATGAAAAATTTCCAAGCAATTTCTACCTCAAAACCAAAAAAACATGTAAATCATTATTTATATTCTAAATAGGTTTATTGTAAGTTACGTTATTTTTATTATATTTACAAAATTGTTCGAGAACATGTTGGAATTAAAACTAAAGATTTACACCATACACAAATCAGCTGAGATAAAAGTTGTTTGACAATTTACTGAAAAACGATGAAAAATAAGTACAATTAAAGGTTAAAATACTAACTTAAAACTCGCTTCTGCATTTCTCAATGCTCGGACAAAAATTATTTTACATCCATGTAAAGGTCGATGTGTAGCTTTGAATTGATATCAAATATATTGATATATTGTCCGTCAGCTCCAGGGGTTGGTCGGTACCAATCAAGTTGGCCAAACGTATGTGGTATCATTTGAAAATATAATAATAGACATTACATAAAATCATGATAGCAGTCTCAAAGTAGTAGCTTAAGAATGGTGGCCGCCATTATCCAAGATGGCCGCCATTTGACCAAGGTCAATCAATAAATTGCTATCATTTTCGATAGAAAGGTCGCACATTCATGATTTTGATGCATATTTTATGGTTTTTGAGCACGCCCGACATAGTAGTGTGGCTAGAAAGCACACTGGTCATTGCATTGTGGGTCAAATCCAAGATGAACGCCAATTGTTCAAGGTCAAACCTTTAATTTACATCATTTTTGACAGAATTGAAGCAAATTCATGATCTTGGTATGTATCTTAAGTTTTTTAGGTACGCCCGACACCGTGGTGAATGCACCCTAGACATTGCATTGTGGGTCAAATTTAAGATGCTCGCTATTTGTTTAAGGTCAAATCTTGAATTTATATCGTCAGAATTGAAGAAAATTCGTGATTTTTATGTTCATCTTAGGGTTTTTGGTAGGCATACCGACATAGTGGTGAGACCAGAAGGCACCATAGATTTGAAGTGTATTAAACATCTAACAAGCCGCCATTATTCCAAGGTCAAACGAAAAGTATTACCATTTTCGACAAAATTGAAGCAGATTAATGTTTTTGGTGTGTATGTTAGTGTTTTCAGTTACACACAATATACCACATCAGTCTTCGCATTGTAGGTGTGATTTAAGATGGCTGCCATTTGTCCACGGTCCAAATAGATTTTGTTAGAAAAGAAGCAGATTATCTGTTTTTTTTGTTTCTACAAAATTACCTCCACTTATTAGTGGAGCTGACATAATTCCTCGTAGGAACACACTAAAGGCAAATCTAGATCTAGTACTACACGCGCTGGGTGGTGTTGGTTTGAAATGTGAAAGGAATTTCCAAGATATTTTAGAAATATAGTTTTCTTCAAGCTAATTTTGCCGAGAGATGTAGGTACATGAGATATCAAAGGCTACAACCCCGAAAAGGCACCCAGGACTACTTAGCAGAGGATGACGTGTATTCAAAATGGACGGAATCCCCTAAAGGTTTCAGAGGTATGTTGTACAAACAACATTATTAGTGCCTAAGCGCTCAGAGATGTAAGTTAACA